>JAPVLO010001177.1:0-152162 GCA_027257055.1 Cephalopachus bancanus
GAAGTCCTGGCTC
The DNA here is from genome assembly GCA_027257055.1 of Cephalopachus bancanus. Taxonomy (NCBI): domain Eukaryota; kingdom Metazoa; phylum Chordata; class Mammalia; order Primates; family Tarsiidae; genus Cephalopachus; species Cephalopachus bancanus. The sequence continues at coordinate 14 of JAPVLO010001177.1, forward strand.
GAGCAATCAGAGAAGAGAAGGCAATCAGGGGTATCCAAATAGGAAAAGAGGAAGTCAAGTTATCTCTCTTTGCAGACGACATGATTGTATACCTTGAAAACCCAAGAGAATCTGTCAAAAACCTCTTTACACTGATAAAGACCTTTGGCAAAGTCTCAGGATACAAAATAAATGTACGAAAGACGATCGCATTTCTCTATACCAATAATAAACAAACAGAAACCCACACATAAAAAACACAATTCCATTCACAATAGCCGCAAAAAAAATGAAATACCTTGGCATCTTCCTAACCAGAGACGTGAAAGACCTTTACAAGGAAAACTACAAAACACTGCTCAAAGAAATCAAAGATGACACAAACAAGTGGAAAAATATCCCATGTTCATGGGTCGGAAGAATCAACATTGTGAAGATGTCCATCTTACCTAAGGCAATCTACAAATTCAATGCAATACCCATCAAATTACCAGCAACATTCTTCTCAGACCTAGAAAAAACAATGCAGGAATTCATATGGAACACAAACGTCCAAGAATAGCCAGAACAATCCTCAGCAAAAAAAAAAAAAAAAAACAAAGCAGGTGGTATCACACTGCCAGACTTCAAACTTTACTATAAAGCTACAATCATCAAAACAGCTTGGTATTGGCATAGGAACAGGAATATAGATCAATGGAATAGAATTGAGATTCCAGAAGCAAAACCTCAATTTCTCAACCAACTCATCTGTGACAAAGCCTCCACCTCCTGCCACTGGGGACAGGAGAACCTATTCAGTAAATGGTGCTGGGAAAACTGGCTGACCACATGCAGAAGATTGAAACAGGACCCCTATCTATCCCCATGCACAAAGGTTAATTCCAAATGGATCAGAGACCTAAATATAAAACCTAAAACCATAAGAACCTTAGAAAATGAAGGAAAAACCCTCATGGAAATCGGAACTGGCATCCAATTCCTGAACAAAACCCAAAAGCCACAGCTCATAAGAGAGAAAATAGACAAGTGGGACCTTATTAAACTGACAAGCTTCTGCAAGGCCAAAGAAACCATCAAGAGAGCAGGGAGACAGCCTACAGACTTGGAAAAAGTATTTGCCAACTCCAGGTCCGACAAAGGCTTAACATCCTGGATCTACAAGGAACTCAAGCGTGCTGAAAAGGAAAAAACAAACAACCCCATTATAACATGGGCAAAAGATATGAACAGACACTTCACAAAGGAAAACATCCGAGCAGCCAACAAACACATGAAGAAATGTTCAACCTCACTAATCATCAGGGAGATGCAAATCAAAACCACACTGAGATACCACCTAACCCCAGTCAGAATGGCAATTATCAACAACTCAAAAAATAACAGCTGCTGGAGAGGCTGTGGTGAAAAGGGAACACTTCTACACTGTTGGTGGGAGTGTAAACTAGTGCAACCTCTGTGGAAAGCAGTGTGGCGATTCTTAAAAGCTCTAAATACCAACCTCCCATATGACCCTGCAATCCCCCTACTGGGAATATACCCTGAAGAACACAAATCAATCTATAAAAAAGATACCTGCACACGCATGTTTATCGCAGCATTGTTCACAATAGCAAGAACCTGGAAACAGCCATGCTGTCCGTCAAAAGAGGACTGGATTAAAAAAAATGTGGTACATATGCACGATGGAATACTACGCAGCCATAAAAAAGAACAAAATCATGAATTTCGCAGCGACCTGGATGGAACTGGAGTCTATAATACTGAGTGACCTCTCACAGAAACAGAGATCCGAGTATCACATGTTCTCACTCATATAACGGACCTTAAACATCCAATGCAATACTATACGAAAATGACTGACGTACTGGGAAACTATGGTGGGGGGAGGGAGATGGGATTAACAGTAGCAAATATCTGTCTGGGTACGGGGAAACATCCTATATCAACAGGGTGCCTGAATGAAACGCAATTGTATACCTAAACCTTAACTGTACCCCACAACTTCACAATAAAAGAAAAAAATAGATACCTACATATTATTCTACCAACAGCCACAGAATATATATTCTACACATCACCACATGGAACATATTCCAAGATCAATCACATCCTTGGCCATGAATCAAGCATAAAAAAATTCAGTAAAGTAGAAATATTGCCATATACCTTCTCAGAACAAAGTGGGAAAAAAACCAACACCAACAAAATGTCCTTAAAGCCCACAAAGACATGAACAATAAACAGCACGATGCTGAACAACTACTGGATCAACACCAAAATCAAAGCACAAATTAAAAGATTCCTGGAAAAAAGTGAAAATGAAGAAACTTCTTACCAAAACCTCTGAGATGCCATGAAATCAGTTCGGAGAGAGGAATTTATATCTCTATGAGCATACATGAAGAAAATGGAAAGATCAAAGTTGAGAGCCTAAAAAAATCACATAAGGGAGCAGGAAATAGAAGACCACAAAACCTCAACTTTAGCAGAAGAATTCAAATCACCAAAATAAGAGCCCAAATATGGGACATAGAAGACACAATTATCATAGCAAACATCAACAAAGCAAAAAGTTGGTTCTCTGGAAGAATTAACAAGACTGGTGGACTCCTAGCCAGAATGACCAAGAAAAAGAGAGAGAAAACCCAAATAAACCAATCTAAAATACAAAAAATCAAACCACAACTGACCCCAAAGAAATACAAAAGACTATCACAGATTACTATGTATACCCATATGGAAACAAACTTTATAGCCGAAATGAAATGCATAACTTTCTGATATCGCACAACCGCCCCAGGCAGAAACAAAAAGACATTGAGACACCAAATAGATTAATAACAACCCAGGAAACTGACTCTGTCATTAAAAACTACCTACCACCGGGCTGGGTGGCTCAGCCTGTAATCCCACGCTTTGGGAGGCTGAGGTGAGTGGATTGCCTGAGCCCGTGGGTTCGAGACCCACCTGGGCAACTTGGCGAGACCTCATCTCTACAATAAATCAAAAAACTAGCTGGGCATGGTGGCGCATGCCTGTAGTTCCAGCTACTTGGAAAGCTGAGACGGAAGGATCGCTGGAGCCCAGCAGGTCGAGGCTGCAATGGCCAGGAGCGGCTACTGCAGTCCAGTCTGAGCGACAGAGTGAGACTCCAACTCAAAAAAAAAAAGAAAGAAAGAAAAGAAAAGAAAACTACCTACCAAAAAAAAGTCCTAGACTGGATGACTTTCCAGCAGAAGTCTAGAAAACCTTACAAGGAGGATTCATACCAATCCCACTGAAAGTATTCCAGGCAACTGAGAAACATAGAATTATCTCCAAATCATTTTATGAAGCTAACATCACACTGATACCCAAACCAGGTAAAGATTCAACAACAGCAACAACAAATGGAACTACAGGCCAATAGCCCTTATGAACATAGATACAAAAATCCTCATGAAGATTCTAGAAAATTGAATCCAAAAACACATCTCAAAAACCATCCACCATGACCAAGTAGGCCTCATTTCCAGGATGCAGTGCTGTTTCAACTTTCGCAAGACCATAAGTATAAGTAAATACGTCAATAGATGTAAAAACAAGAACCACATGATTATTTCATTAGATGTAGAAAAAGCTTTTGATAAAATCCAGCATCCCTTCTTGATAAAAACCCACAAACACCTAGGTATAGAAGGAATATACCTCAAAATAGTGTCATCTATGATAAACCTATAGCTAACATATTGCTAAATGAACAGAAACTGGAAATGTTTCCCCTGAACACCAGAACAAGACAAGGCCACCCACTTTCCCCCTTTTTGGCCAATATTGTGTTGGAAGTCCTAGCAAGGACAATTAGACAAACAAGGGAATCAGATGTATCCAAATGGGAAAGGAGGAAGTCAAGTTATCCCTCGTGGCTGATGATATGATCCTATACCTTGAAACTCCAAGAGAATCTGTTAAAAACCTGCTTGCACTGATAAAGGACTTCGGCAAAGTCTCAAGGTAAAAAATAAATGTTCAAAAGACAGTTGCACTCCTATATACCAAAAACAAGCAGGCAGAGACCCTGCAAATAAAAGCCATAATCCCATTCACGGTAGCCACACAAAAAAATGAAATACCTCAGCATCTTCCCAACCAGAGAAGTGAAAGACTTTTACAATGAAATCTACAAAACACTGCACAAAGAAATCCAAGATGACACAAACAAATGGAAAAATATCCCATGCTAATGGCACACCTGAGGAAGCTAGAAAGGAAGACCACCAAAATCCTAACTTCAGCAGAAGAATCCAGATACCCAAAATAAAGATGCGACTGTGGGGCATAGAAAACAGAAATATCATAGGAAAAATAAACAAGACAAAAGCTACCTCTTTGAAAGGATAAATAAGAATGATTGACCCCTAGCCAGAATGACCAAGAAAACAGAGAGAGAAAACCCAAATAAATACAATTAGAAACTCAAAAGGTGAAATCACAACTGAGCTCAAAGAAATCCAAAAGTTTATCAGAGATTACTATGCATAGCTGTATGGAAATAGCTTGAAAACCTAAAAGAAATGGAGGATTTTCAGACACCACACAACCTTCCAAGGTTGAAACAAGTGGAAATTGAAACAGACCAATAACAATTCAGGAAACTGACTTCTTCATAAGAAATCTACCACACACACACACACACACACACACACACACACACACACACACACACACCAGGACCAAGTGGCTTTCAGGCTGAATTCTATAAAACAAGGAGGAACTGATACCAAACTTATCAAAAATATTCTGGGCAATCGAGAAACATGGAACTGTTCCCAAATCATTTTATGAAGCAAACTTCACACTGATATCCACACCTGCCAAAAACCTAACAAGGGAGGAAAATTATAGGACAAATTCCTTAATGAACACAGATGTAACTATTCTCGGTTAGAGTCTAGCAAATCAGATTCAACAACATATCTCAAAAATTATCTACTATGACCAAGTAGGCTTCATACCATCATTCCCTGGGATGCATGACTGATTTGATATTTGCAAGACCATAAGGATCATTCAGTACATTAACAGATGGAAAAACAAGAACCACATGATTATGTCATTAGAGGCAAAAATAGGCCTTTGACAAAATCCAGCATCACTGCTTAATAAAAACCCTAGAACCCTGGGCATAGAAAGAATATTCCTCAAAACAGCGAGAGCCATTTATGATGAACCCACAGCCAACAAATTTCAACAAAGGACAGAAGTTGGAGGCAATCCCCCGAAAATGGGAAAAAGGCAAAGTTGCCCACTGGTCAGTGTACTCTGTTGCTTGTAGCTGTGTTTGGAAGTTCTGTAGTGAGTTCTTTATTTACAGAATTTGTGGGTTTTGTTTTTTTTTTCTTAAAATGGCCATGTCAGCTTTCAGTTCTTGAACTACGTTCATGGCATCTTTGATTTGGAAATCCACAGTCTCTTGAATCTCAACGAATTTCTTTTCTATCCATATTCTGAATTCCATACCTGTCATTACAAACAACTTATGGCAGTGGGGATTCATTTCTCAGCAGCTGCTGAAATCATTTAGGGGCAAAAAATTCTGGATTTTTTGTGTTACCTTAGTTCTTGCCCTGATTTCTTCCCGTCTAAGGGCACTGACGCTTCACTCTCTCTCTCTGTTTTTATATTTATTTATTTCCGTTTGCTTTTGTGCCTCCTTTGGACTTTCAGAAAGCCAATCTGCCTAGGCTTCAGGGGTCATGTTGATGTGGGCCCACCTCACTCCTTGGGGGCCTAAAGCAGGCAAACCCTATCTGAGGAAAAGCATCCTAGAGTGGGAAGGGCAGGGGTTGCCCCCACAGATTGCTGCTCTAATTTATCTCAGCTGTGAACTCTAGTTGGGTGGGGATCAGCCCATGCAGTGTGACCTTCCCTTCTGACCCTGGCCAACAAGAGCAGGTAGATTCAGCAGCTACAGATTACTACCACAGCGGACCTGCCTAACAGCCCTGGTGGTGGCAGATCTCTGCTGCAGTGTTCAAATGGGTATCGAGATCTTGCATACTCTTCAGGCCTAGAGTAGGCAAACTGCATCTGTGGAAAGCACCTGAGACGGGGTTGTTCCTTCTCCCCCTGAGCCACATGAGAGTTTATGGGGCCCTGGAATGACTCAGGAGGTGCCTCCCCTGTAACTTCTCCATCAAGCTGGGGAGAGCTAGTGTGAGACCACCTCCTGAGGTTGGTGACAGTCTCACTGGGGCCTCCTAATGTTACAACCAAACTGTGAGAAAGGAGAATCACCAGCACACCGGGTTTGAATTTTGAGCCCTTTATTTAAGCCAGCATCTGAGAGAGGCTATTGCCATAAAAGCTCTCGGCACTGAGTGCCACCAGAAAGAGGCTTATAAAGCATCCACACTGCACCTACTGGGCAGAGGTTCTTGGGGTCTGTGGGTGCCTATTTCTGCATAGGGGTTGGGTTACAAACAGAAATCCAACCTGGTCCCCACATCAGGGATGCACAGTCTAGTGAGGAGACAGATGTAGAGGCTTCTGTTCTGTGGGTGCTGGGAGAAGGGCACCAAAAGGCTACAGTGCCACAGTGGGAGCGAGTACCCAGTGATCCGAGCTGAGAGGGTTGTTGCTCTCATTATCTCACCACCATGTGCCTGGGTACTGGGTGACATGGAGCTAGAATGCTGGCAGTTAGTATCCACTTTAATTTCAAGAGCATGTTTTGAGTTAGTTACAGGTTGACTGGTTTACCAGCTATTAATAACAAATGTAGCCAGTGTGTGGGAGCCTGTTGCCCAGTGACGAGCCCACTTCCAGTGTGACTGACGGGCCTGCAGGATGAGCCTTAGCAACTGGGAAGTCTGCCGATGCACACCAGGGCCTTATCTTCCTCCTTGGGCCCGCACTGACCACTGGCCTCCCTTGGCTCCACTGGTGTGCCCTGGTGGTGAGCTGTCTACAATTCAGCCTTCTTTTACCCCCATGCTCATGTCCTTGTGCTTTGACTCAGCACGTCCTGCCTCTGGGACCTCTGCCTGCTTGGGCAGGGCTCAGCTGAGTGTGACAGACCTGCACTCAGGCCCTGTCATTGAGGGCTGTCTGCTCATGGACACAAATAGCCTACAAAATATTTGCCATTAGGGAACAACAGTCACCTCCACCACACCCACCTCTTCTGCTTATGGGAGAGAGAGTCTTGTGCATGGCAAATCTCCCAAGTGGTCACAGTGTGCTCAGAAATTTTGGATGTGTATTTGTTACCCACAAAGTGCCCTCCAGGTACAATGATGTAATCTTTCATTGATTATAATTGGTTTAACCTTTTTTTAAAATAAAAATCACACATAACGGTCATGTGAACATATTATAGACCATTCAGGCAATATACAAACATGTAGACTAAAAAGTGACAGATTCTCTCTCTTTATTGGCGTTACCACCTATTTTGTAGTTTAATTTTTCAGATACTTTTCTCTGAACATACTTATCCACACACACATATTGATGGGTTTTTTTCAAAATAAAGCTGAATGACTGAAGCTGTTGTTCTAGAATTTGTTTTTCCTCCAACAATGGGTCTGGGTACAGTTCAGGGAAAGAGTAACCCATGCGCCCCATCCTTTCTATGGCTACTAGTATCCACAGGATGGAGGTGCCATATTTTATGGAATGACTCTGATGGGCATTTAGGGTGTTTAAATGTTTTAACTCAACCACGTTGCAGCAGATATTTTTTTGTCCACGTGTGAGTATACAATAAGCTCTGTGCTTCTGTCTGCCCACTTGTCAGGGGCCAAATCTGTCAGACAGTCACACAGAAGAAAGACATTGCTTTGGTGTGCAGGGGTGCCTAGGTGCCTCCAAGGAGAGGCTGGCCAGCTCCTCTACAGATCCTCCTGGGTTCTGAGATCCAGAGATGAAGGCAGAGTCCTGCCAAAAGGGTCAGGCAGGGTGCGCTTAGTGGCCAGAGTTTATGTGGCTCCTGGGGTGAAGCTGCAGTCTCTATGACCCTAACTAGATGGGAGCAATGGGTTGTTGGAAGGACACTGACCCTCTCCAACACATATTTGTTTCAATGCAATGTGAACCCTGATTCACACCCTAACCCCTTGTCCCCACAGGAAGAAGGTCTTCCTGTTAGATGAGAACTGCCTCTCTTTAGCTGGAACAATGCTCGTCTATGGAGCATTGCTTCCCTTCTGCTCTGGCCCTCGTGTGACATCCCCATCTTGTACAACCTCTGCAATTGACCATGGTTGTGTCAAATGTAAGACAAGACAAAAACAGCAGGTGACACCAGTCCAATCAACGGGAGTTTGCTCCATGGGCCTGTCACTTTGTTTTGTTTGGTGAGGGGGTGTTCTGATTCTGAGGTGACATGAGCAGTGTTGTGGCTGCCCATTAACCTCTTGAACTCAAGGTGATCTTGTGTTTCCAAAACATGCTTGGGGTACTATCACCTGCTGGCTTGCCCACCTGGGAGCTGGGGCAGTGATGCTCCAGGCAAGTCTCTTTGAGCCTGCATTTTCTCATTTGCAAAATGGGGACACTGAAGTCTACTCTGAAGGACAGATGGAAGACTGTGGGTCTCCTAGAGCAGCTCCTGGTGCAATCAGCACAGTGATGCCTGCATTATTGGCAGCATGGTGTTGATCTGTCTTTCTGTTGGCTGTGGGAAAGTCATGATTAGCGCTAAGCCTGTCAGTCCTCAGAATCTGGATAGGCTATTGAGGGCGATCATCTGGGACCATGTGTGTGGCTGTTCCATGTGGGCTGGGGCAGGTGATGACCATTCATCCACATTCCTTACTAACATCAGGAAGCTTGCATGCTGACCTGTGGCACAATTTCTCGATGTTCTCTGTCTTTTCACAGTGATAAGCTGGGTCCTGCTGGCACAAGCCAAATTGGTGGTCCTAGGGTGTCGTTCAGGTGAAGGCTTGCGGTGGTAATGATGCTGCAAGACACTTGGGCCTCTCCTGTGTTCTTTTCTCATCGCGGCTTGGGGAAATGGGCCTTGCTCTCCCTTGCCCAGGGTGAGAGAACACTGTTAGGTGGGTGGAATTGACCCCAAGTTGTGCCTCCTGCCAGGTGGCCTTTATAGAATGGTCCTTGAAGGAAGACCAGGCCCTCTGGAGCTCTGTGGAAAACTTCATGTTGAGTCCCCAATCAGGGCTTGGTGGAAAGGAGCTAAGAGTCTAGCGCTCTGGCTCTAGTGCCCTGCTGAGACGCCGGCACACTGCTCAGGTTCCTGAGGGGCACTGGCATTCACCCCCAGCCTCTCACCCCCACCCACCACCCTGTGCTACCCTGTGCCACCCACTCTCAAATAAATTCTACTTTAAAACTATACTGGCCCCTCTGAAATGCTTTTCTGTAGTAGGCAAAAAAAACTCATGGAGCGTCACACCACACACCACCCAGCAACATCTTTGATGCCCAAATGCAGGCCATAAGAAGCTCAGCAATCCAATCACCATCTGCCTGTGAATTTGTGAGCATGGCCACAACCTTTCCCTGCCTCTCATTCTCCTCTTAGTCTCTGCTGCTCCACTTTCATTCCTCTTCTTCTTCGGTCACCTACATAATCTCTCCCCTGTTGTCGTGTCTCTGCTTCCTCAAGCCAGGATTACCGGCCCTCCTCAACCAGAGGTTAGTGGAGGTGGGATGGGGCCTACGTCTGCATCATGGAGACTTGAGACTTCAGTGATCCTTCCTGACTGAAAGCAGAGAGGACATGGAAGAAGCTGACCTTTGTTTCAAATAGCAACCCCCTCAGAACTTTGCCTTTGAGCTCTTGAGTGTGGTGGTTCTCAAAGAAAAAGCCTAAAATGAAAAACAAAAGCCATAAACAGCTATGCCAGGCATCTCTGAGTCTCAGAGCTGAGCATTTTAGATCCCCTACTCACCAACCCCCCCACCCCCATCCACCGTGTCCACTTACCTAGGAGCCCCTTTGATGGCTCCCCTTTTCTTTCTTTCATGCCTTGTTCTTCTAAGAGGAGAGGAAAGGATTTCTGCTTGACAGGGGGTGAAAGTTTTTTGTTTGTTTTTGCTTTGTTTGGTGTTTGAGTAGCCAGATTGGTCTTTTTTCCCCAAATGTTAGCAGTCAAGTTTCTAAAGGTTTGAGAAGTGAGTCTGTTTCAAAAGGTTTGAGTCTTGCCTAAGATAGGTGAAAAACAACTGATTAACCTTGTGAAACTGTTGGGCAGTCTCTGAGATATGACCATAGATATTTTTAGCCCTTTTTTCTGGATAATGAATCCTGCTAACTTGTAGAAAAAGACAGCCTATCTCACTGTAATCCACATTTTACCAGGCATCCAGGCATTCTGGAAACTAGACAATGCAGAAAAACATTTTTAAAAGTTTGTACTTAAATCTTGCTTTCTACCAATTTACCATATGCTGAAGGCACTCAAAGCTTAGGTCCAGGACCAGAAGCAAATGTTTTCTGGGAAATGACATGCCCCTATTTAAAAAATAATAACTCCTAGATATTATCACTGTTTATTATGTTCAGTTTGCTGAAATGTTTTTTGGCCATCTTACTGCACCTGGCTAACTTCTTAGGTGTGACAGATAAAGCCATAGATGCTGGGCGCTCTCTGTGTGGTATAATAAGGTGTGGAAACTTTCCATTTCTCCCCGATCATCCACACCTCGGGATTCCTCTTCCAAAGACCTCACACCAATCTCCTGCACCTCTTAAACTGAAATTCAGTGATCTACAGAGGATACTAGAAAATCTGCTTGCTCATGATTGGTAATGGTTCTGAACATTTAACTAAATTTGATTCTCTTAAAATTTAAATGCCTGAATACAAAGATGACCCAACCATCCAAGTGGCCTGTCTATTCACTCCAAAATCTTACCCATCAGACCTTTTCTAGGAAAAGTCTCTGATTAAACCTCATTCATGTTTAGTACATGGCTTCAGGCCACAGTGCACTTAAGGCAGTCAATGGAGGTCCTAGGTAAGTGGGCATGGTGGACGGGGTTGGGGGGTGGGAGATCTAAAATGCTCAGCTCAGGGACCCAGAGATGCCTGGCATGGATCCACTACTGTCAATCTTTTTCATGTAGCATTATGATAAATATTCAGTTCTGCTCATATTTAAAAACTGTTTCAAATTAAATTTTATTTTTTCATATTCTTAATTTTTTATATTGAAGCTGTTGGTTATACTTCAGGGTTAGGTATACAAATGGTCATTGTACAGGTAAAATTTGAGTCTCACTTTGATCCCCACTTCACCTGGTTTGAGATCAGGTACCCTTACTGATGAAGTGTGCTCTTTCTCCCCTGGCAGTAGCCCACTACTGCCAATTCCTTTCTTGTATTGTTATGACAATTGTTCAGGATCCGCTTATTGGTGAGAACCTATGGTACACAGTTCCTAGTTTCTGTGATAGTGAGACGGATTTTTCACATCAGCCTGGGCTTCGAGAACGTCAGCTCAGTGGATTGGCTACCTGAACCCCAGAGAGGGTCTTCTCAAGGGGCTGGTAAGCCTAGCCCTGGAAGTGTTGGCTCTAATGGGCTGGAAAACCAAGCCCTGAGAGTGCTGCCACTTTGGTGGACTGGCAAGCCTAACCAATCTGGTCCCCGGCTTTTTTTTTTTTTTTTTTTTCCTTCGCCATCTGAAGGCGAGACTCAACTTCGGAGTCTCGGCTGGCATGCCAGCCTCTCCGGTTTTCAGCTCTTCAGCTCTGTGGCTCTTCCACTCTTCTTCTGCAGCTCTTCAGGTCAGGGTTCCTATCTCATGCCCAGGAAGAATGAGGGACAGGAAAGGCCAGAAAGGGAGGAAGCAGGATTTACTGAGAGGACAGAAAATCTTCCACGGTGGGAGGGGACCCAAAGGGGTTGCCAGTTTGGGGCTGAAACCTGGTGCTTACATAGCCCTAAGATTGAGCTTGATTGGCTAGCACCAGCTGTGAGCTGATTGGTTGGCACTAGCTGTTCTGATTGGTCAGTACTAAGGACCAATCAAAGGGAGGGAGGGGCCTAATGGAGAGCTGATCGGTTGGTACTCGGCAGCTAGATGATTTGCTGTTTTTCGATCCCAGCAGTGAGTACTTAAGCTTGAGAGGCTCACCGTTTGCCAACACTGAGCCCCAGAGGCCTGTCTGAGAGGCTTTCTGGAAGCTTGCTCCATTGTTAATGGAGGACCTATTACCAGCGGACCCTCCCTGCCTGCCTTTCTAGCCCTCCTCTAGTTATCTCTTGTCTCAATAGCTTGTAATAGTTCTCACCCCCCATTCAGCTCATTTGAGTTTCTTGGGGGGTTTTTTTGTTTTGAGTTGAAGTCTCACTCTGTCACCCAGACTGGAGTGCGGTGGCCACTCATGGCCACTGCAGCCTCAGCCTGCTGGGCTCCAGCAATCCTCCCACCTCAGCCTTCCAAGTAGCTGGAACTATGGGAGTGTGCTACCACTCCAGGCTAATTTTTTGATTTATTGTAGAGATGAGGTCTTGCCAAACTGCCCAGGCAAGTCTCAAACCCCGCGGGCTTAGGCAATCCACTCACCTCGGCCTCCCAAAGTGCGGGATTGCAGGCTGAGCCACAGAGCCTGGCTGAATTTCTTGTAGATGTGTGATGTTGAGCCTTTGTCAGATATACAGTTAGCAAATACTGTTTCCCATTCTATGGGTTGTCTCCCCACTCTCCTGATGCTTTATTTTGCTGCACAAAACTCTGGGTTGATGAGGTCCACTTGTCTATTTGATCTTTTATGGCATATCCCCTTGGGGATTTTGATCAAGAACTGTGCATAAGGATGTGCCCTGTGTTTTCTTCTAAAATTCTCATAGTTTGAGGTTTTACACTTAGGTCTTTGATCCATTTAGAGCTGATTTTCATACATGGCAATAGGTGGTTCATTTTTCTGCGTGCGGTTTTCCCAGTGCCATTTGCTGAAGAAGATCTTCTCTCGTGTGTGTGTGTGTGTGTGTGTGTGTGTGTGTGTGTGTGTGTGTGTGTGAGATTTCCATTAGAAGTTTGTTTGGGTTTTGTTTTTTTTTTTTTTTGTAGTTTTTATTGTAAAGGTTTTTCACTTCTCCAGTTAGGCAGATGCTAGATATTTCTTATTTTGATGGCCATTGTAGGTGTGTTCTCCGCCTGACTGCTGGTGATGTGTAAAAATGCAACTGTCTTTTGTATGTTGATTTTGTACCCTGAACCTTTGCCAAAGTCATTTATCAGTGCGAGAAGGTTTTTGACGGACTCCGTTGTATAGGATCACAATGTCTACAAAGAAGGATAGCTTATCTTGCTCTTTTCCGCTATCCCTGATTTCTTTTTCTTACTTGTTTGCCCTACCTAGTATTTCCAAAACTATGCTGAACTGGAGGAGTGAGAGTGGGCAACCTTTGTCTTGTTCCCTTTTTCAGAGGAAATGCTTGCCACTTCTGTGATTGAGCAGTATGTTGGTTGTGGGTTTATCACAGGTGGCTCCTGTTATTTTGAGGTACGTTATCAAGAAGCATATAGGATTTTATTAGAAACTTTTTCTGCATGTAATGATGTAACCATGCATGTGGTTCTTCTTTTTACACCTGTTAATGTATTTAATTACGTGTATTGTCTTACGGGTGTTGAACCAGTCCTGCATCCCAGAAATGAAGGCTGGTTGGACCTGGTGGATGATTCTTTAGATGGACCCCATTTGCTAGAATCTTGTTGAGTATTTTTGCCTGTATGTTCATCAGGGAGATTGGCCTATAATTCTCTTTTCTTACTGGGTCTTTGCCAGGTTTGGATATCAGTGTGATGTTAGCTTCATAAGATGATTTTGGAGAGTTTGTCTTAATCGGTCTTAAGAGTTTGTCTTATCCTGGAATATTTTAGATTGGATTGGCATTAGCTTCTCCTTTTGGTAGAATTCAGTTGGGAAGCCATCTGGTCCCTGGCTTGTTTTGTTTGTTTGTTTGTTTGTTTGTTTGTTTTTCTGTAGGTAGCTTTCTTTTGATAGAGTCAATTTCCTGGGTGGTTGTTGGTTTATTTAGGGTTTCAATTTCTTGTTTCAGGGTCAGAAGGTTGTATGATGTCTGAAAGTCCTCCATTTCTTTTAAGTTTTCAGATTTGTTTCCATGCGGGTGTACATAGTAATCTTGAATAATCTTTTGAATTACTCTGGGATCAGTTGTGACTTTCATCTTTTGCATTTCTAATCGTGTTTACTTGGACTTTCTCTCTCTTTTTCTCAGTCACTCTGGCAAGAGATCCATCAATTTCATTTATCATTTCAAAGAACCAGTTTTGGTTTTGTTGATTTTTTCTTTGAGATTTTTGACTACTCTGTGGTGTAGTTGGGCCTTTATTTGAGTGATCTGGATTCTTCCACTGAAGTTAAGATTGGGGTGATCTTGCCCTTCCAGGTCTCTTAGATGTGTTGTTTAAATTGAATGCTTGTGAGCTCTCTTTTCTTGATGCATGTGTATGTAGAGGTACAGATTTCTCTCTTAGTACTGTTTTCATGGCATCCCATAGGTTCTGGTCAGATGTGTCTTCTTTTTCATTTGTTTCCAGGAATATTTTAATTTCTGCCTTGATTTCCGTGTTGACCCAGGAGTCATTCAGCAGTCTGTTGTTTAGTATCCACATCTTTGTGTGTTTGGGGGGATCTCGTTGGTGGTGATATTTATTTGTATTCCAGTGTGGTCTGTGAAGATACTTGGTATTATTTCAATCTTATAGAATTTGTTTGTGCTTGCATTATGGTTGAGAATGTGATCGATCTTGGGGTATGTTACATGTGGTGATGAGCAGAATATATTTTCTGCATATATCTCTGAAATCTACTTGGTCAATTTGAGTTTCTGAATCTCCTTATTAATTTTTTTTGCCTTAATAATCTATGTAGTGCTGATAATGGGGTATGTAAGTCCCCAGTTATGATAGTGTATGAATCAATATTCTCTGTAATTTACTCAGGAGTCACCCTAATAATCCTGGTGCTCCTGTATGGGGTTCATATATGTGTAGGATGGATATTTCTTGATGATGGGTTGAACTTTTATCATTACGTAATGTTCCTCTGTATCTTTTTAAATTTTGGTAGCCTGAAGGTTGTTTTTGTGTGATATGAAAAGCACCCTTTTTTTAGTTTGTCTCCTTTTCATTCACCTGAAAGTTTATTTTCCATCCTCTGATTTTGAGTCTGTGAGCTTCCTTTGTAGTACAATGTGTTTCCAGGAGGCAGCATATTGTTTAGTTGTGCTTTTTATTTTCATTTTGGGGGGGTTCATTTTTCTGTGCTTAATACCTTTGTAAGCATTTACTGTAGAGGTGGTCTAGAAGCAGCATAATCTCTTAAGTACTGAATGTCTGGGAAGGATTTTACTTCTCCATTGCTGACAAAGCTTAGCTGGGTGGGAGATTCTTGGTTGAAATTGTTTATCTTTGAAAACTTTGAAAATGTGACTCCTGACCCTTCTTGCTTGTAGTGTTTCTCCTGATAAGTCTGCTGCTATTCTGATCAATCTTTCCTGGTAGGTAGTCTAACCTTTCTCTCTCACTGCCTTTAGGATTTTTTTCTTTTATACCTACTTTGTGAAAGTGAATTACTATGTATCCAAATGTCTGTCTTCTCCTTTGATGCCTGTGGGGGGTTTCCCCGAATCTCCTGTGTCTGGATGGTTGCATCTCTGGTAAGATGGAGAAGGTTTTCTTGCCTAATCTCATGGAATACTTGTTCCAAGGTGTTCTTCACTTCCTTTTCTGCTTCAGGGAAACAATCGGGTGTAAGTTTGGCCTCACGAGTTAATTGTATGAATTTTCGAGGTTTTTGTCCTTTATTTTTGAATTTCTTTCTGTGTGTTTACTGGGATCAGGTAAATTACATATTTTGGACTTCTAGTTCTGAAATGCTTTTCTCTGATTGGTTCATTCTGCTTTCCAAGCCTGTCAACCTGTTATTTGTTTCCTGGGTGGAGTTTGTTATGGCCAAATCGCTGTCACAATTTCTTTCAGTGATGCTCTTTGTCATTTTCGAGTCTTGTTTGTTCTTTCCATCTAATCCAAGATCTCTGTTGTGTTCTGAGGCTAATGATGATTTCCATTGTTTTGGTTCTGAGGTCTGATTTTAGGCATTGTCTGTTTGGTACTCTTCTAGGGTTTACTTGTGTTTGTCCATTTTTTCCCCCTGATTTGTGACAGGTCTCTTTCCTTTCTCTTTAATTTCACTATTCAGAGGCAGTGAGATAATCTTTCACTTCTGTTGTTTGCTCAGCCCCCAATTTTCCTCTGAGCAGGGCCTCCAGATTTGTCCTATTTTGAAACAGGGCCGGGGCGGGCAGCTATGTTGTCTCTTTGCAGTTTTGACAGTCAAATAAGTGGAAGGTGGAAAGCTAGGATTTAGAGACTATCTGAAGGTCACAATGGTCACTGCCTGGACTGCACGACCCCTGAGGCTTACTCCCCCACCACACAATAAGTCAGTGAAGTGGGTATGTACATGTGCCACCTGAATCCAAGATGAAGTAAAAGAAATGAGGAGAATAGAGGAAAGAAGAATAAAAGAGAACAAACCAAACCAAACCAACCAACCAGAAAAAGGGATAACTGCAATCCAAACACTTAAACACACATTCCCAAACTCAGCCCCCAGCGTGCGCGCGCGCGCGCACACACACACACACACACACACACACACACACACACACACGAAAAAAGAAAGCAAAAAACAAAAGAGGAACACACACACACATACACACACACACACACACACACACACACACACACACACACACAGAGAGAGAGAGAGAGAGAAACAAAAAATTCCTGAGCACCCTCTTGTGGCAGGTTTTTGTTTGTTTTTGTTTCTGTCAGCTGCTGACAGTAAGCCTTTCAGGCTAGATTTGCCATCTTCTGCTGGGTCTGACTGTTGGTCAGTGTGGGCGGTGGCAGGGATGCTGGTTTGTTTCCAGTCACCCCCTGTGTGGCCCATGGTGGTCAGGAGAGGTGTCAGTATTTCCCTTCCATCCTTCCTTTCCCTGTCCAGTCAGGGGGATCCACTCTGGGGAGGAGTTACTGGACTGTCTCTTCCCCAGGTGCTGTCAGAGGGTGCACCTGCCAGCCTCATTACACGGCAGTGTCTTCCCAGAACGGGCACCTTCCATGGTCCACCTGGGCTCATTACTCTCTAAACATCACCATAACACTGGGGGCCTCCTGGAAGTCCTCCACAGAGAAGAGGCTGTCGATTCTCAGTTTACAAGTAGGGTGAAAGGTAAAGATCTTCGGAGGACCCCAGAAGAAAAAGGAATGAGCTCACCTATGGGTGTGGCACTGGGCCAGAGACATTCACACTGGAGAATACCTCTTCTCCCAACTCTCTGTTCCCTGCCAGCCTCCCCTGGCCGTCTTTAGAAGGCGGTAAGGCCACATCCCCTCTAGGTGAAGATGGTAGGGGACACCTAATGGAGACCCCAAGTAAGAGGTGGCTAGAATGGAGGAATTGCCAGGTGGATTTAACTGTGCCTGGTTCCCAGTGAGAGATGAGACCACTGCCACACATTCTCACCAGGGTATCATGCCATGCTGACAGGCAATGCTGATATTTTATTACTGACGTAAACACCCTGTGGGAAATTTGGAATGGGAAAGGAATACTCTTAACACTCTAACTTAACACTTTAACACTTAGCACTTCCAGTCTTAAGATAAGATTATTTTTACCACTGGACAAATGAGACCTGCCATTAGTGCTCTGTGGTCCATCAACCAGTGAAATGCCGTGGGTGCTGTTGTATCATCATGGGCCTGTCTCCACCTTGTTCAGGGTGGGGGTGTGGGCATGTGTACAAAGGGGGAAAGTGGAGCAGCAAGCAGGTTACTTTGGTCTGGCCCAGTCTGTGCAGGTCTTTCCTTTTCCCTCCCTCCCTCCCTCCCTCCCTCCCTCTCTCTCTCTCTCTCTCTCTTTTTCTTTCTTTCGAGTTGGAGTCTCACTCCGTGACCCAGGCTGGAGTGCAGTGGCATGCTCATAGCACCCCAGCGCTGACCTGGTGGAACCAGGGAATCTTTCTGCCTCGGCCTTCCAAGTAGCAGTAACTAGAGGTGCACCCAGCTAAGCTTTTGACTTATTGTAGAGATGAGGTCTCGCCAAGTTGCCCAGGCTTGTCTTGAACCATGGACTCAGGCAGTCCTCTCACCTCGACCTCCCCAAATGCTGGGATTACAGGCTTGAGGCACTGTGCCTGGTCCCTGTGCAGGCCCTTCTAGACTCAGTAACTGACAGGCTCGAAATGAAGCCTTTTGTGTTCACACATGTGTTCTTCCTCTCTAAGCATGGCCTTTTCTGGTAATCGCGGTGGCGAAGTTGCTGAACTTCCTGGTCTGGAAGTAGGTATGGCAAGGAACTCCCCCAGGCATTAGACATTGGCAGAAGCAGAGTGCTTCTGCTTGCCTGGCCTTGGTCAATGGTGGCCACCTATACACCCTCTGCTGGGTTGCCAGTGGGCAGCAGCCCAGCCACTACAGTCTCTAAGTCTCCAGCAGCTTTCAACCTCCCAGCCCAATGCTAGGGCTGCAGTGCCTGGGCCAGTGTTGTTTTCACCTGCCCTAGGTGTGTTTCAGTCCTTGCCCTTCCAACACATCCTCACAGGCAGTCCTGCCACCAGCCTGCTGCTGCTTCCACTGTCAATGTCATAGGGTGGAGGTCCTTGCTCACACAATTTGTGTCCATTTGTCAAGCAGCGGGGCATAACAGATCCAGGTCTATGCCAGGAACTGTGTGCCAAAGGGAAGCAGGAAGGGGTCTGACAGTCACTCCCTGCTCTGCATGGGAGCGTGCTCTCTCCCACCTCCCACCCTGCCCGGCAGGAAGAGCTGCTACACTTCCTGAGGACTGGCCTCCCTTTAATTCTTCAGAGATCCTCTTTCCACTCTGGCCTCTACCAAGTGTCTTGAGGAGAGATGCTTCCTGGTAAGTGGCCTGCAGCAGTGAGCTGAAGCTCTTCTTTGCACCTGCCAGAGCTTCAACAGCATGTGTAAAAGAGGAAGGTAACAACAGTAAAGCCTTAATTTTTTTTTAAAAGAGAAAAGCGATGCCCACAATTGTACCATTTTAACACAACATGCCCTGTTCTGTCAATTGAGAGCAACAGGGGAAACCCAAAGTGGAGCTGACGACCACCCCTGTTATTCATGCGGTGGACATTGGGGCTTGCCCCTGGTCAAGTAGAGGCTAGTGACGGTGGCTATGCATGGCACACGAGGCAGGGCGAGGGGTGGTTGTGTGGGAGGATGCTCTCCTGGCGACAGTTAGCCAGCCAGAGGAGTCCAGCTTTCTCCCTGGTTCAGCCATCTGCCTGCCCATCATGCCTGCCTGCCCTTTGTGGGGAAACACCTTCTCTGGGCTCTTGTTCCAGCCAGTGGAGTTTGAGTAAGATGAACTCAGGCATCAAGAGGGGAAGCCTTGAGGTTTCTGTTGGGGTAGAACTTGTCTTGGGCCTTTCAGCTATTGATATTTCTTGAAGACATGTAGCCATTTATGGGTCAGGCTCTTCCACAGCGAGGTGCCCTGAATTCAGTGGGCCATCAGTGTACATTGGTCCAGAGGCTCAGTTGAAGGCAGGTCTGTGTCTCTGCCTCCTAGCACCTCGATGGCCCAAAGTGCATTGGATGGCTCCTGTGTCTGCAGACTTGACACAGGCACCACGGGCACTCCAAGCTAGTCTTCTTTGCCAGCAGCAGGCAGTGTCCTAGGCCAGAGTGTCCAGAGCACCTGTTTCACTTGCTTTCTGTTGGCAGAAGGAAGTCTTCTCATCTTCATGCTGCTTGGGTGAGTGTTGTGTGGCCATGTTGTGTTGTGAAGTGTTGTGTGGCCATGTTGGCATTTCTGGCCCGTTTCCTCCCACTAAGGAAGAGGAGGGTTCTGCTGACCTATGAGGCCCGCTCAGCAACGGGTGAGGCAGTTCACCCCATATACCCTGGGCCCCTCAGGGCATCCACAACCCTGAGCAACTGGGATTTGAGCTCTCTCTGGAATTGTTACTTTCTCCTCTCTTTAGATGCTCTGAGGTCTCTTTGGGTTAATTTTGACCCTCTGCCAACTCTCCATAAAAACTGTGCCCTTGAGAGTCTTTGTGTCCATGCCACTCAGTGCTCCTTTTAACCTCTGGTGGGCCTGCATCTCTCCAGTGCCTGGCAAAGGGCTGGGCTCAGGGTTGTGGCTCACACTGAGTTTGTTAGGCACATTTTGACCTGCCAGAAACCTGGCACATTTTTACATAAGGTAATGCTGTGCCCTGTAAGATGGGCGCCAGCCCTAGGCTGTGGAGCCTAATCAGCTTCCTGAACCCATGCAAGAGTCAGCGTAAAAGACAGCTAGGGCCTCCTGGCACTCAGTAATTCAGGTGATGATGGGTAGCAGGGAAGCAGGGAGGGAGGACCAGGCCAACGACAGGTCGGTGGGGGGATCAGAGAGAGTGATTGCCCAGACTATTTTCTCAGCAAGAAAGTAAAGAGGGGACAAGATGGTCACACACCCCAAGTCTGTATGGCCAGCTTGGACTTTGCGTGCAGGGAATGTGGGGCCTGAGTCCTTGCCTACCCGGCCCTGCCCCAGCATACCACTGCTGTCTCCAGTAGGCTACCACAGCAGGGAGAGGACTGTCAGGGCCTCAGCCTCAGTGCAAACTGCCTTAAGGGCTGGTGGTACTGGCTGCTTCTCTGGCTTCCTCTAGGCAGACTGTGCAGGGCATGCCACACTCCTGGGTGCCTAAGAAGTGTGCCACTGGCTACAGGCTAGCTTACCTTCTACCCCGTCCCTTCTTCTCTCCCTCCAGGGCCAGACAGCCTCTTCTTTCTGTAGCCAAGGAGCTTGTACCTCAGAGACCAACTTGAGGTCACTTGGCCTGCTCTCATCATCCTGGGACCAGCCTTACACCACCACTGTTCACTCCAGGCCCTCCTGTGCTCCCCAGGTCCATGGTCCCTGGTGTAGCAGGGCTGATATCAAAAGGGGGTGGTATGTGAGTACATGACTTGCTTGTAGAAGGACATCGGCAGGCTGTGGGCTAGCACTGAGTAGTTGAGCAGGTGTGGCACTTTGTAAGCACTTCCCTGGCTTTTTAGTCCATGATGGTGCTGGCAACACCTGCCTGTTATGAGCTGTTTCCATATGCACCAGCCGTGGCAGATGTGGGACAGCCTATGCCGCCATTCAGCAGGAAAGACCCAGAGCCCAGCTCATAACCCTACTCTCTGTAGCCCCTGCACCCTCCCTTGTTGTGCACCAGCTGGAAGAATTTGTTTAACAGAGGAGGCGATGGTGGGAGCAGAGCTGTCACCAGGCTCTGCGCCTCCCACTGCCGGGCCCAGTACCCATCCAGGAAGTTCGCTGACCCAGTCATGCTGACCAGCTCACTGAGGCACCTTGGTCATAGATGCTGGACCACTGCCTGAGCAAGACCTAAAACTGGGGTGACTTTCTTTTCCTTCAGTTTCTCCTCACCCACCATGAAGAAAGAGACAGTGTCCTGGTTGTGCATCTGGCCCATGGAGCTACATTCCCAGAGGAAGGCAGCTCAACGAACATGCAAGTGAGCATACACAGCAAAAATTCTGTTTAGGAACAAGGCACAGAGGTCCAAGCAGTGCCCTGTCCCTGCAGTGACTGGCTTGATTAATTTCCTCAGAACAGACCAGGTGAAGCAAGCCTGGGGAGGGAGGATATCTCATCTGCAGCGTGGGTCTCTGGTTAAAGGTGACGTGTGTCCCCTTGAGCAATGGCTGGCTCTGGATTTCTGAAGTGCCCGATGCCTGTTGCTGCCACTGGTGCCACCCTGGAGCCTGGCCCACTCACACCCACTGTGCACTTGGTAGTGACCCCTACCTTGTTAGCCTAGGCCTTCTGCCCCCAGCTAACCTCAGCCTACACATGCCCTCCCTGCTGAAGCAGTCTTTGGGCCTGAGGAGCAGTGGGTAATGTGTCCCCCTAATACCCTCACTCTCACCAGGCCCACCATTGCTCTGACAAATTCCCTCTTTCTGGGAACAGCAGAGTCCACTGTGAGAGCCCTCATGCCTCTCAGTGGGAGGGCCACCAGCAACCAAGTTCCTGTTCTCTTTCCTCCTTGGGTGTCCCCTGGTTCAGATGCTCCTCCCAGAAGCCTGAAACTCCCTACAAGGGTCATCATCCCTGACCAGGATCCAGTGTTCCCTGGTGCTGAGCTCAGACACTTCCCGCATGCTGTTGTAGGGCACCTTTCCAAAAGCAGATGATGAGATGGGATTTGGCTGCAAAATGTATGCTAGGGATCAGCATCTTTGGAGGTGAAGAATGCAGCACTGGGTGGGAGAGGAATCGGACAGTGAGGCACAGAATGCTGTTGTTACAACTGGTCACCTCTCTACATGGGTTTTTGTTTTGTTGTTTTGGAAAATAGCATTTATGTCAGAATTAAAGAAAAGTTAGGGTGAGATAAGCACAGTTCAGCCAACTGAATTCAAAACTCTCTCTGATCTGTATAAGGCATGCTTGGGGCCAGAATGTTTCAGAATTCAGCGTGTGTGTGTGTGTGTGTGTGTGTGTGTGTGTGTGTGTTGTTTTGGAATATTTGTGATCTCCTTAGCTGGTTGAGCATTCTAAGCCAACAACCTAAAATCTGAAGTTGGAGTCCAACCCAAGAAGCATGTGGATTCTTGGCTTCCCGCAGGAAGGATTTCAAGAGTAAAGGGAAAGAAGCTTATTGAGAAGAGTGGGCAAAAGGCATGAATAGACACTTCTCAAAATAAGATATATGGGTAGCCAGCGACACATGAAAAAATGCTCAACCTCACTCATCATCAGAGAAATGCAAATGAAAACCGTATTGAGATACCATCTCACCCCACTAAGTATGGCCGTCATTAATAAAACAAGCCATAATAGATGCTGGCAAGGATGTGGAGAAAAAGCAGTGCTTCTGCACTGCTGCTGGGAATGCAAACTAGTGCAACCTCCTTGGAAGGCAGTGAGGTGATTTCTGAAAGAACTAGAAATTGACCTTCCATATGACCCAGTCATTCCTGTCTTGGGAACATACCCAGAAGAACTCAAATCGTTCTATACAAAAGATACCTGCACATGCATGTTTGTCGCACCTCTATTCACAATAGCAAAAAAAGAGGAACCAACCATATTGCCCATCGAAGGTGGACAGGATTTTAAAAATATATATATATATATATATATATATATATATATATATATATACACACACACACACACACACACACACACACACACACACACACACACAGGAATATTATTCAGCCATAAGGAAGGCCAAACACATGGACTTTGCAGCAACTTGGATGGATTTAGAGTCGATCATACTCAGTGATCTATCACAGAAGCAAAGAACAGAGTACCATACGTTATCACTCATAAGTGGACCTTGTACAATGATCACAATACCAGAAGAAAGGAAGTGACTGTAGTGGGAAACTGTCAGAGGAGGGATGGTGGAATTTTCAGTTGAGGGAAACTGCAGGGGAGGGAGGGGCACATCTTATCAACAGGGGTACCAGCATAATCAATGTTTTTATACCTAACCCTGAATTGCACCCCACATCTTTATAATTAAAAAAAAGTTAAAAAAAAAAAAAAGAAAAGGAACACATAGTTACCTGGCAAGGGAGATACCATAATCACGAAGGTGGTTTTCCCAGGGCAAGGCTTATCCATTCCACTCTGGAAGTGCTGACCTCGGTGATTTCCCCAAATGTGGGAAACTCAACTGCCTAGTTTGTGGTAGTGGGGGACTGCATTCGTGCTCTCCCCTCATTTTCTTGGGCTCAGAAGAAAGAAAAGGAACAGAAAGAAGGCTACTCTGTAGGTACTGCTGGGGTTTCAGCTGGAAAATGAAAACGAGCTGATTGAATTGACAGACAGCAGGCAACTCCATAGGCAGAGCAGCTTGGACCGGTCATTAGGAAGAACAGCAGCTCTGTATCACTAAGATTTTATCTGTATAGCTTTCTCTTGATCATATGCTAAGCAGGGGGTGGAATATTAGTGGGTTTTACTATAAATGGTCAGGGTTGGAACTGTCATAGGTAGAGGGTACATCGGTTAGCATACTAAAGAATTTTAATGAGCATACAGTGAGGGTCAAGTTTGGAGAGTGGGCAGATTAGTCGCCATCCTGGTTCTAGCTGGCTCTACATGGTTCTCAACACCATCCTGCAGGGGCTCAGAAAACCAGGTCATTCGCCTGTCCAGAGGAACCGTCTCAGCTACTGGCCTTGAAAGATCAGTCTTGTTTTCCTTAGGAAACGAGAGCTGCTGAACTCCTGTCTCAGATCCACTTCCATGAGGCAGGAAGTCTGGCAGCCTGACTGCGCTAGTCCAGGAAGACCCCACCTCTTTGGGTTAGGACCTGTGTGGGCTGAGTCCGTTCTCGGGTTTGGTGGAGGCCAACTTCTGCAGGGTGGGCCCCGTGGTGCCATGAGCTCAGTTGTGAGATCTCTGGGGAAGTCACTGACCTTTGACTTCAAGGTGAGCTTGTGCTGTGGTATGAGACTGGATAAGGATAGAATGGTGGGCTGTGGACCTCGGCCCCTTGGTTATCTGTTGTGGGTAGAGTACTACATCTCCTTGTGCCTTTGACTCATGTGACGAACCCATGGCGGCCATGACTATTGTACTGGCTAAATGAGAGGATCTCTGAGGAGAGTCCTGCCTAGTGGACCAAAGTGGGTATAAGGGGTTGATCTGCCAGGCTATGGCACAGAAGCTATGAGACAAGCTTCATTCTCGCAAGCTGGGAGCTTTTCCTTGTTCTGAGGGAGGTGGTGAGCTTCAAATTCCATACCAACTGAGCCAGGACCAAGCTGATCGCAATACCCAGTGTCATGAGGGCTTAGGTCCCCACCTCCTTTCAACCCCTGAACCCTTTCTACAGTCATAAAATTCAGCCTCTACCACAGAATGTTGGTGTGCTGTGCATCCCCACATGGATGTCCTGGGCTACTGAGGATCCCACTCAGCCTTGTTAAGCTTTGCGTTGAGTAGTTTGCAAAATGAGAATTTGGTCTTTTTCTAAACTTAGGTGTTATGCATTTCACAGTCTGTCTGCCACATGGTTTGCTGGGCTTTTGGGGGCCAGAGGAGGTGGAACAAGCTGCCCCTATAATGGCGACTGCAGTCTGGTTCTTTCTTTCCAAAGAGATGAGGCTCCAGCAGTTTCAGTGGGTTTGAGTGCTCTGCCAGGAGCATTTGTTGCCAATGATATTACTGACTCATAGAAAAGAAAAGAAAAGAAAAGAAAACTGCCTACACTGTCCCACAAGCAATGGCATGGCAGAATTGCTTGTATGTTTTGTGTATTCCCGCCAGTGTGTTTCCTGTGCATCTCTGCAGGTTCACTCTTTTGCCAGCTGTCAACCGAGTGACTGTCATGTGAGGGGGCCCTGTCTGGGATGGTGGGGATACAGTGATGTGCACTCACTGGAAGCATGAAAAGGAAAAGCATGCTTACTGGCAGCTAGTGATGAGTCTGGGAAGAAAAAGAAAGCTTGGTAAGGAGATGGAGCAAGGAGTGTGGCTATTCAGAGAGGTTGGGGAAGACCTGTCCAAGCAAGGACCCGAACCAAGTGAGGAAGCCCTTATGGCCACAAGGGTATCAGGAGAGGCTGCTAGGTATTCACATGGCCAACCTGAATGCCCAGAAACAGGGTAGGCCTGGGACAACATGAGTCAGCCTGAAGCTGACTAAATGCTCACTAAATAGTGGTCACTAGACAAGAAAGGCAGAAGGTGAAGGAGATCTGATCAGAGGCTCGTGAGTGCCTGCTCTGGTGGGGGAAACTTGTGAGGACATCATTCTTGGTGAAGTAAAAATGGCTGCAAGTTTGTAAGGAAAGAAAGGTGTCCCGTGGCCTACACGAATGGGAAACCCTTGAGCTACTGTGTAGCGAGTGAGGGGGGGATTGCCGGCTGGAGGCCTACAGTATACAAATGGCTCATTTAACTGGTGAATCCAAAGAACACTTAATGAAGGAGCAACTTAAGGAGGCCTGAGCAGAGAGTAGGAGCCCACAAGGGAGGAGTTGTGCAGTTCCCTGGGACAGCTGCAGTGTGTTCCTGAAGTGGCCATTTAGAACCATGGCTGTTGGTGGCCAACCCTCATTGACCCAACAGGACGGGCAGTCAGGGGGTGAATACTCTGATCTTGAGCCCTTTGTCAGAACCACCTGATAGTCAGAGGCCTAGGAGCTTGAGGATGTGTCTACACAAGTAGTCACAGAGAGACAGGAGAAGGCCACAGAAAGGTATGAGGGAGTGGTTTGATTCTAAACCACCCACGTAGTTCCGACAGAAGAGCTGAATCAGGGTGGCAAGTGTGGGTTTGACAGAAAGAGAAGTCAAGGTCAACCCACATACACGCTCATGCATCCTGCTTCTGTTCTAATTTTCTTTTTGTTTGTTTGTTTGTGTGTCTTTTCTCTCATAGGTATTCTTTATTTTAAAATTGTGGGGTAATTTTCTAATGCTGACATTCCTCTGAGCATGGGGCAGGGGGTCACAGTAAACCAGAAGACAACAATGTCTGCACAGCCATCATATTCGGCAGCTGGATCTATGTTTTCACATATATGTATCTTTTTCTCCTTGTCAAAGTAATTGGCCTGTGTCCTTGAGCTCATGACACACAGATGAGTGCCATTTGGAACAGAGTTCTCCCCCAAGGCACCACTGACATTTCATGATCATCAGCAGCCGTGATCTCTACCTAATAGATTTTGGCAGCATTTCCCCAGATGTGACAACCAAAAATGTCTCCAGATATTGCCAGATGCCCCCCAGGGGACAGGTCCCTACCCCAGTCCACCCCACGGGAGAACCACTTCCATGAGTTTCCTTCCCCAGGCAATCCTCAGGAAGAACGGGAGCATTTCCTTTCCACCTATATTCTGCCTTTCTTTACAGTCACACACACCAACACACACAGAGATGCGTGTACTAACAGGCCTTTTTTTCCTGCTTTTTTCTTTTCTTCCCATGTCCTCATAAACTGTCTGGTTGCAGGACTCTTGATGACCACATGGTAGTCTCTCAGTGGAGGCAGGAGGTGGGCCATAGCTAATTTACCAACTTCTTAGAAGTGTTTGTATTCAAACATAGCAAAGAAATTCTGATTGTATTTTTTTATGATTAGCATGAGTGAGACTGGTTGGCGTTAGGTTCACTAGTTTGGGGTTTGGGGGCATACATGTCCTTGCAGGAACATATAGAGACATCCTGTGTTTGCTGGGGTGGGTTGGAAGTAGGTGCATATCTTCAGCTTGTGTGTGTTCCCAGAAACCTACTAGCAGGTAGCCATTAACTATTCTTCCTCTGGCTCCTGGAGCAGCACACTCCAAGGGTCTCCAGCCAGTTCCTCTGAGCATGGGGCAAGGGGTCATGGGTGGCTCCTCGGACCACAGAGGGCCTTCCGCTGCCAAGCTCTGACTCCACTCCTGACTCCTCCATTTGTTGTGGTAGACATGCGCACCATCCCTGCTCCACGTCGACGTGTGAGTTATGGCTAGGTAACGGCTGATCACAGCTGGATCCACAGTCACCTTCCTGGCAGCCGCCACACATGCTGATCTTGCAGAGAGGCAGGTACTGCCGCAGGCACCTGGAGTCACCACATAGAAGTCAGGGACTCTGGCCTGTCTGACCCCCAGGGGCTGCCTGGGGGTATAGGCCAAGAGACCTGCAGGGTCCAGGGTGGGAGCTGCTCTCATTCGCGGGTTTGTGAGGGAGAATGTAATTAAATGGTGAGTGGACCGTTGTCATTGGTTGAGGCCAGGAGACAGCCCCTTAGTAGGAACAGGCAGATCACATTCTCCTGGCCGTTTGTGCAATAGTGGCAGATGGTGCCTGGATCAGATTTGCCTTCTGGCTTCGCACACCTTGGGACAGAAGGTGACCTCAGGGGCAGTAACTGTCTTCCCATCTCCAGCTGCCAGCGGGTTTGCCAGTCTCCCACTCTGCACAGAGTCTTTGGAAAGCTACAATTTGGGAGTCTACTAGCTGCCTCAGCTCAAGCCTTTGCTTTCTGAGCAAGGGGGAGGGGAGCCTGCAGAGTCCCAGGAATAGTGACAGTCAGCCCAATGCGTGTTGCACTGAGGTGACTGCTGGTGGGGTGGTACAAGTTAGTGGGCAGAGATTGGAGGTGAAGCTAAGCCATGAGCATGTGGGCCATTGCTCGCTGGTCCTGAGAAGCCCAGTGCTGGCACCTCAGCCTTGGGTGGGACCCAATCAGCCCTACTCACATCCCATGGCTCTGTTGTTTGCCTTCACAAGCCTCTTGTTGCTCTCAGACTCTCATCTCTAGGAGGCCCCAAGTACCTGAGAGGCAGCCCTCTCATCCCCAAATTGGCCCACTCTTGCCTCTGCACCTCAGGCTGCTCCTGCAGCCTGACGTATTCTTCCTTCTCATTGTATGAGAGCTCATCTCAGATATGTATTGTGCCCACGCTGTGGGCTTCAAACTAGTGTAGTCCCCAAGGAGCCATCAATGAACCAGTCAGATCATGTCCCTACCTTCACAGGGTCGAGAAGCAGGGGTGGACAGCAAGCCCACATGAGTAATAGACAGGTGATCTAAGGTGGCCATGAGGCTATGTGGCTATTATTACAGGGGTTGTCTGGGGGTATAGGCCAAGAGGCCTGCAGGATCCAGGGTGGGAGCAGATGGAAGTGTGGCTGGAGGACCAAACACCTGGAGAGCAGGGAGGGAATGAGTTAGCATGTGGGTAGACAGAATGAGACACAAAGCTAGCCTGTACTCTAGGGTGTTGCATAGGCCTTCAAGCAGAAGGGTTAAAAGTTCCTTCTGCCTCCTACTGTGGAGCAAGGGGGTCCAGAAAGTGGGTGGAGAGGACACAGAGGTGCCCATATACTTTTGGGATATTTTGTCTTGCTTCATGTCAGGGCTGCTCAGCCCTCCATCTTCCCTTTGTGAGAGCATGGTCTGTACACAAGCCTTAGGGCCCGTGCGCCAAAGAGGATGAGTCCATTGTCTGGTGAGTGGCTCCGTGGAGTTCCTTCCATTTGTGGAGGTGCCTGTGAGCCGGGGGCTCCAGAACAGTAGCTTGGTGGAAGGTTGCACAAGGACTGAGAGAGGGCTGGACATGGCCTCTGCCTTGGTGACTGGTATAACATCCACCACACAGCACGTGTCCAGGCAGATTGAAAAGTGTCTTGCCCACCTATGGTAGATAGGTAGGAGGCAGAGGAAAAGCCTGGACCTGGGAGTCCCTCTGGCCTAGACCAGAGTACAAAGCTGGCTCTACCATGACCTGGCTCTGGCACCTTGGGCAAGCCCTTTAACCTCTTGAGACTTAACTTCCTCACTATACTGGTGATTATACTTGATGAGGAGTTATAGTGCTGTGCTTAGCTGAGGCAGCATCATGTCACTTTGCCTGACCACACAGCAAAGCAGCAGGTAGGCTGTGTGCTGCAGGTGTGCTGGGACCCTTGTGGGCCCAACCCAGTCTCTGTCCTCTCCCCGATCCCACCAGCCCAGCACTCATGATTCTTCATGCAGGTCTTGTGGTAGGGCTTTTTTTTTCTCTTAGAAAATGGTTCAAGACACATATCACAGTTAAAAGGATCCAGTTTGCTAATGGAAAATGCCATGCTCAGTATCTGCGGTTAAAACTGCAAGTCTCTTCTTGTGTAACTGACCCTGGGTGCTCATCACCTGCAACTGAAACCACAAGCTTTTGCTGTTGTTACAGAAAGTATAAAACTTTATACCATGGAAAGCCCTTCCCCTAAAGCCAATGTAAAACATGCAAAAGCTGAGGCCTGACTGCCACTGGGGCCCAGCCTTTGCAACTGGAGTCTGCTGGACCGAACGCCGGCATTCCAGAAATAAACACAGCTTCCTGCTTACCAGCCTCGGTGTCACAGTCTCTCTGATTTGTTTTCCTGCAACATTTCTTGGTGCACTGGTTGGGAGTGCAGAGAGTTTGAAGATGATGTTTTCCACCTCCCTTGTCATCAGGGTACAACACCCCCAGGTAACGGGAAAGGCAACCTCGCCTGGCGCCAATGGCACAGTTGATCTGCAGAGGAGAAGCCCTCCTGGCATACTGGGGCAAGGACCCCGAAAGCACAATAGAACCCAGTGAGGTGCAGAAACCAGTGTAAAGGGCAGTGCCCAATGGAAAGGTTAGGAACTGGGGTTACATGGAATAGACCTGACCTTAAGAGACAGAAGGGGAGGTTGACCAACTCCCAGAGTCTGCTAGTAGCCTCAGACCTGAAGAAAGGGGTTAGAGCAGAGGAAAGAAACACTGTCCTGAGACGAAACCAGACTCCAAGGTACTGGGTGGAAGGTTGGAGTTGTGTGAGTGTGTGTGAATGGCATGGACAGCTGGAGGGTTCCAACCCAGCCAAAGAACCAAAGCAAGTGTTGAGTCCTGATCTGAGCCAGTGGCGACCTCATACAACTGAAGGTGGCCCCTGCTCATAATAGGGCTGACCTGGGTTGGGGGTTTATACCCATTCACCAGTTGCTAAGAGGAGTCTGAAATATCTTTGTGAGAACGGTTGAAGATGGACAAAGTGACTGCCCCTTTTATCCCATTTTCCTCTTTCTGTGTGTGACTGGTGTCTCTTTTAGGGGGAGGAAGATGGGTGGAACACAAAGTAAGAACATCCCCTTGAATATATGTTGAAAATTTTTTGCTAAGTTTACTCGGGAGACTATTGTGTGAAACTGACTTGGAGAAAGTTCTGAACGTTCTGGGAAGTAGATTGTCCTTCTTTTGGGGTGGGATTGCCCACAGAAAGGTCACTAGATAAAAGGATAGTTGCTAAGGTATTTAGAGTTGTCACAGGAAACCCATATCCCGGCCACCCTGATCAGTTTCCATACATTGAATGTTGGCATGATGCAGTCCTTGCTTGTCCACCTTGACTAAAAGTTTTCTGAGAAGAAAATTGCAAAGTTATGATGGCACTTAAGTTGACTCCTTTCAAGTGCCTGCCTAAGCCAAGCAAGCCAGTTCTGATTGACAAAACAGAAGGGATTCCTCCACCGTACACCCCTCACTGCTGCCTGCACCCTCAGCTCCAACCGCTGCCACGGCCCCACTGCAGACAATGTGTACGCCAAAATCCAATCTTTCTGCCTGACTGCCTGATACACCCCTGGCTATGGCCACCCCAGACTCTGCAATCTTAACCCTGCAAACAGTGTGGTGACCACCTGATACACCCCTGGCTATGGCCACCCTGAAACCTCCAACCCTAACCCCATTTACTGCCCAGAAAATTGCCACAGGAGCCAACAACTAGTTTCTCCTCCGGCGGATGTCCAGGTGCCCTCCAGATGCCACTGGGAGAGTCCCAGGGACCCCCTCTCTTAGGACCCAGTGGACCAAATCCAAGGGGGACAATACACGCTTGTATGTCAGTCATTTACCATCAGTGTTCTCTTGAATTGAAAAAAATCACACACCACGATTTACTGAAAGGTCCCAGGCTATGGTTGACCTGATGCAATCCATCATCCAGACCCAGAAACCAACTTGGACTGATTACTGCCAGCTCCTCCCGACATTATTCATACTGAGGAGCACTGGAGAATTACTCAGGGAGTCTTGAAATGGCTAGAAGAACTTGCCCTGGCAGGAGTGCTCAATGCACAGGCATATGCGCAGGATCACTTCCCCGGAGAAGACCCTCAACAGTAACCAGGGCTTACAGATGCTCGAGCAGTACCATGAAGCCCTCTTGGGAGGCAAGAAGGAATGAGAGAAGAGGGCCTTGAACATGAGCCAAAATCTCAGAAGGGCTCCAAGGAATTGATGAGAGCCTGAGTCAAACCTATGAGACTTCAGACTGTACCCTCCCCTTCGACCCAGAGGCAGCTGAAAAATCAATGAATGGTGAATGCAGCCTTTGTCAGACAAACCCAAGAAGACATCTGATGTAGACTACAAAAGTTAGAGGGCTTTGCTGGAATGAATGGCAGCCGGCTGCTGCAGGTTGCAACAAAAGCGTTTGTCAACCGAGACTGAGAAGCCCAACAAGATGTGGACCAGAGACTGAAGAAAAAGCCCACTTTACTTGCTGCAGCCTTGTCAGGACACCAGGTACCTGCCCAACAAGACCAAGGCTGAGGCCAGGGTTGGGGAAGAGGCCAACCCACAGGTGATGCCGGGACCATAGCAGCACATTAATGGGCAGCCCTACTCTAACAAGAAACTGGGAAGGAATCAACGTGCTTACTGCCACCACGAGGGCCACTAGAAAGGTGACTGCCCCCAGTGCATGGCAGACGAAAATGGCTGGCGCCCCTAGCGGGTCAGACCACAACCAGGAGGAAGAGGCCAGATGATCCAAGGACAACACCAACTGCCTGCAGATGACTTTATGGGTGGCTGCCATGGAAACATATAAGGAAGACTATGACAGACCGAGCTCCATTCTACTGGGCCCCCAGGAGCCTGTGGCCAGACGACTGTAGGGGGCCAACCTATTAACTTTACGGTTGACACAGGAGCCAAACACTCTGTGGTAGCTCAGCCCATGGGTCCCCTCTCCCAAAGGCAAGCCACCATCTTAGGGGCCACGGGTAGTTGAGCTTGTCATGGACAACTTCATGGCCACCTATCATGCAGCATGTTACCACGATGCTGCATGATAGGTGGCCATGAAGTTGTCCATGAGCTGCTGTACTTCCCTGACTGCCTGATAACTCTGATGGGATGAGATTTCTTAGGAAAATGCGGGCCCAAATCACTTTTGACTCTCCTAGCCATGTGACTCTGACATTAAGAAATCCCAAAGCAAAAATAACAGCACTTACCATTCCCCAGGAAGGAGAATGGCATCTCTCTAGTCTAATAGGAGAGTCACAGCATGGACTGGAGCCACCCTTCCAAATACCTGGAGTTTGAGCTGAAGACAATCCACCCGGGCCGGCCCACAACATACCCCCAGTACTCATAAAATTGAAACCAGGGGTTGAGTCAGTACATCAAAGACAATACTTCATTTCATGCAAGGGACAGACTGGTATCCAAAAGCACCTGGAAAAACTTCTGCGTTACGGAATCCTTTGACCCTGCCAGTTGTCTTGAAACACGCCTCTCCTGCCAGTCCAGAAATGGTACAGACAATTGCAGGCTGGGTCAGTTCCTGTGAGCAGTAAACCAAGCCATGCATGGTCACACTCCATCTAGTCGTCCTGAACCCCTAAACCTTGTTGAGCCTTATACCCACAGAGGCTGCCTTCTTCACTTGCCTGGACCTCAAAGATGCCTTCTTTTGTATTCGCCTGTGTCCCCAAAGTCAATTGATCTTTGCCTACCAAGGGAAAAATCCTGAAAATGGTGACAAAGCCAATTAACCTGGACCAGCTTGCCTCAAGGATTCAAAAATTCTCTGACCATCTTCGGCGCCACCTGGCATCGGATTTAAAGCCTGCCCAGCAAACCAGTGTGACTGTACCCTGCCCCAATATGTGGGTGATTTGTTGTTGGCAGAACAAATGCATGAGGACTACAAGAAGGAGAGGCACCAGCTCCTCGCCCTCTTATGGAAGGCTGGATACAGTCTCAAAGAAATAGGCCCAAATCAGAAATAGGCCAAGAAAAGGTTAGGCATCTCGACTTCCACCTATCTCAAGGACAATGCCAGCTTGGCCCAGAAAGAAAACAAACCTTCTGCTCAGTCCTGGTCCCCTCTTCCCAACATCAAGTCTGGAAATTTCTCAGAGCTATAGAATCCAGATACCTAACTTCTCTATTTTTACCAAAACCCCTTTATGAAGCCACAAGGGGAGGAGAATGGCAGTCCCTACTTTGGGAACAAAACTAGCAAAGGGCCTTTAAAGAAATTAAGCAGGCTCTCCTCAACGTGCCCAGCTTAGGGCTCCCAGACATAACCAAGCTCTTCTTTTTATATGTGCATGAGTGTACCAGCATAGGAGTGGAAGTCCTAACTCAGATGTTAGGATCATGGCACAGACCCATGGCATACTTGTCAAAACAACTGGACTCAGTCACTCAAGGTTGGCTGCCTTGTTTGCCAGCACTTGTGGCTACAGCCCTTCTGGTGGCAGAAGCCAACGAACTGACTATGGGGCAAGACCTGACAGCCCAAGTGCCACACACAGTGTTAACCGTAATGAAATACAAAGGTTGGTACTGGCTAACAGAATGATCAAGCATCAAGAAGTGCTATGTGGAAACCCATGCAACTTTACTGATGGCAGCACTTTCATAAAAGAAGAGGAATGGTTTGCCAGTTACTCAGTAGTAACCCTGGACTTGAAGCTAAACTTCTATCAAAGTCACTTCAGCCCCAAAGACAGAGCTCATTGCCTTGATCTGAACCCTTCAGCTGGCAACAGGGGTACGTTTCAACACCTACACAGATTCCAAATATGCTTTCACCAGTCTCCATGTGCACGGAGATTTATATAAGGAAAAGGGCCTAATAAACTCAGGAGGAAATGACATAAACTATGGCAAAGAAATTCTCAAGCTCGTGGATGCTGCATGGGCCCCTAAAAGGGTATAGCAGTCATGCATTGTTGAGGACACCAAAAGGGAAATGCAATAATCACCCGAGGAAATTGCAAAGCAGACCAAGAAGTAAAACTCGCGGCATCCAGAGAAATCAGTGAGCCAAATACCCTGGCCGCTGCACTTGTCCTTAGTCCACTGACAAATTGGAACCCTAGCTATTTGCAACATGAGAAAGCTTGGCTTGAAACTGAAAATGGAAGTTATCTTCAGAGTGGATGGTGAAAGTTTCAGGACAGCCAAATGGCAATTCCTGAATCACTAGCTCCAGTTTTTGACAGGCAGTTCCACCGAGGAAACCACAGTGGATGGACAGTTCTTGAAATCAATACTTTTATGTCCCCCAACTCTCCAGTATAGGCTGAACAGTTTATGAGCAATGCCGAACCTGTGCTGAAAACAACCCATGGTGGGTCCCAAAGTCTCCCTTGGAATACTACTCGTCAGACAAACACCATTTGAAGACATAATTGTGGACTTCACTGAGCTCCCCCGAGTCCAGAGCAACAAATATCTCCTGGTTTTCCTATGCACCTTCTTGGAATGGGTAAAAGCCTTCCCAACTTGTACACAAAAGGCATCTGAGGTGGCCCAACTTCTCCCAGTTGAAAATCATCCCCCGATTTGAAATCCTGACCACCATAGGATCAGACAATTGGCCCGTGATTGTGGCAGAAATAATACAGTTATTGGCCAAATGGCTAAAAATTACCTGGAAATTGCCCACAGCCTACCAGCCCCAGAGTTTGGGAAAAGTAGACTGAATAAATCGGACATGGAAACTGTTACTAAGTAAGCTACGCCAAGAAACTCACTTAAACTGGGACCAGCTCTTGCCAATAGTCCTATTAAGAATCAGCTCTAACCCTGCCCTGCAGACAGACTTCTCTCCTACTGAGATCCTCTATGGAAGGTCACCCCCTCTTGTCAGAAATATACGAGGGGACTTAAAGGAATTAGGAAACATCGCCCTAAGACTGCACTGCAGGCTCTGGGTACAGCCTTAAACACCTTACATCACCAAGTCAGAGAAAGGTTACCAGTAAATTTAACCACAGATGCATACCCCTTGGCCCAGGAGACATGGTATGGATAAAGGGGTGGAATGTTCAGCCCCTAAAACCCCTCTGGAGGGGCCCATTTACTGTCCGTTTGTCTACCCCAACTGCAGTCAAGGTTGCTGAAGTGATTCCCCAGTTTAACTTTACACAGAGTTAAACCAGCTGCTCAAGACCGGGAGTGTGTGACAGACCATCAGTCCCACACAAACTGACCATGCGGAAAAGGACAAACTGCACACCCCAAAGTTCAGAAAAGATCTGCAGTCCTGCTCTAGTGACTCCTGGAGCTGACTAGTCAACGCATGGTCAAAGCTTGAGGACTCTGCGGCCCTGTGTCAGCCACTCCGAAGGCTGGCAGATCAACGCACGACAGAAGCTTGAGGAGATTGCAACCGGACTACAGATGAGCAGTTTTTGCTCTCTAAAACTAGATCTTAATGTACTGCTACTCCTTGTCTCTATCTTTCGCTATAGCCTTCACTTTAGTCTTTGCTATAGGGCTAGCATAAGACGCACCAGCAGAATGGACATGTGGTGAGAAGTTTTTACTAGCACTCTTCTTCCTCCTATTGATGGGATGCTTCGTTGTTGTTGATTGCTTTTAATTTGGGCCTCCTTCGCAAACCCAACCCCTTACTCACCCTGTGACAATTGCACAAGCCTGTTTACTCTAAGGAATGCTGGGGAAGGTGGTCCTGGGAACCAGCCTTTACTTCCTATTCAGTTCAGCATGCAACCTGCCATGTTAATGCCTCTCTAGGTTCCCACAAAGGTAAACTATATTGGACTGGAAAGATGAGAGCTAAGTACGTGGCAGGACATACCTGCAACATACCAGATAACAGCCACGGTGGAGCTGGGTCTGCTGGGATTACTATTACTATGGGCTTGAAGGTGCCCCAAACCATGGCCGAACCCAACTAGTCAAGAAAACTATACAAAAAAGAGCACAGCCAAAACCAAGGCCGCCCCCCACCCTCCATGTACTGTCAATTACAAAAGACCAAAAGCTTAAGCCTAGGATTTCCCACCATAGGGAAAAATCTCTTCGTAGACCTAACCAAAGGAATCAAACAAGAATGTAATGTCACTAAGTGCTGGATATGTGAGGGAGCCTTGTGGCTGAGGAATGACCTTGGAAGGGAACCAGTTTAAATGCCTACCGACTCCTCCAATGGAAGCACTCTGTAACAGCCAGGGAAAGTGCTTGACCCAAGGTTGGGTCCTTACCTCAGAGGTGATTGGAAAAGAATATATCAGTACAACTGGGCAAGCTTTTACCCAGAGGGTGGGAAACTCTCCTTGCAGAAGAATACTTTCCTGGAACTCCACAGACCTGGTTTGGTGGCCAAATACACCTTCTTGGTACTGGGCTCCCGGCTCTGCAATGAAATCCTCTCAGTGCTTTAAGCCTGCCCCTGACCAAACCATAGTTAACTGCACTGTGTCATTCCCTGAAGAGGCCAACCCGTTTTATCACATGCCTATCACAGGCCGCAGCTGGACCAGCCTCTTTTCCAGCAACCTGGACACACAGAAAGCCCAGATGGGCTACTCTGGATATGTGTCAAAAGAGCTTATAACCAGCACCTGGCAAATTGGAAGGGCACCTGCACTACAGGAGTAATCCCACCCAGGTTCTTCCTCCTGCTTAACCATGAGGGAGGCGAATTAGGAATTCCCTTCCACCAAAGCCTAAAAAGCCGAGACATGAGGTCCCTCAACATAGGAGGCAAACAAAATTGAGAAGGCAGTGAATGGCCACCCCAAAGAATCACTGAACCATATGGTCCTGCCACTTGGGCCCAGGATAGAAGTTGGGAATACCAGGCCCCCACATACCTGCTTAACTGCATCAGTAGTCTACAAATAATCTTGGAAGCGATTACTAACCAGACGGCCACAGCCCGGCAACTCATAGCTACCCAACACACCCAAGTGTGTGCCACAATTTATCAAAATTGCTTACTCTGGACAAGCAGAAGAAGGGGAGTTTGCAGAAAATTTAACAGTTCTGACTGTTGCCTCCAAATAGATGATAATGGAAAGGTTACAACTGGCGTGGCCACAAATATCAGAAAGCTTGCTCATGTCCCAGTTCAAACCCAGAAAGGCTGGAAAATAAATAACTGGTTTGAAAGCTGGTTTCCAAACCGAGGGGGAGGGCTTAAGGCTATCATAGGAGCTGGCATCCTCTTCCTGGGAACTTGCTTAATTCTCCCTTGCAGAGCCCCACTGTCCATGAGGTCTGTCTCTAAATTCATTGAAACCATGGTGGAACAGGAAAACAGCAGCTCATATAATGATATTAAATCAAAATGATGCTCATTAGCCCTAAAAGGGCCAAGCATCAAAGAGGGGAATGTGACAGGGGGCTTTTAGAAAATGCTTCAAAACATATATCACAGTTAAAATGTTCCAGTTTGCTAATGCAAAATGCTATGCTCAGTGCCTGTAGCTAAGACCACAAGCCCCTTCCTGTGTAACTGCCCCTGCGTGTTCAGCACCTGCAGCTGAAATTGCAAGCTTTTGCTGTTGTTACAAAAGGTACAAAACGTTCCACCACAGAAAGCCCCTTCCCCCAGAGCCAATGTAAACCGTATAAAAGCCGAGGCCCGACAGCATTCGGGGCCGAGGCTTTGTGGCTGGTGTCTGCTGGGCCGAATGCAGCATTCCGGAAATAAATGCAGCTTCCTTCTTACCAGCCTCGGTGTCACGGTCTCTCTGATTTGTTTTCCCGCAACAGAGGCACATAGCATTAATAAGGGCACCTGATCTCAAACCAGGCAAAGTGGGGGCAAAAGGTAGGCCCAATCTTTGCCTCTGTGATGACCACTTATATACCTAATCCCGAATTGAAATAAAATAAAATATGGGTTAAGTTACTCTCTGGTCCCTTTTGGGGCCAC
This sequence comes from Cephalopachus bancanus, assembly GCA_027257055.1. Classification (NCBI taxonomy): domain Eukaryota; kingdom Metazoa; phylum Chordata; class Mammalia; order Primates; family Tarsiidae; genus Cephalopachus; species Cephalopachus bancanus. The sequence continues at coordinate 38,493 of JAPVLO010001177.1, forward strand.
CTATATCTGGAAGAGGGCTATACATCAGAGAGTAACCCAGGCCTCTAAGGTTTCCTGACTAAGTTTTGTTCAAGACTTTTTAGGACATGACTATTTATTTCTACCTTTACTGAGCATTGAGGGCTCCACGAAAAGTTGTGATGGCAGTTAATACCTTCGGATAAGGAGACCTGGTGAGGCACTTTGGCTGTAAAGGAAGGGCTGTTATCACTTTGTAAACTTCTTGGCATCCCCAGACCTTGAAATTATCTCTTTAAGAACTCAGACACTCCCAATGCCTTTTCTGTTCCATGCAGAGAAAGCTTCTGTCCTTCCAGTGAAAGTACCTTTCAATACTAGCAAGTACTTAGTCCCTTGAAAAGTAGCATCTGAGTAAAATCCATGGGCCAAACTTCTCCTGGGTATGCTCCCTGATATAGCACAGGGTTAAGCAGCAGTGTTGGTATAGGGTGACTCGCTGGATCATTATGAGCACTGAGTTCGCCGACTCTGGTGACTCTCTTTACAGCCTAAAATAGTCCATTCCCTGAAAATATTTGGGAAATCTACTCAAGTAGATAATCTCAAGAAAACATGAAGAATTAAGGAAATGTTTAACTATTTTCCATGGTTGAGTCTCAGAGAGAAATAGTTTATTATTGGTCTCTAACACCCAGGCTGATAACTGTTTTTATAAGTCTTTTTCTTCAGCCCACCTGTTTTTCAGGTGTATAATATGGTATGGTGGGCATAGATGGAACACTAGCTATTTTATTTCAATAGCATGTGGTGCTGACTTTTTTTTTTGGCCATCTAGCTGCAGCCTTGGCATCTCTATCTATTAGGATATTTATCTTAATACCTAAGATATCTCCACTTTGGTATCCTTTGCAGTAGCCTTTTTTTTTTTTTTTTTTTTTTTTTTTTTTTTTAGAAAGCTGGACAGCATTCAAATGTTCTAAAATCTTGGTTCATTTTTAGCTGCTAACAAGCCTCTTTCTTTCCATACAGCAGTATGAGTATGATATACTGGAAACCAGTATAAACTTGGATATAAACCAGATAAACTTGGGTATCAGTAAATATATTAACTCTTAACTCTCTTCCTAGTTGTTGTGTGTATGTTGCGTGTGTGTGTTGGGGGGTGCTGGCACTAAGCAGAGAAACTAATTCTGCATTCTGAGGTGTCTGGTGAGGTAAAGCTCCCACCTGGATAACCTTGGTTGACTAACCACAGCATAACCTGTCTTTCTTGTTCCCTCATGAACAAACCTACTACTCCAGGCAGTAAACCATCTAACATCAGGTTTAGGGAGGGGTTCATCTTTAAAGTCAGGCCCACTGGAGTAGATTTGTTGTATAGTTTCTCTGCAAGAGTGGATAGACTGAAAGCGGTACGCTTTTTGAACTAGAGCAAGATAGCAGGGTTTAAAGCTGACATGCCTTAAGGGTAACATCTGAGCTATCCAGTCCTAAGGTCAAGTAATTGAGTAGCTGACCCCCAGTTAGCCATCGATATCCTTTTGCCTTCAGGATGCCCTGCATTTGCTGGGGATTTATAACATTTAATTGTCGTCTAAGGTTAACCTACTGGCCTCTTCCACCAATATAGCAGTGGCAGCCACAGTTTGGAAGCATGCTGTCCACCCTAATGACACTTGGTCTAGTTGTTTAAAAAGCAGGCTTGTTCTCTAAGACTACTCCTGAATATTTTGAGTGAGAATGCCTAAGGCTGTTCTTTGTTTCTCAGCTATATAGAAAGTAAAAGCCATTTCTATGTTTGGGAGCCATCCCCGTTTTCTCTTAGGGTTAGTAGTGCATGTTGGGAGTGTTCGTCCCAATATTAATGCTTATGATCATTTTCTTCTAATACCTCATAAAGCGGCTTTGCTATAAGGCCAAACCTGGAAATCCAGATTCAGTGGAATCCAGCTATTCCCCAAAAGGTTCTCAGTCGTTTCTTAGACTGAGAGGGCTGTAGTGACAGGATGGTCTCCTTCCATTTCTGGGCTAAGATTCTCATTCCCAGGATAAGCACATATCCCAAGTATTTAACCTCCTTAACAGAATTCTGAGTCTTGTAAGAGATATTTTTATACCCGTGTTCTCCCGATCCAGGATTGGACTGTATTTTTTTTTTTTTTTTTTTTTTTGGTCAGACTCTTCCCTTGTAGGGCTGGTAAAAACATCACCTACATATTGTAAACGGGATCCACTGGTCAAGTTGGCTAGCTCTCTTAGCTCTTTTGTTCCCTTAGCTCTTTAGCCAATGCATTACCAAGCAATGGGGACGGTCTCTAAAACCTTGAGGTAGGAGAGTCCAGGCAAGCTGAGATGTGTCATGTCAGTTCATTCAAAAACTAAATTTTATTGAGAGTTCGGGTGTGATAGTATACAACAGAAAGCAACCTTCAAGCCTAACACTCAGCATTCTCAGGGACTTGTGTTCATATTGTGTAGAGGTTAGAAACTATCAGATTAGTCAGAGTTACTGCGTCACTGACTGCCTTCAAATCTTGAGCAGACCTGTATTCTTCACCTGACATTGTTACGGGTAGTATGGGACTATAGCATAGGGATCTATATGATTGTCATAGCCCTTATTTTAGAAATCTTGCTATCGGAGTCTGAGTGCTCACTGAGTTTTGGTTTCAGAGGATATCGTTTTCCCCTTGGATAACTAAAACTGGGCTTAAAGGCAACATATATTGGGGTATATTAAGAGCTCGGCAGGAATCTCTGCATTCTAAACCGAGGAATCTACTTGAGAAACAACATTTGGTGGGAGGAGGTTTTTTCCTCATTAACAATTAGGTGCCACTTAGAGCTAAGATCAGTGTCCCTTCCTGGCTTATTGTGCTTTTTTGAGGTTCTGCAGATTGAAAGGTGGCCTTCAATTTGGTCAGTCTCTTCCTAATAGCATAATGAAGAACCTGGGGAAGAACGTGTGGTTCCACATTGCAGTCAAGGGAGTAGGTAAATCTAATCTTTGATAGACCTTCAATCCCCATTTCGGTGCTAGAATGAGAAGACGGTATCTCTGAAAAATGAAAAAGTGGCCTCCATATCCAGTAAAAACACCGTATTCCTAGCTGCCACACCAATTGTCACCTGAGGTTCCTCTATGCATATGGGAATCTGTCCAGAGGGAGTCATGAAGGAACTCGAGACCCATCACTTTCTGCTTTTTTGACCACAATGGGCTCCTGTTTATAGTTTATACATCACACACTGATTTGGTCTCAGGGGCCAGAGAGTCAAGTGCTCTCATCTGGGTATGCCAGGTATCAGCCTTGCAAGGTTCTTTTGAGCTGTGTAACTCTGAGGTAGCAGGGACTTAATACAGCTGCTAGCAGTTGTACATTTTGGGTATTTATGTTGCTCTTCTCCACTTCCTTGACCCTATTATTGTAAACTCCAAAAACCATATCTAGAAGTTGGTTTGTGGGGGCTTGAGGTCCTATTGCTTATTTTTACAGCTTTTTTCAAACACCTGGTGCAGACTGAGTAACAAAATGTATGTCCAGGAGGGCTTGCCACCTTGTGGAATTTGGGTTTACATTGGTATGTCTTTTGAGTGCCACACAGCCCTGAAATGGAGCAGGATGTTTATTTTTTTTTCCCCTGGGCCACTTCTTGAAATCTTCCATAATTCACTGACTTAACTATATTTCTCCACACTAGCTATTAAACAAGTTATCATATGTTCAGTATTTGGGGAGTCCCTCAGGTCTCAAGAACAAGATTTGGGGAGCCCCCTGCTTAGGTACTCAAGACATGGGGAGGCCCTGGGGTTTATATCTGAGATGTTTCTCCCCCTACATGGTGGATTGCCTCTCTACCTACAATCCCCTGGATTATGAATGGTCACCACATCTGTATATCTGAGGGCAGGGCCAAATATTCTTTTTATTCCCCACCACTGTACAACAGGTAGCCAATAAAATGTGCAAATCATGCCACATGAAGTCAAAACACACAGTTCAACCAATTCTTCAATAAACTTCCCTGGATCCTCTGAAAATCAGCCACATTTTCCTTTGCATAAAGCCAGATGAGACGTGAAGAAGAACATATGGAGTCTGATTGTTCCGCCGTCTTCATCAGCCACATCCTGCAGTGGGTATACTTTTGACTTTGGAGGCTAGTATGAGATCCAACTCCTGGTGGTGCTAGAAGGGCTTACTTTTTCAGGCAGTAGGGAATGCAGGCTGTGGCTGGTTGGATGGGGAGGAGGTGTGTTTAATGACATGGGATGGAGTTTTGCACTGATGGGGTGGCGGAACCCCTCTCAGAATCAGAGAACTGAAGGGGCTAAGTAAGAATAAGACAAAGTCAGACCACCTGACCTGAATCTAGAATGTAATCTGTCTTTAATTAGTCAATGGAAGAGAAGGGTTTGGGGGATTCTGTCTTTGTCTCCCATGTATGCAGGTCTGCAGATGTGATGCCCTATAATTAGAGGGCCTGTGAAAGGGTATAAATCCTGGAGTGCTCCTGCTCCCAACAGAGTTGATGGTGAATCCCTCTCAATAGAGCAATGGTGGCCTGTGACAGTAGGGGATGTAGTCCCAAGGGGACCCAAAATGGGTCTCTGATGTCCATGAGATGTCCCAATGCAAAAATTACACGGGAGTTTCATTCAGAGCCTAGATTAATTTCCCATCCCTCAAAACCACCACAGATTAGTTGTTTAAGGAAAAAGAGGAGTCGACTATAGACTGAGAGAATGCAGTGGTAAAAAGGGAACTTATGTTTGCAGGACAGGGACGGAAAGCAATATCTAAATTCAGAAAGTACCCATTTGCCTGTCTAAGGAGTAGACTGAGAGATTCCCTTCCCCAGAAGAAAGTGCCTCAAATACAAAAGTAATTTGGGTCCTCAAAGAGAGATGTAAAACAAATAGAGGCCAGGAGGGAGAGAGAACCTGTACCCTCTGGGCATCAGCTAAATGCTAACCAAACCAGACCATCTGCACATTAGTCAACAAGAGTCCCTTTTCCAAATGCCAAAAGCCCTGGAGCTCTAGGGGGTAGCTGAGAGTGAGTGTAACCCTAACTTCTGGGCACTGTACACCTCAACTCTGACATCCCAGTATCACCATACCTTGACTCTGGCGTCTCAGAGTTAGAGACCACCCCAAACAAAGAAGCCTGGGCATGCAAAAAGGGGACGTGTCCTGCTCCACGTAGAATAGAAACAATTATCCCAATACCTAAGGCAAGGATTATAAAATCAGCTAAAGAGTAAGCGTATGCAGACATTTACTCTCAAGAGTAAAAGAGGAAGATCAACAGAAACCCCCAAACCTCAAAGTCACAACTTAAAAAGGTAAGCAGCAGCCACTGAAACACAGCAAGGAGACTTAACAGTTGGGAATTCACCTGTCCGGGACTGAATATTCACAATCAGTCTTTCTTGGGTCTGGTTAGGCTCTACCTGTGGTCCCATCTGGGTCACCGGGGAGGCGGTATGGGAATTGCGGGCTCTCAATTTGGAATCTAGCTCAAAGGCTAAGTAAGTTCCTGGTTCTGCACAGAAAAGAATTCAAGTTCAAGCCACGGGAGTAAATCGAAAACAAGTTTATTAAGAAGAAGAACATAAAGCAGGCTACCCCCAGTCAGAGCGGCCCGCATACATTCTGAATATACATTTCTATAATTACATTATTGTAATTATAAAATATGCATTTTTCACGATTGTTTTCTGTTAAGCAAGGGATGAATTATTCTTGGTTTCCTTGGGGAAAGGGCGAAGATTTCTAAGAACTGGGGTCTACCCAGATTGTTACTATCATGCCATGGTTCTGAGGGTGCATCATTTAGTATGCTAACGTATTATACTGAGCATATAACGTGGGGCAAGGTATGGAAATGAGCAGATGAGTTGTCATCTTGGTTCTAGCTGGCTCTACCACATCCTGTATTTCTTACCACATCCTGTATTTCTCTGTAGTTCTTACCACATCCTGTGTTTCTCTGTAGGAACACACACACACACACACACACACACACACACACACACACACACACACACCACATAAACACACACAGAGATGAGGAAAGAAAGAAACTGTCTCAGCTACCTGTCTTGAAACATTACCCCTGTAATTGAGAGAGACAAATGAACTGTCTACATTTGAGCAGAGGGAAAGCCAGGGAAAAGATGAGACATGAGATGAACAGCAGTATCCCAGGGTAGGGACTAGCTAAGGTGGTGGGTGGGGATTCTCCAATGCCTAATCTGTCTGTAGATATTTTGCTTCTGCTTCATGGGCAAGATGAGGTTGTGGCCCAAGGCTTCCAAGGGCTCAGAGAGAAGAAAGAGTAGCCATGGCTGGGTGGCAGTTTCATAGCCATCTCTCGTTCCTCTTCACAGAATGTCAGAGCTACCAAAGACCTGGCAGGACCAAGAAAGTGACTTTTTTTTCTTTACCCAAATGGACAAGCTGAGACCTCACGTGGGTGAGGAAATAAAAGCGTCCAGAACCCCAAGCTCCTGAGTCCTGCTGGACTTTCCTAGCATCTCCATCAGGCAGCCTGAGTAGAAAGCCCTGGGCCTAGAGTCAGGTCAAGGGGTACCCTCAGGGGCCTTAGTGTCAAGGGCAATATGGAGCAGGTTTGTCTTAGGCTCACACTTCCTTTCGTTCTGAGACACCCAGCCTACAGCTCCCCTCTGCACACCTGTTTCTCTGCTCCCTCTAGGGTCTGCTCCACCGTGACTCTATCTCTATCTCTCTGGCTGGTTCCTATGCCTCCTTCAGCATTTCTTTTTTTTTTGGGTTGGAGTCTCACTCTGTCGCCCAGACTGGAGCGCAGTGGCCACTTCCGGCCACCGCAGCCTCAACCTGCCGGGCTCCGGCGATCCTTCCGCCTCAGCCTTCCGAGTAGCCGGAATTACAGGCACGCACTACCATGCCTGGCTGTTTTTTTTTTTTTTTTTTTTTTTTGATTTATCGTAGAGATGAGGGCTCGCTGCCCAGGCAGGTCTCTAACCCGCGGGCTCAGGCAATCCACTCACCTCAGCCTCCCAAAGGCGTGGGATTACAGGCTGAGCCACCGAGTCCTTTAGCATTTCTATCCTAAACCCCACATTTCCAGGTCTCAGGTGGACTCAAATTCTGTTTTCAGTTCCAGGTTTTCAGGGGAGGCCTTGTTACCAGAAGAAGGGGTGTACCACCTGGTGTGACATGACAGAACAATATCAATGGCTGTGGTCTTGTGTTTTAAGTTTAGAAAGAATTTGCAGACAGTCACAGAGTATCAAGACAAGAAAGAAGCTTCATTAAGCAAAGAACAGTATACTCCTAAGAGGGGAAGGCAGGCAGAAACAGCCCATCGCTAACTGCTGCTTCCGTACCCCCACTCTTGCTGAGGTTACCTTTGATGGTTAGGGGTATTGAAGGGTATGTCTTTTTCTAGAAATGAGTGGTTTGGGAGCTGGGTTTCTGTTGTTGCCCCCTCATGTCGGGCGGGGAGTTTTAGCCCTCATAAGGTTATACAGGTACTGTCATGGTGTCGGGTGTGTGATGGGAGTGGGAGAATGCCATAGGGTAGCTTTAAGCTAATCCTGTTATAATGAAGGTAAAAGTAGGTCATGATTATTTTGGTTCAACTTTGGCTATTGACACACACGCTCCAGGTGGTCTTTGAGCCAGTTCCTGCCTTGGGGGTTGGCTCCTGACTGCATGCATCCTGGGTAGACAGACCAGGCAGGTGAATCTGTTAAGAGTCTAGCTGTTAGGTAGGTGTGAGGTTTTCTAGAGCTCGGCCATCTTTGCTGCATGCGTGATTTTTTTTTACCAGCAGCTGCGGGCATCAATGGCTAGTAATTTTAGAGAAGACTTATTTTTACTGAGAAGTTATTTTAGCTCAGTAATGTTTAAGGACAACGCAAGGGTTATTTGACCAAAAGCACAAATACTTCTATGGTATTAGCTAATTCCTGGTGTTGACTTAACCCTGTGGGCATCTGCATATTAATGTTCATGAAGGCAGTGAGCAGAAGCAACTCCATGCCCAGCCTGCCCACCTGGAAGAACTGAGCGGGTTCAGCGTGCTAGGGAGGATGGCTGACTGGGCAACAAGCATGAGGGTGTCCAGTCTCTTATCATGGCAAGAAGGAGATGTGATCAGTGTCCAAGAGATCAGCTGTGGATGTGTTTGCAGGTGGCTGGCAAAACTCTTCAGGTGGTGTGCAAGTCTGGATGGGCTCAGAACTAGCAGAGCCTGGGCTTGGAGTGGGAGGAGGGAGGTACGTGAGAGGTGAAAATTGTGTCCCATGTTCTGGATTCCCTGTGTGGGAATGGCAGGAGGCTTGTGAGAGAGCAGTCCTGATGCCCCCAGGCTGTAGGGCACCCAGCTGGCATCTCGAGGTTATCAAAGCAGGTCACTGTTGATTTGAGGCCCATGACTGCGATGCGAGAGACAGACTGTCCAGAGGTGGGGAAGAGCCTAGAAGTGTCTTGACATGGCAATTGCTTACCACATCCACCTGTGCCTCCTGTGATCCTTCTGGGTCACATCGGGAGATGGCCAAGAAAACTCTCACTAGTGCCATAACTAAACATAAGCAAGTATACCCGTTGTATGGCAAATGATGCATAAGAGCAATGTTTACTATAAAGCACTCAGGTGAGGAACAATGTTGCCCTTCTCCATTAATTTTCACCATTAACAAATAGCACGAAGTCCCCATTTTTCTCTCCAGATTTGACTAGAAACTTGTTTTCCTAACGATGCTATTTTCCAGTGATTTCTCCCTTACAGATTTCTCCCTTACAGATAAGTTTGTAAAGTGAAAAGAAAAAACAAACAAACAAAAAAACCTGTAGCAGTGATGGTTCACACACTGTGGCACAATCATGGCTCACCACTTCCTGGACTCAGGTGATCCTTCAACCTCAGCCTCCTGAGCAGCTGGGATGACAAGCAGGTGCCACCATGCTCAGGTAATTTTTTGATTTTTTTTTTTTTTTTGAGATAAGGTCTCACTTTGATGCCCTGGCAGGTCTCAAGCTCCTGGGAACAAGTGATTCTCTTGCCTCAGCCTCCGAAAGTACAAGAATGACAGGTGTAAGCCATTGCAGCTGGCCTATATAGCTTAGTTGTAATATAAACCCAGGAGGCAGAAAACTTTAGGAGATGTAAAATTAAAAAGTCTAATGAGTTTAGACCTGCTTATTTTACTTAGAGCAGGAGAACGGTCTGTACCCTGCCTGGCAGAAATTGGGTTTGGGGGATAGTCAATTAGCCTAGCTGTTGTCCCTGAAACTGGAAGAAATTGCTGCCTGCAATTAGAGGAGATGGTTCAGAGGACCACAGATTCATAGCCAGTGATAGAGTCCTGTGGCAAATAAGACTTGAAGCTATTCAGGTGACCATGGGGCGTGGCAGGAGGGCAGATCCCAGTGGTGGGCTGTGAGTTCAGGTCTTCCTCACCTGGGTGTGTCTATTTAAGAGGAACCTATGTCCCAGCTGACTGGGACAGTCCTCTGCATTCCAGTAGCTCTGGCACAATTATCCATTATGCCCTCTCTCTCGCCTAAACATCCTGGTGTGGGTGATCAGCTGTTTGAGTCTCATCCTTGGCCTGTGTGTCATCTGCCCAACTTGTTTTCTGGTGCTGTGGAGAGACTGCAAGGAGTCACATGTGAGCACAGGTTTTGTGAGTTGGACCCTCACCACTTTATCCTTGAGAGGCAGCACATGAGATACTCCCTTACTAGGGTGTGGGTGGAGCAGAGGTTCAGAACTCAGAACTCGGGTGCTAGACCTGGGTCTGCCACTTGTTAGCTGGTCACCTTGGAAAAGCTGTTCACCTCTCTGTGTCTTAGTTTCCCTATCTGCAAATGGACAGGATATGGGTCCTGTCCATGGCATGTAGAATTTCTAGAACGGACCTTGTATTAATTTCCTTTGGCTGCTGTCACAAAATACCACAAACTTTGTCACCTAAACAAGGAAATGTAGTCTCTTATAGTTCTGGAGTCCAAAAGTCAGATATCAGGATTTTGTCAATGACATTCTCCCTTGAAGGCAAGAGGGGAAGGACTGTTTCACAACTTTCTCTTAGTTTCTGATGTTGCAGGCTTTGCTTGGTATCCCGTGACTTGAAGGCAATCACTGCAATATCTGCCTCCGTCATCACCTGGCATTCGGCTCATGCCTCGCTGTCTCTGTGTGTAGCAGCCACAAGTAACCTTAGTTTTAGCCGGGCTCGGTGGCTCAGCCTGTAATCCCGCGCCTTTGGGAGGCTGAGGGGTGAGTGGATTGCCTGAGCCCGCGGGTTCGAGACCCGCCTGGGCAGTGAGACCTCATCTCTACAATAAATCAAAAAATCAACCGGGCGTGGTGGTGCACGCCTGTAATCCGGCTACTTGGAAGGCTGAGGCGGAAGGATTGCTGGAGCCCAGCAGTTCTAGGCTACGGTGGCCAGGAGCAGCCACTGCACTCCAGTCTGGGTAACAGAGTGAGACTCCAACTCAAAAAAAAAAAATAATAATAACCTTCGTTTTGTTTTGTTTTTAATCTGAGAAAGCTGAATTTCTCTTTCATTTTTCAATGATAACTTTACTCTATGAAGGATTCTAGGTTAATGTTTCATTCTTTCAACTCCACTCTCTTCTTGCTTACACGTGTTCTGAGGAGAAATTGAAAGTATTTTTTTTGTAGGTTATGTATAGTTATTCTCTGGCTTCTTTAACAAGCTTTCTGTTTATCTTTGTTTTCCTTTTTGGAAGCTTGGCTAGCATATGCTCAGTGTATACTTTTAAAAATATTTATCCTTCTTGGTGTCTTATGGGCACCCAGAATATGTGGTTTGGTGGCTGCTACTAATTTTGGAAGATCTTCAGTCATTATTGCTTCCATTATTTGTCCTCTTCTGGTATTTCCATGACATGTACTTACATATTCTTTCATTGTCCCACATTTCTTGGGCATTATGTTCATTTTTCACATTTTTATCCTCTCTGCATCTCAGTTTGGTAAATTTCTGTTTATTTATTTTCACTCTCACTGACTCATTCCTCAGTTGTGCCTAATTTACTGATGAGCTCATTAAATGTAGTCTTAATTTTGGTTAAAGGCATTACAGTTTCTTGCATTTCCTTTTGAATGTTTCTTAAGAACTGTCTCTGTGATTACATTACTCATCTGTTCTTACATTTGTTTCTTTTCTCTTTAGCTAAGTTCTTGAAAATATGTTTACTTTTCGCATTCGAATCCTTAACATATTATTTGTAGTTATTTTATGCTTCTTATCTGATAATTACCAAATATTTATCATATTTGAGTCTTGCTCTGTTTCGTCTTGCATTTTAGACTTTTAATGTTTTGTTCTAAGCCAGATAGAATGTAGCAGGTGATAGAAACAGAGGTAATTGCGCGTTTAGTGTGAGATTTTATGTTAATCTGGCTAGGAGTTAACTGGCTTGATGATTGCTTTAGCTGTATATGACAGAAACATTTGTGTTTTTGTTTATTTGCTTGCTTTGTTTTGTTTTCTCCCTTGTTTTCTTTCCACGAACTTTTAAAAGAGAATCTGTGTCTTACAGCTCTCTCAGTTGCAATACACTGATGTCATATAGGAGCCTTGCTGATGTGGCAGTAAGGTGCTAGGAAGGAGAAGATTCCATAATCCTGTGATCTAGTATTAATTCGGTGGTGGACTTCTGTCTCTGGGTTGCAATCTTCAGAATTTCTTTCTGTGCTTCTCTTTGTCTCTCCTTACATAAGATGTAAAAGTTGTGTGGGGTTGAAAGGTATGCCTTGAGCTGGCTAAATGACATTCCTACTGCTTAGATAAAGCTCTGGTAAACTAATTTCCCCTGAAAGTCAAAGCTTTGTTATGGAAAATTATCTGGTCCTATTTCAAGATGGTCCTTAAATTTACTTTTTCTTCTCTTTCCCCCTTTCTCAAGCATTTTACTCCTTATATTTTAAAAATGGTGGGGCTGTCTTTCTTTGGCATGCCTACCACTGAGCAGCAGAGCTGCCTCTTGAGACTGAGGGGTGAATTTCACATCTCTCTTAGTTGATCTTCCTGAACCCGAGAGGGTACCCCTAAGTACACGACCCCTGGAGTGCCAGGGCAGCTTGAAAGCCCAGTCACCCCCATGCCCCACAATGAAACACTTCGGATGAAGGTACAGTTGAGTGTTGACTGGCTCCATCTCCCTTTCCCCAGCAGTTCACAAGGCATCTGACCTACACAGAGGGCAGCCTGATCAGTGCATGGAATAGTGGACCAAACACAGGCAGAGCTTTTAGGGCAAGTCCACCAGAGAAGCCTCCCCGACCACCTGAAGAGCAGGTGGATGGGTCTAGAGGCCGGCCCCCTTCCCGACTGGCCAGCAAAAAAAAAAAAAAAAAAAAGAAAAAGCTGGGCTCAGGGGCTCAGCCTGTAATCCTGTGCCTTTGGGAGGCTGAGGTGAGTGGATGGCCTAAGCCCGCGGCTTCGAGACCCGCCTGGGCAGCGAGGCCTCATTTCTACAATAAATCAAAACATCAGCTGGGCGTGGTAGCGCATGCCTGTAATTCCGGCTACTTGGAAGCCTGAGGCGGAAGGATCGCCGGAGTCCAGCAGGCGAGGCTGCGGTGGCCAGGAGCGGCCACTGCACTCCAGTCTGGGCGACAGAGTGAGACTCCAACTCAAAAACCAAAAAACCAAAAAAAAAACAACCACAAAAAAACTCAGAGTTTCAAACACTGCCACTAGAGGGAGCAAAAGGCTCACAATTTCCTTTTGCGTCATATATCATGTTGGCTTTTTTCTTTTTCTTATTTATTTATTTATTTTTGCATGTGTTTGTATACGAGGGTGAGTGTCTCCATTTTTTCTTTTCTTTTTCTGTTCTTTTTCTTTTTCCTTCTCCTCTTCTCTGTTCTTTTCCTTTCTCTTACTTTATTTTGGACTCCCCCGGAGGTACACACGTGTTTCCACCGCATGACTTATTGTGAGATAGTGAGAAGTGGGTCCCAGGAGGCTGACACACCAGTCACTGAGCATTTTGATCTGGAGGTTGCTTGTGAATCTAAGATTCCCCCATTGCACCTTATTCAACTCTCAAAACTGCAAAAAGAAAGCACAACTCCTGCCACCAGCCCTGTTTGAAGACAGAACAAATTCAGAGGCCATGCTCAGAGAAGGACGGGTGCCTAAGCACATAAGAGGTAAATGCTTCTCCCACTACCACATGAGGATAACTATTATGCAGTTTTCATGGAGGGGCTGAAACTGGAAGTCTCGTTTATATTCTGCATATATCTTCCATATGTTTTGTTAGATGCATCATAAGTACCCCATATTTTCAAATACTGTTTTATACATATTCTCCATCATCTCTATTCCCTTCTATTATATTTCCAAGTTGTGACTGAAATGCAGGTATGGATTTAAGTTTTGTATATTTATCCAGTAGACTTTAAAGCCAAGCAGCCTGAGTTTACACCACAGCTGTTACTTATAACCTGTACTATTTCAAACAACTGAATTATTGCAGACGGGCTCAGTTTTCTCCCGTATAAAACAGGAATACTAACAGTACCTACCTCATCAGGTTACTATGAGGTGAGAACATTTGTGTCCTTATTTATTTGTTTGCTTTATTTAAATAAAACATTTGGAGTACATAGCACAATGTCTCTGCCTTGGCAAGCACTTGATAAATATTATCTACTACTATTATTTTCCTTTTTACAAATAATTATCCCCAAAGCTTGCTAAACTCTCTTGTTAAACATATTTATTAGAATGTTGTGTTAGTCAGTTTGGGCTCCAGTAACAAAATATCATAAACTGGGTGACTTACCCAACAATTATTGCTCACAATCCTGGAGGATGGAAGACCAAGATCAAGGTGTTGGCAGATTTAGTGTCTGATGAGGGCTTCCTTCTTGACTTGCAGATAAACATCTTCTTGTATTTTCATACAGCAGAGAGAGAGAGAGAGAGAGAGAGAGAGAGAGAGCGAGAAAGAGAGAGAGAGAGCGCGCTCTTGTTTCTCCTTTCACGTACAAAGGCACTGATTCTGTTTATGAAGGCTTTATCCTCATGACCTGGTCATATGCCAAAGTCCCCAACTCCAGATGCCCCATCACACTGAAGACTGAGGCTTCAACATATGAATTTTAAGGGACACGGACTTACTGTTTATATATGATATGAGACACATGTCACATAATTTACCCATTTAATGTGTGCAGTTTAACGTTTTTGGTGTATGTAATATCGTGCAATTTTACCACAATCTAATTTTTAAAAAAATTAGTCCTTACTAAAATAAATCCATACCAATTTGTGGGCAAACATCATTCTCTCTAACTTGCCACCCCTGCTTCAAGCAACCACCAACCTACTCTCTATGTCTATAGATTTAGATATTGTTTATAGATTTAGGATAGAAGAGTCTATTCTAGGGGTCAGCTCCTTGTTCCTCAATGAAATCCCCTATCCTGAGCTCCTCCAGGAAGGTGCTGCCTTGGTCGGCCCAGGTGATCAAATAAACAAATGGCTTGCGTGCGATGCATGTATGTTTGAGTATATTGTGTCATGTGTGAAGTGTGTGTAATGCATATGTGTCGTGTGTGTGTTTGCTGGGTGGATATGTATTTGGAGGATTTACAGGAAGTCCTGTACTTGTGCTGCAGGGTAGGGTGGGGAACGAAATGGGGTAGTGGGGAACCAAAGACAATCAATTGGGGTTTGGGAAAGGTCAGGCTGAATGGCCTTCCAGGAATTAGGTGGTCCTTCTCCAGAGGAAGGCAGACTTTCCTGCATGGTAGTTGCCCCTTAGAAACCTGTGAGCATGAAGTCCAGGAAAGGCTGGACAGGCTGCCTGTTGCCTGGAGTGGCCTCCTACCTCAGCTAGGAAGAGTTCACACCTCCCACCCACTCCTGAACATTCCTGGGCAGCATCCCCAAACAGAGGTTTGGGGGCCCTCTGCACAGTCATTTCTGTAGCTAGGCTTCACATTTTGGTTGCTGTGAGGCAGAGAAATGTTTAAATGAAGCACTGCTGTTGCTTTAGGTGTTGGAAAGCGTGCAGGGTGAGTTTGGTGACCATAGCATGGTCAGTGTCTCCTCCATTGCCAAGAGGGCCATGGGAGGTCTATCAGCACAGTCCAAGGTAGCTGTACCTGGGTCGTGGAGCAGAGACCCAGGCTTCCCCAGCACTATAGCTCACAGTACCATTTCACTATTTCAGTTTATAGCTGGGGATGCCGAAGCCTCTAAAGTGAAAGAGATCTTTCCTAAATCCCTCAGCCCATATGGGCAGAGGTAGAGTTGGATCTGTGTCTCCCCCAGCTCATAGCATGTTGCTGCTCATCGTCCTCTGATGCTCCATCCTGCAGAGGTAGATGGAGCTGAGAGTCCCAGGCAGGCAGAGGCTTCATGGTCATAATGTAGCTGCTGAGAGGAAGGTGCATGTTCTGGCCATAAAGCCATGTAGCACACTGAGGCTCAAGGCAGGCCGATAAGCCCAGGGCCTCCAGGAAATCAAGGTTTCCCATGATGTTGGGAGACAGACGCTCTAGGCTATTTGAATGTTTTGGGAAAACATATGGAAATTTGACTCACAGCATCAAAGAGCTAGTGCCTTGACTTCTATTTTAAACTTTGCTCTTGATTCTGCTTGAACAGGCACATTACTTTAAATGGAGAAAAGGATAAAGAGCAAAGCTTTTTATTTCCCCAAATGTGGCATTGATCAAAGGGGAGGTCAAGTTTAACCCTCTCAATGGGTGATGCATTTCAAAGCAGGGGGTCTAGTGGCTTGTAGAAATACCAGCATTCACAGTTATACCGTGTTACCATTTAGTGCCAACAGCATGTAGTTTGTCCAGTTCCTTGGTCAGCGTCCTCTGGCCTGGTCACTGCTGGGTGTGCAGGTTACTAATCCAGAGTGCACTGCAATTCTACTGTGAACTGAATCTAGTGCTATACAAGAAGAGAAGGGAGGAAGGAATAGTCAATGCCTACCTGTGATTATCTGAAGGACTATGTAGACGGTGAGGCTGCTGAGTTGGGCTGGACTGCAGAAGCCAGTATAACATGGCCCATGGGAATTCAGACGGAGGAAGAAAAGCTAAGGAAGGGTTTGGGCAAGGGGGTTGGGGCTGCAAGCACCAGGGGAGGCAGGATTGGGTCTGACCTCTGGCCTCTTGGCAGTCAGTAGGCATGTGTGAAGTTGGGTCCTTCAAGGAGAGGTGACTCTCTTTTGCTCATTTTAGTGAGTGGAATGCCATGAGGATGCGAGAGAGTAAATCATATTTGATTGATGCCTATATACGTGCACAATATATATTCCTCTGAGGCCACCTTACCCTCCTTTACAGTGTCAACTGGTTATCGGCAGGTAGCACTTCTAGACACAGGAAGCCCATCCTCTATTACTAGCTGACTCATTTCTTTTCAGATGAAGAAAGTCTCTTTCAGAGGTGTTAGCTTCCCTTCCCTAGGACCATTCAGAATATGATGACTGTACCTTCCAAAATTATGAGACAGTCAGCCATTGCTGGCAGTTTCTGGGTCCCTTTGTCCTCTGTTTCATCAACCACATGTTGTAGGCATGCTCTGGCCAATGTGAAGCTCCTGGTCAGCAGTACTGGGTCCATGGAGTCCAGGCATCAACATTCTCACCTCTCTGACCCTCTCTGAGCTTGAGACAACCTCCAGTCTGCCTGAATGCTTGCAGAAGGTACCCTTTCCTTGATTGCTCAAGACACAGGATACCAGACCTTCTACCGCGAATCTAGACTGGAGAGGTGAGGAACCATTGCCTGCCTTTGGAGACAGTTGAAGAAGGCAGCAGATCAAAGAAATTACTCTTTCAGTTTTTGAGCACACCCTTGGGGCTCAGCAGAGAGCTGAGTGCTTTGCATCCTATTCTCCCTTCTGGCAGTGTGGTGAGGTGGAACTCTTATCACTTCCACTTTATAGCTGAAGTAAGAGGCTCAGAGAGGCAAAATACTGCATATGAGGTCCTGTGACCAGTAAGAGGAGAGACCAGGATTGGAAACATTTCTCTGCAAACCCCTGGCTCCAACTTTGGTGCTGTTCTTACTGCCACAAGGACATTGAGGACTAAAACACTTTAACATAGGGTGAGCTACTATGCAAATGTTTGTGTCTGGTCCTGCACAGAATAGGGCATCTTGTGAATAACAGAGAACAGATAGGTAAATTACTGCCTACTTCTATACTGACTTAGTGTCTCTCTATTCTGGTTTCCCTCAGGAAGTGAATCATGGCGCTGATGATGGCTTATCCCTCCTAGATAATCAGCCCTTGGTGGGTGGGGCCTTATCTGCATCACACTTCCTACCAGTCCAAAGAGGGGGCTCTGTCCCTATTGCCTGGTTTGTATTTATTGTGCAGCGTCTGTGTAGTGCATTCCACAGGCCTGAGGATGAGCCGTAGCTGCCTCTTGCTTGAATATTATAAAACAAAGGGCCGACCTCATGCAGAAGAATGAAACAGGACCCCTACCTGTTACCATACAAAAACTCAACCCTAAATGAATCAAAGTCCTAAGTGTAAAAACTCAACCCATAGACTCTTAGAAAATGAAGGAGACAGCCTTATAGACATGGGAATAGGCAACCAATTCCTGATCAAAACCCCCAAAGCCCAAGCCATAAGAGACAAAGACCATTTTTGAGGCACTTACCACCACACTGGAGAAACCTTATTTTCCAATTCAACTCCACAGAGCAGAAATACTGAGGGGTGCTCACCGGTTCTCAAGTTTCCTTTGTAGTCTTGCACGTCCTCATAAGGGTAAGTGGCAGTGGCGACTCCTACCGAGAGGCCCTGAGATAGGGACTCTGCAAAGGTCTCCCTTCAGCCCTCAGTTCCCCTTCATGTGTAGTCACCATGTAGCTTATTCACCCAACCAAACACACCATCCTCATGTGCCTCTTGCCTTTTGATTGACCAAGACTCCTGGAGCCCACATTATCAGTCTTGTTCACACAAGGTGGTGGGACACTAGATTCCTTCTGCCAACACTGGGTCATTATTTCCAGTGGGACCTGGGAAGTCCAGGGCTGGTGAGGCAGCCATGTCAAAGGGAGGCATGTTTTGAGTCACACATAAAGAAAATCTTCTCTGACTACCCTGGCCCTCAGTCCACATGAAAGGGTGGCTATGAGTCACCTTGTGGGAGGCGTCTGCTAGGCACCTTGCTCCAGCCCACTTTCCCTCTGGTGTAATCTGTCAAGCACCTCCTTCTCTGCAAGAAAACAGGACACAGAGTCTTGCAGAATGGACAGCTGATTTCAGTCGAAGTTAAATGGGTTTGCTTTTGTTTCTGGAAAAATCCCTTTGGGAAAGGGATTGTTATAAAGACTCCTGGGTTGCACTTTATTTCTGAACTTGGGCCTCCAGCTACTTCTGAGCTAACCAAGTGTACAACATGAATGGCAGCCACTTTACACCCACTGGGCACCCTGGGTAAGAAGAACTCTAGATGCATTCAGGAAATCTCTGGACAAGCTCTAGCAAGTGCCTCAATGGCCCGGGTTACACAGGGTACATCAGGGCATCAGCATCTCTCTGCAACATGGGTTCAAATGTCACATCAGAGACAGGCTCTTTCTCCTCGAAGTAATTAATGGCTTCTAAGACATGGGATGGCATTTGTCAAGCATACCAGACTGTGGCCATCTGAATGAATGAGGCAAAGGGAAGCCCAGAATCTTATATCCTTATGAGGCTACCTAGCATCTTTAAGATGCTAGTTTTTGCCACTGTGAGCATATATCTTGTTCATTCTTGTCTTTTCAGAGCTTAATATAGAACATGTTACACAGTGTCCTATCACTTTCCTTGAATAAATAAGTGATTGGAAAGGAGAGAGTAGCCCATAGTCTATAAAAAAAAAAAAAAAATTCAAGACACAAGTGTAAGTTTCAAATGTCCTCGGATTTAAGGAACACAAAAGCACTTAGCTAGGATAAAAAAAATTCTTGGAAAAATTGTAGAAGGGGTGAAGTCATTATCAATGACCGAGGTAGCCATTTTGGCATTTTAAAAAATTTTTATTCAGTCAGCCTTTACTGTAAGCAGTCAAATCATTAAAAATAAACTTCTGTCAATGCACAGGCCAATTTTCTTGAGCCTAGATTGCTCCAGTAGAGAAGCCCCGAGGGTGTGCCTCCTAGAACAATAATCAGCAATAATGGGATCTTGAGAGGTCCTCAGATGAATTGCCTTACATAATATTTTTAAATAAACAAGGGAAATAAAATTGAGTTTAATGAGGAACCTTGTAATGGTGTTGGTGGATACCGAAGCCTTGTTATCTTTTTTTGCCCCTACACTCATGACTCAACCAATCTCATGGAACAAAAATAAATAAATAAATAAATAAATAAATAAATAAATAATAAACAGCTTATGTAGGGGGAATTTTAAATCAAGTCCAAAACATTTCTGTGTTCAAATCTAATTGACGCTCAAAACGTGTTTTAGAAAAGAATGCCTTCCCACCTTGTGCTGCTGACCTAGAAATTCTACTTGGAAAAGACTTGTTTTCTAAATTAAGAGGTCATGTAAGATTTTTTTTACAGAAGCAGAGATAATATTAAAATTTACTGCTTTTTCTGAGCCTGAACTGTTCTGTTCCTTCCAAGCAGAAGTTGATTATATTAAAAAGAAAATCTACAAACCTCTGAATATTCTGAAGTACCTGAGTATTTGTGGATTTCCTTCTCAACTGGTGTAGGAAAAACTAAGTGCTGAACTTGGAAATATAAAAAATTCTCAAGGGCTTTTCAGGGACTCTCATTGATTATACAATTATACAAGGACTTACCATTCCTCCCGCTACCCTTTTTAACACTCCAATCCTGCTGGTTAAAGAAACACAGTAGACAAAGTTGGAGATTTATTCTAAATCTATACACAGCTAATTACATTGTAATACCATGTGTTTTTTTAAAAAAATACTTTAAAGTTTTCTAGCCTGTTGTCTAATGTACCTGTATGTTCAAAATAGTTCATGCTGGTGGATCTTTGCTTAAACATTTTTTTAGTATTTAATTTGACAAAGAGTGCCACTCATTATTTGCATTTGTCTGAAAAAAAGTCAACAGTGTGCTTGTACTGTAATGCTGCCACAGGCTTCATTGAGGCACTTTACTATTTTTCTGTGACTTTCTTCAGATTCTGTACAATGTTGTAGAAATTCTAACCTTATTCAGTGTGTAGATAGCCTACTACTGTGTGATCCTTCTGAGAGTGATTTTAAAATACATCTAATTTGTCTCTTCCAATAGTTAGCTAGCAGAACTAGCAGAATTCATAAGCCTGAATTTAAACAAAAATTTTATTTTTTAGAAGAAAACTCCATTATTTGTCACACAGTCTACAGAGGAAATATCTGTTTTACCCCAAAGAAAAATAATTATTCAAATTCTTTCAAAGGTTTTCTTGAAATTGCAGAATATTTTAGATCGTGAGTCCTCAGTTTTTTGTTTTTTTGTTTTTCATTTTTTGTTGCTGGCACCTCCTTTATATGAACATACCAAAAACTTTGTTTCAAGCCCTAACCTGGAGAGGAAAACCATGAGTAGTCCTTCAACTTGTAAAAACATATCCTAAGACAGCCTCCAGTCTAAATTTCAGTAAACTTTTTGAAGTACCCAAGTATTTGTGGGCTTCCTTTAAATATACCAAATTTTTCACCTCTTAATTCATGAGCATGACAGTCAGGATTTAGGGGGTTTTTTTTGTTTGTTTTTTGTTTTTTTTGAGTTGGAGTCTCACTCGGTTGCCCAAACTGGAGTGCAGTGGCCGCTTCCGGCCACCGCGCCTCGACCCGCTGGGCTCCGGCAATGTTTCCGCCTCAGCCTTCCAAGTAGCCGGAATTACAGGCATGCGCTACCATGCCCGGCTGATTTTTTTTTGATTTATTGTAGAGATGAGGTCTCGCTGCCCAGGCGGGTCTCGAACCCGCGGGCTCAGGCAATCCACTCACCTCAGCCTCCCAAAGGCGCGGGATTACAGGCTGAGCCACCGAGCCCGGCTGATTTAGGAGTTTTTACTCAAGAATAAGGGGGAAAATATAGGTCCATTGTTGATTATATAGATATTGGACCCAATTACTAGAGCATATCAAAATTTCTTAGAAGTAGTAGCAGCAGCAAGATAGGTAGAAACCTTATTTTATTAGTATTAGGAAATGACCTAAAATGGGTTTTACATGCTTTCAAAAAATTACTGAATTCTGATTAGACACATTTTTTTTTGAAAGCATACATGTATATGCATTTCAAAATATATATTGACAGATGTCTTCTATACAGAGTACATAAAAATTATTAAATATAATAACATTAAATGGGCAGAGGATTTGAACAGATTCTTTATACAAGAGATATGAATACGCACATAAAAATATGATCATCAGGAAAATACAAATTTAAACCACAGTAGGTGTCACTATATGTCTGCTAAGTTTGTTAAATTAAAAAAAAATTGAACATATACTTACCAATGGTCATATACAAACTTTTGTGTGAACATTTGCTGTAACTTTACTTATAGTAACTGCAAATTGGAAGCAATCTAGGTGCACAGCAACTAAATAAGCAAATTGTACTATATTCAACGTGATATACTTCTCAAGAGTAACACTACAAACTACAGATACATGTAAGGACAGATGAATTTCACGTGTATTATATTAAGTGAAAGAAGCCAGATAAAAAAGTCTACATACTGTAAGACTCCATTTATAATAGTTGGCATTCTGGGAATGGAAAAACAATGAGAATAGGAAATAGATCAGTGGTTAACAGACTCTGAGAATGAAAGAGTGGATTCTCTTGAAAGGGCCATGTGGGAACTTTTGGAATAAAAACGATCTGTGTCTCAATAGTGTTGTGGGTGCACTCTCAAACACGTCAAAAGTAATTGAATGGTGGATACCAAAATAAAATATTTTCTTGTACATAAGTTATACCTCAGTATATATTTGAAACATAAAAAAGAAAAAAATTGAAGTGCCATTCTATCACTTTTAGAAAAAAAACCCTTGGTCTTTGGTACAGCTTGCAATGTCCTATACCAGTTTTCCTGTCTACCTCTTCAAAATATATATACACACAAATATATACTTATTTCCATCATTTTTCTCTTTGTACACTATGTTTTAGCCAAAGGAGTTTTTTTGCCCTTGCTTCAGTCTTTCCAAATCTTTTCCAAACTCAAAACATGTTCACTAATTGTTTATCCTGTCTGAGATACTTCCCTTGAGATTTTTAAATTTTTGATTTTTAACTTCATTATTTCTTTAAACACTTTATCTTATTATACAGATGTGGGATCCAAGTAAAAATTAACTATACAAGTAGGCGACATGCAGTTTAAGACTGAACCTTCAATTGGTACTCACTTCCCTTGCTCTGGAACCAGGTATTCTTTATAATGTTACATGCCCTTCCTCCCACGATCTCTCCGCTGGCAATGCCCAGAGACTGTCAATTCCTCCCTTGTGATAATGTGATTATCGTTCAGGCCACAATTATCAGTGAGAACATTTGGGATTCAGTTCTTTGTTTCTGTGATAGATTAATAAGTATAGCGGTCGCCAACTCCATTCAATTTGCTGTGAGATGCATGTTCTTCTATACAGGTATGTAACACTCCATTGTGTAAATGTACCTTTTTTCTATCCAATGCAATTTTGAAGGGAAATAGGGTTGGTTCCACGTTTTTGCTGTTGTGGACAATGCAGCTATAAATGTGCGTGCAGGCATGTTTTCTGAAGAACGATTTATGTTCCCTGGGAAAATTCCCCAGAGAGAGACTCTGAACCACTTGAAAGTCAATTTTTCTTATTTTAGGAATTGACGCACAGCTCCATATATAGGTTGAACTAGGCTGGACTCCCCCTAAGAATGTAAGATGTTTCCTTTTCTCCACACCTGTGTCAGCATCTTATTTTTTTCTTTAATGATTGCCATCCTTGCCAAAGTGAGGTGGTAGCTTGTACTTTTGATTTACATTTCTCTGACGATTAGTGAGTCCTCTTTTCATGAATTTGCACATTGAATGCTTGTATATCTTCTTTTGAAAAGTGTTCATTTATTTTCTCTGCCCATCTTTTAAAAAATAGGGTTGTTTGTTCTTTCAGTTTGTTTGAATTCCTTGTAGATCCTGAATGTTAGGCCTTTGTCAAAACATAATTTGAAAATATTTATTTCCCATTCTGTGGGTCTTCATACTCCTCTAATGGTTTCTTTTACTGTACAACGCTTTTCAGTTTCACGAGGTCCTACTTGTCTATTTTAGCTTTCATGGCATTCACCTTTGGAGACTTGGTCAAGAATTTGTTTCCTATTTGAATGTGGATAAAGATGTTTTCTACATTTTCTTCTGAGATTCTTTTAGTTGGAGATTTTATGTTTTGGCATTTGATCCATTTAGGGTCGATTTTTGTGTATGATGATAGGGGTCCCATTTCATTCTTTTGCATATAGTCAGTCAGTTTTCCCAGTAACTTTGTTTTAAAACTATGAACTCTTTTCTCCAGTGGTTGTTATTCGTGGATGAGTTGGTTGAGGGATCGAGTTTTTGCCTCTGGAATCTCTGTCCTGTTTCATTGGTCTATGGGCCCATTCTTGTACTGATACCAGATGATGTTGGTTACTGCCGCTTTGTAGTAAGGTTTAAAGTCTGGAAGTATGATACCTCCCACTTTCCTCCTTTTGCTGAGAATTTTGGCTTTTTGTACTCTTTTTTTCCATATGAATTTATTTTGTCATTTACAGGTCTGAGAAAAACAAAGTTGGTAATTTGATGGGTATTGCATTAAATCTGTAGATTGCTTTAGGTAGGATAGACATCTTAGCAATATTGATTCTTGTAATCTTGTAATGCATGGAATGCATTTCCATTTCTTTGCATCATGCTTGATTTCTTTGAGTGTTACTTTGTAGTTTTCACTGTAAAGGTCTTTCACTTTCTGGTTACATTGATGCCAAGGTATTTTATTTGTGTGTGTGTGTGTGTGTGTGTGTGTGTGTGTGTGTGTGTGTGTGTGTCTCTATTGTGAATGGAATTGTGCTCTGTTCTCTGGGTTCTGATGTGTAGAAATGCAGCTGCCTTTTGCTCATAGATTTTGTACCCTAATAAACCACTGAAGTTGATTAGCAGCGCAAGGAAACTTTTGACAAATTCTTTAGGGATTTCAAGATGTAGAATTACATTGTCCACAAAGAGGAATAGTTTAATTTCCTCTTTTCCTTTTTGGTTACCCCTGGATTCATCTCTTTCCTGATTGCTCTGGCTAGGATTTTTAATACTATGTTGAACAGGAGGGGTGAGGGTGAGTTTTCTTTTCCAGTTCCCATTGTCAGGGGGAATGCTTCCAATTTCTGCCCATTTAGCAAAATGTTAGCTGTAGATTTATTATACATGGGTCCGTTTTGAGAAATGTCATGCACCTTTGTGCCTAGGTGTTCAAGCGTTTTTATCAAAAGGAATGCTGGATTTTGTTAAATGCTTCTTCTCTGTCTAATGTTATAATCATGTGGTTATTGATTTTACATTTGATGATGTACTGAATTACATTTATTGTTTTGTAATGTTGAACCAACCCTGCATTCCAAGAATGAAGCCAACTTGGTCATTGTGGATGATCCTTGAGATGTGTTGTAAACTGGATTTACTGGCATTTGGTCTAGAATTTTTGCATGTATATTCATCAAGTAGATTGACCTGTAATTCACTTTCCTTTTTGGGTCTTTCCCAGGTTTGCATATCCAGATAATGTTGCCTTCCTAAATGAGTTGAGAATTCCATCTCTGTAGATAGTCTGAAAACATTTAGTAAGATAGGTATCAGCTCTTCCTTGTATGTCTCGTAGAATTCATCTGGAAAACCACTGGATCTGGCCATTTTTTGGGAGATATATTTCTTGAACTGAGTCAATTTCCAGGTTTTTTATTGGGCTATGTAGAATTTCAATTTTTTTTCTTGTTTCAACCTTAGGAGATTGTGTGATGTCAGACAGTACTCCATTTTCATCAGGTTTCTAATTTATTTGCATACATACAGGTTTTTACAGTAATCTCTGATAGCCTTTTGCATTTATTTGGGGTCTGTTGTGACTTTGTTTATTGTGTTTCTAATTGTGTTGATCTGTTTCTCTGTTTTTTTAGTCAGTCTGTTCAGGGAACTGTAAATCTTATTTATCCTTTCAGAGAACCAGATTTTTGTCTTCTTGGTTCTTTCTATAATGATTTTTATTTTTTATTTTAAAAAATGTGTGCTACAATTCAGGACTTGGTACACAAGTGTCATCTTACAGGTGAAGACTGGGTCACTCATTGGTCTCCTCTCTTCACCTGGTTTGGGATCAGGTACCCCCAAGCTGGTATGAGTTCATAATTTTGTCCTTATTTATGACTGTAATATTCCATTATGTGTATGTACCACATGATTTTTTTTTCTTTAATCAGTATTTTTTATTATGGTTTTGTGGGGTACAGTTAAGGGTTAGGTGTACAGTTACGTTTCATTCAGGCACCTTGTTGATAAGAGGTGTTTTCCCATCCCCCGACAGATATTTGCTACTGTTAATCCCATCCCCCTTCCCCCCATAGTTTCCCAGTACCGTCAGTCATTTTCTTATAGTATTGCATTAGATGTTTAAGGTCCATTATATGAGTGAGAACATGTGATATTCGGATCTTTGTTTCTGTGAGAGGTCACTCAGTATTATAGATTCTAGTTCCATCCAGGTTGCAGCGAAATTCATGATTTTGTTCTTTTTTATGGCTGCGTAGTATTCCATCATGTATATGTGCCACATTTTTTTAATCCAGTCCTCTTTTGATGAGCAGCATGGTTGTTTCCAGGTTCTTGCTATTGTGAACAACGCTGCGATAAACATACGTGTGCAGGTATCTTTTTTATAGAGTGATTTGTGTTCTTCAGGGTATATTCCCAGTAGGGGGATTGCAGGGTCATATGGAAGGTCAGTTTTTAGAGCTTTTAGGAATCGCCACACTGCTTTCCACAGAGGTTGCACTAGTTTACACTCCCACCAACAGTGTAGAAGTGTTCCCTTTTCACCACACCCTCTCCAGCAGCTGTTATTTTTTGAGTTGTTGATAATTGCCATTCTGACTGGAGTTAGGTGGTATCTCAGTGTGGTTTTGATTTGCATCTCCCTGATGATTAGTGAGGTCGAGCATTTCTTCATGTGTTTGTTGGATGCTTGAATGTCTTCTTTTGTGAAGTGTCTGTTCATATCTTTTGCCCATTTTATAATGGGGTTGTTTGTTTTCTTCTTTTCAGTACGTTTCAGTTTCTTGTAGATCCAGGATGTTAAGCCTTTGTCAGACCTAGAGTTGGCAAATACTATTTCCCAGTCTGTAGGCTGCCTCCCTGCTCTCTTGATGGTTTCTTTGGCCTTGCAGAAGCTTGTCAATTTAATAAGGTCCCATTTGTCTATCTTCTCTCTTAAGTCCTGTGGGTTTCGGGTTTTGTACAGGAATTGGATGCCAGTTCCAATTTCCATGAGAGTATTTCCTTCCTTTTCTAAGGTTCTTATGATTTGAGGTTTTACATTTAGGTCTCTGATCCATTTGGAGTTAACCTTTGTGCATGGGGATAGATAGGGGTCCTGTTTCAATCTTCTGCATGTGGTCAGCCAGTTTTCCCAGCACCATTTACTGAATAGGTTCTCCTCTCCCCATTGGTAGGTGGTGGGGGCTTTGTCGAAGATGAGTTGGTTGAGAAATTGAGGTTTTGCTTCTGGAATCTCAATTCTGTTCCATTGATCTATATGCCTGTCCCTGTACCAATACCAAGCTGTTTTGATGATTGTAGCTTTATAGTAAAGTTTGAAATCTGGTAGTGTGATACCACCTGCTTTGTTTTTTTTGCTGAGGATTGTTCTGGCTATTCTTGGACGTTTGTGCTTCCATATGAATTCCTGCATTGTTTTTTCTTGGTGTGAGAAGAATATCGCTGGTAATTTGATCGGTATTGCACTGAATTTGTAGATTGCCTTAGGTAAGATGGACATCTTCACAATGTTGATACTTCTGATCCATGAGCATGGGATATTTTTCCACTTGTTCGTGTCAGCTTTGATGTCTTTGAGCAGTGTTTTGTAATTTTCATTGTAAAGGTCTTTCACGTCTCTGGTTAGGAAGATGCCAAGGTATTTCATTTTTTTTGTGGCTATTGTGAATGGAACTGTGTTTTTTATTTGGGTTTCTGTTTGTTTATTATTGGTGTAGAGAAATGCGGTTGTCTTTTGTACATTTATTTTGTATCCTGAGACTTTGCCAAAGGCTTTTATCAATGTAAGGAGGCCTTTGACAGATTCTCTTGGGTTTTCAAGGTACACCATCATATAATCTGCATAGAGAGATAACTTGACTTCCTCTTTTCCTATTTGAATACCTCTGATTGAATACCACATGATTTTTAAAATCCATTCCACTCTTGATAGGCAGCACTTTTGGTTCCATGTTCCTATTGGGAATAGTACTGCAATAAAATTGCATGAGCAGGTATCTTTTTTTGTAGAATTATTTGAGTTCCTTTGCATATATTCCCAGAAGGAGGATTACTGGGTTGCATTGTATAGAGGACAGTTTTTAGATCTTTTGGAAATTGCCACACTGTTTGCCACAGAGATTGTGCTAGGTTACACTCCCAGCAGTATAAAATATTCCCCTTTTTTCTCCATTATCATTAGTATCTGCTGTTTTTTGAGTTATTTGTGCTTCTCGTCCTGACTGGGGCTTGTTATAGCTCGATGTGTGTGTGTTTTTTAAAAAGTTTATTTTAAGAATGTGTGGTACAATTCAGGATTACATATAGAATTGGTCCTTGTACAGGTAAAATTTGGGCCCCAGTTTGCTCCCCACTTCACCTAGTTTGAGATCAGGTACTCTTATTGATGAAGTGTGTCCTCCTTCCCTCCACTGGCAGTTTCCCACTGTTGCCAATCCCCTTTTTATAGTATTATGATAATTGTTCAAGGTCTGCATGAGTGAGAACAGGTGGTCCTCAGTTCTTTGTTTCTGTGATAAATCAGTGTGTATTATAGACTCTAAACTATCTGAGTTGATGCGAAGTTCATCATTTGTCTTTCTTTGTTGATATCTAATATTCCATCACGTATATGATTCACATTTTTTTTTTTAACCCTCTCCACTTTTGGTGGACAACTTGGTCGGTTCCATAGTTGTGCTATTGTGAATAATGTTGCAACAAATGTGTGTGTGCAGATATCTTTTTTATATAGTGATTTGTTCTCCATCGGGTATATTCCCAGTTAGAGGATTGCTGGGTGGTATGGAAGGTCAATTTTTAGATCTTTTAGGAATTGCCATACTATTTTCAACAGATGTTGCACTAGTTTCTACACTCCCACCAAAAGTGTAGACGTGTTCTCTTTTCCCCACATTATCCCCAGCACTTGTTATTTGTGTTATTAATGATGGCCATCATGACTGGAATGATGTGGTATCTCAGTGTGGTTTTAATTGTCATTTCTTTTATGAGTAATGAGGCTGAGCATTTTTTCATGTATCTGTTGGCTGTTCATATGTCTTCTTTTGAGAAGTGTCTCTGCATATTTTTTGCTTACTTTTTAATAGGACTACTAGTTTTTTCTTTTTCACACATATGAGTTCCTTGTAGATCCTAGATGTTAGACCTTTGTCAGCTATATAGTTGGCAAATATTTTTTCCCATACTTTGGGCTTCCTCTTCTCTTGATGGTTTCTCTTGTTTTGCAGAAGCATTTCATTTAATGAGGTCACACTTCTCAGTCTTGACTCTTATGGTATGGCATTTGGGCTTTTGATCAGGAATTGAGTTTCAGTTCTAGTTTCCATAATGGTGTCTCCTGCATTTTCTAATGTTCTTAGAGTTTGAAGTTTTACTTTTAGGTCTTTGATCCATTTAGAGATGATTTTTGTGTATGGTGATAGGTAGGAGTCCTGTTTCAATCTTCTGCATGTGGTCTGTCAGTTTTCCCAGCACCATTCACTCAATAGGTTCTCCTCTCCCCAGTGGTTGTTGGTGGAGGCTTTGTCAAAGATGAGTTGGTTGAGAAATTAGGGTTTTGCTTCCAGAATTTCTTCCTGTTCCATTGGTCTATTTACCATTCTTGGACCGTTACCAAGCTGTTTGATTAGTGTAGCCCTATGTTAAAATTTAAAGTCTGTAAATGTGATACATCCCACTTGACTTCTTTAACTGGCAATAGTTTTGTCTATTCATGGTCATTTATGTTTCCAAACAAATTTCTGTATCGTTGTTTCTAGTTCTGGGAAAAATTGTGTTGGTAATTTAATGGGCATTGTATCATATCTGCAGATTGTCTTGCATAATATGGGATCTTAACAATGTTGATTTTTCCAATCCAAGATCACGTAATATTTGTCCATTTGTTTGTGTCATCCTTGATTTCTTTGAGCAATGTTTTGTAGTTTTCATTGTAAAGATTTTTTTTCTCTTCTCTAATTAGGAAGAAGCCGAGGTATTTCATTTGTTGTTGTTGTTGTTGTTGTTGTTGTATTGTGAATGGGATTGTGCTTTTTATTTGGTTATTTGCTATTTGTTGTTGGTGTCTAAGAATACAACTATTTTTGAACCTTGATTTTATGCCCTGAGACTTTGTCAAAGTTTTTTTTTTTTAATAAGTACAGGAAGGTTTTTGACAGATTCTCTTGGATTTTCATAGTATAGAATCATATCATCTGCAAAGAGTGATAACTTGGCTTCCTCTTTTTCTATTTTAATAATTTTGACTTCCTTCTTTTAACTCAGATTTTCAACACTATGTGGAACAAGAAGGTTCAAAATGGGTAGCCTTTTCTTGTTCCAGTTTTTGGGTGAAATGCTTACAATTTATGTTTGTTTAGCAGTATGTTGGGTTTATCATAGATTTCTCTTACTGTTTTGAGATATGTTCCCTCTATATGTTCTTTTGGCTTGCTGGATTTTACCCAATTTATGTATCAGTGTAATATTTGCTTCACAAAATGATTCAGAGAAAGTTCCATCTTCCTTAATTAATTTGAATACTTTCTTTTCCCCCAAATTTCCATTATTGCCTATGTTACTATATTATTTTTCTAAAAAAAAATATTTTATTTCAAAGATGTGGGGTACAACTCAGGACAAGATATACAAAAGTTCTTAATACAGGTAAAATTGGGGCCTCAATTTGGTTCCTACTTTGACAAATTTGAGATCAGATATGTTTATTGATGTTGGTCACCTCTCCCCTTCAAAAAATACTGGAAGTGTCCTCCTACTGCCATTCCATTTCTTATGGTAGATATTCAGGGTCTGCTCATGAGAGAAAATATTTGGTACTCTGTTTTCTGTGTGTGTGTGTGATAGATCATGGAGTATGATAGACTCTAAATCCATTCAAGTTGCTACAAAGTCCCTATGTTTGTTCTTCTTTATGACTACATAATATTCCATTATGTATATGTACCAGTTCAGTTTTGATGGGCAGCACATTATGTATATGTACCAGTTCAGTTTTGATGGGCAGCACAATGGTTCCCTGTTTTTGCTATCATGAATAATGCTACTATAAATAATGATGTGCAGATATCTTTTTTATAGAATAATTTGAGTTCCTCTGGGTATATTCTCAGTAGTGGATTCCTGGGTCATATGGAAGGTCAGTGTTTAGTTGTTTTGAAAATTATCACACTGTTTTCAAAGAAGTTGTACTAATGTCCATCCCCACCGGTAGTGTAGAAGCATTCATTTTTCTCCTTATCCTTGCAAGCATCTGTTATAGTTTGCTTTATTAATGACAGCCATTCTTACTGGGGTTAAGTGGTATCACAATGTGGTTTTGATTTGCATTTCTCTAATGATTAGTGAGACTGAGCACTTTGACATGTGTCTGGTGGCTGCCTGAATATCTTCTTTTGAGAAGTGTCTATTATTGCCTTTTGCTCGCTTGTTAATAGGGTTGTTTGTTTTTTTTTCTGTTGTCATGTTTGAGTTTCTTAATAGATTCTGAATGTTAGGCTTTTGTCAGATATACAATTGGCAATATATTTCCCCATTGTGTGTGCTGTTTCCCCACTCTCCTGATTTTTTGTTTGTTTGTTTTTTTGTGTTTGCTTTTCAGAAGGTTTTTGGTTTGGTGAAGTTCCACTTGTCTATATGACATGGGCACTTGAGGTTTTGATCAGAAATTGATTGCCAGTTGCAATTTCCATAACGGTGTCTCCTGCATTTTCTAAGTTTCTTATAGTTTGAGGTTTTACACTTATGTCTTTGATTAAATTTGAGGTTGACTTTTGTGTATGGTGTTAGGTGGGGTTTTCTTTCAATCTTCTGTATGTGGTAGGCATTTTCCCAGTACGATTTTACTGGATAGGTTTGCCTTTCCCCAGTGGTTGTTGATGCAGATTTTTTCAAAGATGAGTTGGTTGAGAAAATGGGATTTTGCCTCCAGAATCTCTATCCTGTTCCATTGTTCCATATGACTATTCTTGTACTAATACCAGATTGTTTTGATTATTGAAGCCTTTTAGTAATGTTTAAAATGTGGAAGTGTGATAATTTCCACTTCGTTTTGTTTGCTATGAAATATTTTGGTTATTCATGTTCATTTATTTTTCCATATGAATTCTTGTCATTTCCAGGTCTGAGAAGAATGATGTTGGTAATTTAATGGGCGCTGCACTGAATCTGTAGATTGCCTTGGGTAGGATGTACATCTTAACAAAGTTGATTCTTCCAATTCATGAGAGTGGAATATTTTTCCATGCTTGGTCTTCTTTGATTTCTTGAAGGAGTGTTTGTTGTTTTCATTGTAAAGATCTTTCACTTCGCTGATCAGAAAGATTGTGAGGCATCTAATTTGTTGCTATTGTGAATAGGGTTGTGCTTTTTATTTTGTTCACTGCCTATTTGTTGTTGGTATATAAGCATGCAACTGTTTTTTGTACATTTATTTTGTACACTGAGACTTTGCCAAAATCCTTTATCAGTAAAAGCAGATTTTTGACAGATTCTCTTGGGTTTTAAAGGTATAGGATCATATTATCAGCAAAGAAGGATAACATAACTTCCTCTTTTCCTAATCGGATACTCCTGATCTCCTTGCATTGTCTAATTGCTCTAGCTGGGACTTCCAACACAATGTTGAGCAGGAGGAGTGAGAGTGGGCAGACTGTCTTCTGGTTTTCAGGAGAAATGCTTCCAATTTCTGTCCTTTTAGAAATATCCTGTGGGTTTATCATAAATGGCACTTACTATTTTGAGGTATGATCCTAGGTGTTCAAAGGGTTTTTATCAATAAGGCATGTTGTATTTTATTCAAGACTTTTTTCTGCATCTAATATCATCATGTGGCTCTTTTTACATTTGTTGATGTATTTAATTATATGTGTGGTCTCGCGGATGTTGAACCAGTCCTGTATCCTGGGAAAGAAACTTGCTTGGTCATGGTGGATGATTTTTGAGAAGAGTTGTTGGATCCTATTTACTAGAATCTGGCTAAGAATTTTTTTTGTCTACGTTTATGAGGGATATTGGCCTGTCGATTTTCCTTTTTTATTTTTATCTGGTTTGGGTATCAATATGATATTAGTGCTATAAAATGATTTAGGGAGTATTCTCTTTCTCAGATGTCTGGGATACTTTTTAAATAGAATTAATATCAGCCTCCCCTTGTACATTTTATAGAATTCTCACTGGAAAACTGTCTGGTCTAGTGATTTTTTTGTAGGTGGTTTTCTTATAATGGAGTCAATTTTCTGGTTGTTATTGGTCTACTTAGTGTCTCAATGTCTTCTTGCTTCAACCTTGGGAGGTTGTGTGATGTCATAAAGTCCTTCATTTCATTTAGGTTATTAAGTCTGTTTTCATATTGGTGCGCATTTTTATTTCTTCAGGGTTCATTATGATTTGATTTTTTTACATTTCTGCTGTGTTTATTTGAGCTTTTTTTTTCTTTTTCCTGGTCAGTCTGGCTAGGGGTTCATAAATCTTGTTTATTCTTTCAAAAAAAAAAAAAGCAGCTTTCTTTGTGGTTGTTGATTTTTTTTTTCCTTTAGTATTTTTGTCTACTATGTCCCATATTTGGGTTTTTGCTTTGGTGTTCTGGATTCTTCTGCTAAAATTATGGTTTGAGGGCACTTTCTTTCCAACTCCCTTAGGTGATTTGGTAGGCTATTAAATTGTGATCATTCCATTTTTTAAATGTGTGTTTGTAGAGATATAAATTCTCCTCTTAGAACTATTTTTGCGGCACTCCAGAGGCTTTGGGAGGAAGTTTCTTTTTTTCATTTGTTTCCAGGAATCTTTTCATTTCTGTTTTGATTTCTGTATTGACTCAGTAGTTATTCAGCATTATGCTGTTTAATGTCCATTTCTTTGTGAGTTTTGGGGGAATTTTATTGGTATTCATATTTATTTCTATTCCACTATGGTCTGAGAAGGTGCATGGAAGCATTTCGTTCTTATGAAATTTGTTTATCCTTGGTTAATGACTGAGAATGTGATCGATCTTGGAGTACATGCCATGTGGTAATGAGTAGAATGTATATTCTTTTGTTGTTGGGTTGTGTTTCTCTGGGTATCTATTAAGTCCATTTGGTCAAATTTCAAGCTCAGGTTCTGGGACTCTCTTAATTTTTTGCCTCAATGATCTGCCTAGGGTTGTTAGTAGGTATTTAAGTCCTCAGGTGTAATACTGTTTGAGTCAATATCTTTTTTAGCTTTCTGAGTAATAAGTTTATAAATGCTGGTGCACCTGTGTTTGAATACATGTGCATACATGTTTAGGATGAATATTTCTTGTTGATGAATTGAACCTTTTATCATTATGTATTGTCCCTCTGTATTTTTTTAAATTTTTCATAGCCATGGTTGTTTTGTCTGATATTAAGTTTGTGAGTCATACCATCTTTTGTGATCCTTTTGTGCGGGAGTCCAGCTCCTGCAAGTTCAGGGGTTCCTGGAGATGAGAGGGAGTCAGCAACTAGATGAGAAAAAAAGGAGGGGGAAAGAAGGGGACTGGACTACTGTTCAGAGTGAGCAGAAGCCATTTATAGCAAATTACAGTGGGCTTTTGCAAAGTCACCATCACAAAACACAAAAGGTAGCCTGTGCCTTTCACATGAACAGGTCCGGGAGCACAAAGGATACCCCCCACTCTCAAGCAAATGTGTTTTTCATACAGAAGGAAGAACATGAGGAAGAACAATCACAAATTGTCTTTTTGTCTCTTATGCTTGATTAATGTTCCCCAAACCAGTTTCTTATGTGACCTTAATTGCATTACAGCTACATCATCTTGAAATAACATCACTCAATGTCTAAACCCAAAACCACCATAATGAATTATTAACGTCTACTATTCTGTAGTAATTCAAACTAGTTTCTATTAAAGCAATTGCTGCTATGGTTACACTCTCCTAACACCAGCTGGCCTAATTCAAACTTCACTGACCCCCTCGAATCAAACGAAACTAATCACACTTCTACAATAAAATGGTTACCTAAATTTTCTTCAGTGTATATAAAGTATTTCCTAAAACCTATATGTATAAATTTCTAAATTCACATCAAGAGAACCTGTGACCTCAATGTGACTCAAAGTTAAATTTAAATTGTTCAAAAACAAAAATCATAAGCCATGGAAAATGGGAACAACAGACTCCCAAGTTTAGCTGTGTACGTTCTGGTTTCAGAGTCTCCTGTTAGAGCCAGCAGGAGCCTTTCCTGGTTGCAGCACCAAGTGGAAAAGGAGGGAGGGAATGGGGTCAACAACTCCTGAATGCATCCTAGTGGTCTCGGCATCAACGGCCCTTCCTGATACCTAATGCTCTGTGGGCCTCCATGGCCGACTCCCAACACTTTTGCCTGAAAACTTATTTTCTATCATCTAACTTTGAGTCTGTGTGCATCTCTTGTGGTGATATGAATTTTCTGGATGCGGAAATTATTGGGTCTTGTTTTTTTATCCAGTCTGAAATTCTGTGTCCTTTCAGTGGTGTATTCCTGCTATGAGGTTCTTATAAAGTTTTTTGCTTGCTTGTTTGTTTTCTTTCAGTTTTGGGATTGAGGTATGTGTGTGTTTTCAAGTTTGCTGTTGTGAGGTACTCTCTGTTGATTATATGTTCTGCTGTTCTATTGGGAAGTGTGTGGTCATTCTCTCTCTCTCTCTCTCTCTCTCTCTCTCTCTCTGTCTCTTTTTCTTTCTTTCTTTCTTTCAATATCTTTTATGTGTCTCCCGTAGAGCTTGTGTGAAAACTGCTTAATCTCTTAGGGATTGGATGTCAGGGATAGATTTTAATTCTCCATTGCTAATGAAGCCAAGCTCAGTTGTGTAGAAAATTTTTGCTTGAAATCATTTAGCTTTGAGGACTTTGAGTATTGGTCTCCTGGTACTTCTAACTAGTAGTGTTTCTGCCAACAATTCTGCTGCTATTCTAATTGGTTTTTCCCAGGAGGCAGTCTGATCTTTCTCTCTTCTGCTTTTAGAATTGTTTTTTCTTTTGTGCCTGCTTTGTGTAGGTAAATTACAATGTGTCTAGAGGTTAGTCTTCTCATTTGATGTCCTTTGGGGGTTCTCTGCATCTCTTGTGTTTGACTAGTCCCATCTCTGGAGAGATGGAGAAAGTTTTCTTGGATAACCTCCTGGAATATTTGCTCCAAGGTATTCTCCATTATCCTTTCTTCTTCTGGGATGCCAATCAGGCATAGGTTCAACCTTTTGATTCAACCTTGGAGACTTTGTTCTTTCTGTCTGAGTTTTCTTTCTCTGTTTTTTACAGATTGGGTTAATTCCATATTTTGGTCTTCAAGCTCTGAGATTCTTTCTTCTGCTTGATTAATTAATTCTGCTTTCCATGCTTATTATGTTGTTATTTATTTCCTGGATGAAACTTTTTATGGCTATCTGTCTTACAAGTTCTTTCAGTGTTGCATTTTGTCTTTCTGAGTCTTATTTACTCTTTCCATCCATTCCTCAATCCCTGTTGTATTCTGGGATCAGTTGTTGGTGACTTCCATTATTTGGTATTTGAGGTCTGATTTTTCAAATGTTTTCTCTTTGTAACACTGAGAATTACCTGTGTTCCCCAGTTGATTTTTCCCAACTTGTGATAGATCTTATCTCTTTAATTCCATTATTCTGTAGTAATGGGAGAGACTTTCACTTCTGATGTTTTCTCAGCCCTCTATTCTCTTCTGATCAGGACTCTGGATTTATTCTATTTTTGAAAGAGGGCTGTGGGTGGGAAGCTTTACTGTGTCCTGTATTTTTGAGAGTGAATTAAGGTGGAGGATGGGGAGCTAGAATTCAGAAATTACTTGCAAATCACAATGTTCACTGATTGTGGTATGGATTTCCTGAGACTCACTCCCACCAGCACTCATTATGGTGATGAAATGGGTATGTGGGTGTGCCTCTGAGTCCAAGATACAGTGACAGCAATAAGGAGAGCAGAAAAAAAGTAGGATGAAATGAGATGGACAAGTATTAAAAAGAAAAAACAGAACAAGAGCAGAAATTAAAGCAAAACACAATCAAACCTACACATCAAAATAAACTGGAATAACAACAAAGCAAAACAAAACAAAACAACAAAAAGGACTCCAAACACACACATGCTCAACCCAAAATGAAAGGAGAGGAGAAAGAGTGAGAGAGAGAATTCAAATCAAACCCTTACACATGCATTCACATACACATTGAACTAAAAAAAGGGGAAGAACAAACAAAAAAAACTGACAGATGAACACTCGGTCCTTTATGTACACACAAAAACAGGAAACAAAAAATAAAAGAAAAAAGATAGACCAGGAAAAGGAGTAGTGGGGCATGCATATGAAACAATCATATACACATTCATGTGCAAAGAAAAATATTTAAAAATTAACAAACAGAAAAAAATAAACCTGGCCTCTTTGGCAGATTCTATAGTTGTTCTTCTAAGCTGCCCCTCTACTGTCTCCTGCAGAGCTTCAGTCTCATCCACAATCTTCCCAATGGCTGACCCAGGGAAGGAGGAGGGAGCAGTGGGGTGGGTGGGGTGTCAGTTCTCCCCTCCCCATATAGTATGGTCAGGAGGATCCCTTCCAGAGGGGAGATGTGGGATTGTATCTTCCCCAGGTTCTGGTGAGTGGGGGCACCCCAGCCAGGCTTATCCTTGAGTGAGTCCTACTATTGTGATTGATGTCAAGGCTCTGTCTGTGTTTGGCTCGCATTCCTCTCAGTCATGCCTCCGCTGTGTAGGTCTGATGTTCAGAAGGTTACTGGGGAAGAGGGCTTGGTCAGCCACAAAGTCACCACAGAACTCTTTGGAAGTCTTCCTCATCCTTTTCTGGTCACACCCTTTGTCTCACAGTTGAATCTGGGTAGGAGATGAGCTGCCTGAGAGCCACCACTCATCCTGTCCCTCCGGAGCTTGTGCTTTCAGGACATTCAGGATATTCCTTCTGGGTCAAAATCAACCCTGAATAGTTAATCTACTGGTCACAGAGATCGGGTCCATAATAGATTTAAAAGATTTGATAGATTGGGTGACTTCCGTATTTTGATCTTTTAACTCGAGATTCATTCTTCTGCTTGGTCAATTCTGCTACATATGCTTGTCAGTTTGTTATGTATTTATTGACGAAAGCTTTGTTTCTGTTATTTCTAAATAAGCTTCCTTGGGTCTGTCCAAATTTGTTGAGATTTCATTTGGTTTTAGCCCTTGAATTTCTTGATTTTTATTCACTTTATCCAACAATTCTGATCTCTATGAGTACCTTCTGAGTATAGTAGTTCTCAGAGATAGTCTTTGTGCTTCAGTAGCTGTTCTTTCAGGCACTTTTTCTTTGTTGGAGTTCTAAACGCTACTAGTGATTTCTCATTTTCTTTCCTCATTTGTAGCAGTTTGCTTCAGTCTTTCTAATTTTTTTAATTCAGTGGATTAGTTGGAAATGGAGAAGCAATCACTTCTGATATTTGCTGACTTGTGTCCTTCCATGATCTGGACCTCTGAGTTTTTTCAATTATGAAATAGGGATGTAGATAGAACATTGTTCGATCTCTTTAAAACTTTTAGTAGGGGAGAGGCCATAATAATTCAGAACCTACTGATGAATTCAAAATAATTCGGAACCTATTGATGAGTCATAATACTTGCTGTCTAGTGAATGGGTCAGCGGGGGCTTCCTCTGCAGCTCCACAAAATATGAACCTTCAATGGATATACTTTTGAGCCCCTGCATCAATGATAGGTTATAAGAGAGAAAAGAAAGGAAAGGAGATTAAAAAAAAAAAAAGGAACAGTAGAAAAAAATGCAGAGTAAGACAAAGGACAATACAGAGAAAGGACAATGAAAGAAAAAAAGGATAGAAAAGACAAAACCACCCAACAAAGTAAACAATTGAGACAAACAAACAAAAAACAAACAAACAGCCCCCTGCCCCCCCCAAAAAAACCTCACTGGTACAGATTTCTGTTTTAGCATATGTCTTTATGGGGAGAGGAGCTTTCTTTTGTAGTGGGTTCTGCAACTGCAGATCTGTTAGTGCAGGTTCTCTCTTAGCTGTTGAAACTTGAGATGTTAGAGCCTTCACACAGTACTGCCTGCTATTGATAGCTTGCATGCACTTGCAGAGGTATGGGGTAATTTTAGTCAGCATCTCCTGGGTTTTCTGCCCTTTCTTCCTTTCCCAGCATGATCACAGTTCCCATGACATCCAGTTCACGGTGAGGGAACCTCTACCCTGCCCTCCAATCTCTTTTGCTCATTT
This sequence comes from Cephalopachus bancanus, assembly GCA_027257055.1. NCBI lineage: Eukaryota > Metazoa > Chordata > Mammalia > Primates > Tarsiidae > Cephalopachus > Cephalopachus bancanus. The sequence goes on from JAPVLO010001177.1 coordinate 77,254, forward strand.
CAGGACAGGGGGTGAGGGGAGTCAGTTAGGGACTCATCAGCTTCCTTCTTAGATCCACTGTATGCATCTATAACCCAGCAGCTAGCTCAGGGAAGGTGGGTGGGCCAGGGAAGGTGAGTCCATCTTCTGCCATTATCCACCAGGAATTTTGCACTGGGAGTAATCGTCTCTGGGTTCATAGAGAGCAGCCTCAAAGCAATGCAGAGATCACCTCTTCACCTTTACAAGCAGGCCTGCTGTTCCATGGAGGCTTCCCTGGGGTACTTTGCTGTCCAGGCTTTAGGTCGTCTACTCAGTTTCTCTAAAGACTGCTGTTGCTGCTGCACATGAAGAATAAACCTCCCCAGCAAGTACCAGAGACTCCATATCCTAGGTCCCAGTGGTGGGACTTTTCAGCCTAGTTTGTCCCTGGAAGCAGTGGCAGCAAGTCCAGTGGTTTGGGGTGACTGCTCCCTGCTAGCTCTTTGATTTCCTGCCTCTAGCTCCCTCACTGCACTCCTTTCATGTCCTTTACACCATTGTCTGGCACTGTGGTGGTGGGCAGAGTCTAACAATGGAATTTACTCTGGTTGCTTCTTTTTAGGATGGGCTTTGTCGATTTTAGAAAATTGCACTCAGCTTCTGCACCCCCAAATGCATTAGGTTCCAAACAGAGCAGTTCAGCACCAGCTGTTTCTTCAGGAGAGCCTTAGTCATTTGGTCCCCACTCAGCTAGCCACTCTCATGCCCACTTACACACAGGCATAGGTACAAATTTGTCCATAAACTTACCCCAACAGGGATTTGTGCAGTTTGACTAGTTTAGCTCCCATCTTCCAGGATTCCCACATTAGAGTATTTAACAGATGAGGGAAGTTGGTATAGCTGGCACACAGCTGCAAGGACAATTTGAAAAAGACCTCAGAGATGCAGACTAGACCCTATGGCCACCAGATCCCACGACCACCAGCCTCACAGGACTACCAACAAAGCCTGCATGTCCTCCCCCATGCTGCTTCAGGAAGTCTTCCCAGGCCCCATTCCCTTTCTGTAATATTTGTCTCTCTAATGTCCTGCAGCTATAATATTGTCTTGGTGACCTTGAATTTGCTGAAGTTAGGGTTTAGATGATCTTGCCTTTTCTGATTCTTTAGGTATGCCATTATCAATTTGCTATTTATTTCATTCACAGTATTCTTACTGCTGTCATCTCAGTTATCAACTCCTTCCTATTTTTCTCTTTTCTCTCCTCAATTCTTTTTAATCTCTCTATTAATGTCTTGATATCTGGGTGTTAATGTCTTGGTATCTGGGTTTGTAGTTTAAGACCTTCATTCTGGGGGTTCTTCATTGTTTGTGTTCTGAAGTCTGTTTTCTAAGTGTTTGACCTCCCAGGGTTCTGTGTGAGAACCATATTCTTTTGGTTTTCCTTCATTTGTGTAGATCCCTCCCCTCCCCCCTTTTCCCCTCTTCCCCTCTTCTTTAATTGTGTTGTTCAGGGATGGTGGGGTTGTTTTTACTTCTGTTTGCTCTTATTCTTCCTTATTTGGATCCTCCGGTTTTGTTCACTTCTGAAGCTGGACTGTGGGTTGGGGCTGTACTTTTTTGTTGTTGCAGTTTTGAGATTTAATTGAGGGGGAAGCTGTGATTCAGAATCTATCTTCAGATCCCAGTATCCACCAACCAGTATGTGGGAACCCTGGAACCCACTTCCTACTGCCTTACAATCTGACCATGCAGCAGGGGTGTAGGTTTGCTCCCTGGAACAAAAGGAGTGTAAGAAAAAGGAAAATAGGAAGAAGAGGGGTCAAGAAGAAGTTGGAGAGAGAGAAGTGTAAGAGGGAAATCAGACAGACGTACCAATTAACAAATGAAAAGAGACACAAAGACAGAAAAGAGTTTTTTTAAAAAGAACAAAACAAAACCTAAGACATGCAAGTAATCATACAAACACATAGTCCAACATAAAAATCTCCCTATTGATATACTCTTCCTATATAAAAACAGGAAGTCTAAAGAATATAGAGAAGAAAGGGGGGAAAATCAGTTAATAGCAGAAACAAAGCAAGTATGAAAATGTTATCAAAACCAGAAAGAGAAGAAAGACTAAAACAAAAAGCAAATAAGAATGAGCAAAACAGTCAAAAAATAAAAACAAGAAACCAGACTGGCTGTAAGGTCATTCCTGTAAGTCCAATGTCCTATCAGCTCTGATCTCTAGCTCCTCCTGTCTGCAGATATGGTTGTGAGCAGATATGGTTGCTCACAGCTTGGGTCGAATGCTCCAGACCTACTTTGGAAGAAGGGTGGATCAGATCTGACCTCAATCAGCTTGCTACCTGTCAGGTCTGTCACTCAGATCTGACCTATCTGTGTCTGATCCAGCAAGGGGGAGGAATTTCTGTCTCTCCTGGTTTGATGGGATTACCTTAGGCCCCATGTTGGAGGCTCGGTGGAGCTGGGTGGGTCAATGCAGATCTCTGCCTGGTACTGGGACAGAGAAAATGACTGTGGTGGGCGTCTCCTTACCAGGCATGGACTCCTCTCCAACTTTCCCTGATTGTCTCTCTCCACTGATCAGATCCAGGGCTCCAACTGATCTTCTATAACAGGTGATGGTGTGGTTTTGGTGCCAGGTGACGAGAACCACCTGGATTCAGTAGGCTTTTCTCAGTCATGTTCCTGCACCAGATGATCCTGCATGCAATCTTGCTGTCCACGCTCCAATCTCAGTGTGGTGGAGGCTCTCAGTCATCCTCAGAGCAGAAACCCATGTGCATGAATTCAAGTATCCCCTCAGACAGACTTTCACTCTCCCCAGCACATGCCTACTCATGCAGAGAGTTTTTATGGACCCTTTTCTCTGGAGACTCTCACAGACCAACCTGTTGGTTACCATCTTAAGCTCTGCATCCTTAAATTCTTTATCAATAATATTTAAAAATTGAAATAATATTATGTATTTTCTCATATCACAAAATAAAATTAGGAATTAATACAAGGGAACCTTTAGATATTTTGCAAACACAGAGAAATTAAACAGTATGCTCCTGATTGACTACTAGCTCAAAGGAAAAATTAGCATTAAGCTCTTTGTAAACAAATGAAAATAGAAACAAAAATAAACTAAGCCAAACACAAAAAAAGAAATAGAAAATAAACAGAATTAGAAATTAAAAGGTGCCGGGCTCAGTGGCTCAGCCTGTAATCACTCACCTTTGGGAGGCTGAGGTGAGTGGATTGCCTGAGCCCGCGGGTTCGAGACCCGCCTGGACAACTTGGCGAGACCTCATCTCTACAATAAATAAAAAAATCAGCCAGGCATGGTAGTGCATGCCTGTAATTCCGGCTACTTGGAAGGCTGAGGCGGAAGGATCACCGGAGCCCAGCAGGTCGAGGCTGCGGTGGCCAGGAGCAACCACTGCACTCCAGTCTGGGTGACAGTGAGACTCCAACTCAAAAAAAAAAAAAAAAAAAGAATCAAGGAAATTGACTGTCATAAGAAAACTACCTACAAAAAAAAAAAGCTCTCTACCAGATGGCTTTCCAGCAGAATTCTATAAGACATTTAAGAAGGAACTGATACCAATCCTACTGAATGTATTCCAGGAGATTGAGGAAGATGGAGCTCTCCCCAAATCGTTTTATGAAGCTAACAACATTAAAAAAAGAATATTAGAAGAAAAGAGAAGATATTCTTTTTAAGTTTAATGTTATATTTTTACTAATTTCTTTTTTAAATTATATTTTATGTGAATTATTTTATTTATTTTAAAGATGTAGGGTACAATTCATTATTAGTTGTACAAATGGTCATTTTGTGTGTAAAGTTTGGGTCTGACTTTTGTACTCACTTTGCCTGGTTTGAGATTACGTATGCTTCTTAATAAAGTATGCCTCCTTTCCCTCCTCTGGCAGTGACCATTGCTGCCAATACCTTACTTATTGTATAATGATAATTGTTCAGGTTCTGCTTATGAGTGAGAACGTGTGGTACTCCATTCTTTGTTTCTGTGATAGATCACTGAGTATTACAGACTCATTCATGTTACTGCAAAATTCATAATTTTGTCCTTTATGCCTGCATAATATTCCATCATGCATATGTATCACATTTTTAACCCAGTCTGCTTTTAATGGGCAGCACAATTGGTTCCATGTTTTTCCTATTGTGAATAGTGCTGCAATAAACAGGCATGCACAGGTTTTTTTTTTTTTATAGAATGATTTGCATTCCTCTGGGTATTCTACCAGAATGAAGATTGCTGAGTCTTAAGGAAGGTCAATTTTTTTATCTTTTAGAAACAGTCTCACTGTTTACCATAGAGCTTGTACTAGTTTACCAGTCCCACCAACAGTGTAGAAGTGTGCCTTTTACCCCAAATCCTCTCCAGCATCTGTTTCTTATCGGTCCTGAATGTTAGGTCATTGTTAGATATGCAGTTGGAAAATATTTATTTTCCATTCTATGGGCTCTCTCTCCACCTCTTGATGGTGTCTTGCTTTGCAGAAGCATTTCAATTTGATGTGGTCTCACTTGACAATCTTACTTTTTGTGGTTTGGGCTTTTGATGTTTTGATCAGGAATTGGTTGCCTACTCCATTTCCATAAGAATGTCTCCTGTGTTTTCTTTCTTTTTTTTTTTTTTTGAGTTGGGGTCTCACTCTATCACCCACGCTGGAGTGCGGTGGCATGCTCCTGGCCACTGCAACCTTGACCTGCTGGGCTCCGGTGATCCTTCTGCCTCAGCCTTCCAAGTAGCTGGAACTACTGGCATACGCTAACACACCCGACTACATTTTTTTTTAAATTTATTGTAGAGATGAGGTCTCACCAAGTTGCCCAGGTGGGTTTGAACCCACGTGCTCAGGCATTCCACTCACCTCAGCCTCCCAAAGGCACGGGATTACAGGGTGAGCCACCGAGCCTGACTGTCCCCTGCATTTTCTAACATTCTTAAAATTTCAGGTTTTAAGTGTAGGACTTTGAGCTGACAGTTGATTTTGTTGTTGTTGTCAGTAAAGATAAGTAGGGGTTCTATTTCATTCTTCTACATGTGGTCATCCAGTTGTCCCAGCACCATTTAATGAATAGGTTTTCCTCTCTCCACTGGTTGTCGCTGGACGCTTTGTCAAAGATGAGTTGGTTGAGAAATTGAGGTTTTACTTCCAGAATCTCTACCCTGTTCTGTTAGTCTATATGCTAGTTCCTGTACCAACACCAGACTGTTTTTATTATTGTAGTCTTATTCTAAAGTTTAAAGTCTGGGAGTGTGATGCCTTCCACTTTGTTTCCTTTACTGAGGATTGTTTTGGCTATTTGTGATTCTTTATGTTTCCACATTAGTTTCTGTATTGTTTCCAAGTGTGAGAAGAATGATGTTGGTAAGGTAATAGTTATTGCATTGAATCTCTAGACTGCCTTTGTTAGGATGAATATCTTAACAAAGTTGATTCTTCCAACCTGTGAGCATAGAATATTTTTCCATTTTTTTGCATCATCTTTGACTACTCTGAGTAGTGTTTTGCAGTTTTCATTGCAAAAATCTTTCACTTTTCTGGTTAGGAGGATGCTGAGGTATTTCATTTTGGGGGTGTGTGGGTATTGTGAATAGGATCGTGCTTTTTATTTGGTTATCTGACTGTTTTTGGTGAATAAGAATGCAAATTTCAGGGGTTCCGATAAGATGGCGACAGCACAGGTGGAACTGTGAGATTCTCTGAAAGTGAGTTCCCATAAAGACTCTTGCTTTCCTTCCCCCAGCCCCCACCCACCGCCAGCCACACCAGTCCAAGGCCTGGAGACTCTCAGTCCCATGCACGGCCAGCTACCACGGCCCCTCTGCCACTGTTGCTCCACCCCAGGTGGCCCTGGCCCCAGCCACGTGGAGCTCCCAGCTCCCTCCCTGGCTACACCATCTCACCTGGCCCCAAGCTGCCTGCTACCACCTGTGGAGGCCCTTGGATACCGCCTTGTGGAAATCTGGGTTCCCTTGCTGGCTACACTGATCTGCCTGGCACTCAGCTGCTGCCAGCTCCCTCCCTGGCTGGCACCCAGGCCAGACTCAGGCCATGGCAGCCTGTGGAGGACCTGTATACCTGCCCCTCAGAACTACAGGCTCCATTCCTTCCTGCAGCACCCCACCAGGCTCAAGGCCACCACTGCCCATGTAGGTTCCCAGTGCCTCAGAACTCTGCACCATGCTGGGGCTGAAGCACCCAAAGTCGCAGCCTGTGCTCACCCCTCAGAGTTCCAGGACCCCACCCGCGGTTCCGGGTCCCCACCCAGCCCCATCTCAAGCTGCCATCACCCAGGGAGGCTCACCCGCCTCTCAGAGATACCAGCTCCAATCCTGGCTGAACTGTCCTGTGTGGGGCCCAAAGCCACTGCCACCACATGACACCCACCCTCCAGAGCTCTTGTCTCTGCTCTGGTTGAGGCACCCAACCCCATCTCAAGCCGCCATTGCCGAGGGTGGCTGTGGCATCCGCCCCTCAGAGCTGTGGACTCCATTCCTTCCTGGAGCACCCTACCAGGCCCAAGGCCACTAAGGGCCCATGCTGGCCCCCTGTGCCCATGTCTTGGAACTCTGAGCAGCCGCCTGGGCTGGGGCACCCAAAGCCATGGCCAATGGTCACCCCTTAAAGTTCTGAATCCCCACCCAGCTCCATCTCAAGTTGCTGCTGGCCAGGGAGGCTCTAGGCGCTGCCCCTCAGAGAGACACCAGCTCCATTCTTGGCTGAAGTGCCCTGTGTGAGGACCAAATTCACTGCTGCCACATGCCCCCCATCCTTCGGAGCTCTGGGTCCCCACTCTGGCTGAGGTGCCCAACCCCATCTCAAGCCACCATTGCCCAGGGTGGCCGTGGTGCCCGCCCCTCAGAGCTGCAGGCTCCATCCCTTTCTGGGGCTCCCCACCAGGCCCAAGGCTGCCATTGCCCCCACAGGCCTCCAGCACTGGTGCCTCGGAACTCTGCGTCCCTGCCTGGGTTGAAGTGCCAAGCCCCACCTTGAGCCGCTGTCTAGTGCCCATGCCTTGGAGCTCTGGGTCACCGCCTGGACTGAAGCACCCAGCCCCACCTCAAGCTGCCACACCCACGGAGGCCCCCAGCATCCACACCTGGGTGCCTTGGAACTCCAGGCCCCTATTCAGGCATTTTGGAGCTCCAGGTCCCCACCTTGGCTGAAGTGCCCAACCTCGCCTTGAACTTCCATTGTCTGCAGAGTCCCTACATGCCTGCCCCTCAGAACTATGGGCTTTTCCCCTAACTGAAGCACCCCACCTGGCCCCAAGCCTCCACCGCCCAGGAAGATCCAAGGCTCCTTCCCTGGGAAGCTCTGAGCTCCCATGGTGGTCACACCACCCTTCCCTCTAGCCACCCTGACCACTAAGCTGACCAACAACATCCAGCAGTGTTGGGAGCCAACATCTATAGCTACATGTATGTAGGCCTATAAGGGCCTGTCTGGAGAATTGTCTCTGACACAAGGAGATCACTACAACTACAATATTGGCGTATGAAAAAAGACCAGTACTTATATAATAATAAAGTTTATAACAGTAATATACAAAATTCAACTATGATTAAAAGAAATTCACAGCAGAATCATTTTCTATTTCTCCCTCTCTTCTTAAACTGTTTTTTCCTTCTCAAGATATTTTTTAGCTGTTATTTCCTGGTAAACTGGTTAGTCAGCCTTTGTTCTTGCTAGAAAGTTTTCTCTTAGGTTAAAATTAAACATTATAATTGTGATAATAGTTTTGTTATGTTGCCTTAGGTCAAGCAGAACATTCCTGGTTTCTGTATGTGCTGAAACTCTCAGTTTACTTCAGCCCCTGGCTATCGTCATGGCAACGGTACAGCTCATTGTCCCAAAGTAGTGTGACAGGTTCCCAGACGCAGGTAGCTTTCACATAACAGGAAATAAGATTTAGATTTTTAAGTAGAATTAGAGTTGTATTAAGTTTTATAAAAAATAGAAGTAAGTTTATAGTTTGGATATTAATTAAGGCTAGTGATAAGGTTTATAAGAGTTTATAATAAGATAGCGGATCAATTAGGATGATACATAGTGTTAAGAGTTAAGTAATGAAGTATATAAGGAAGTAAAGTTTAGACAAGAGAAATTCATAGAAGTAATGTTAAGATTTTAGTTTAAGGATAAGTTTTCAGGTAATTAGTATAGGACTTTAGGGCATTGCATATTAAAAATCTGTAGGTTATAAGTATAATAAAAATAAGTTCATAGATATAGTGTAAGGTCAAATAATACTTAATGTGGTGTTTGATTATAACTTAGAAAGTTACAGTAATGAGTATAGGCATAAGTTAATAGGATAAATATAAATTGAGTAAGGATAGATTAATATAAAGTTAAGATAATAATAAGCTGATAGTCTTAATTGTTAAGAATCATTAGAAGTTATTAATTTTGGATTTAATGTTAATCAGAATTTAGCTCACTGGATTGATTAGAATTTAGAATTAATCAAGAAGTTTAGAACATAAAGTATAACATGAATGGGTTATGGGAAACATCTTGTAAAACTATTGATTAATTTGTGTACCTGTTACATTGTGGGCAGTACGTCATGCATCATGGAATAGTAATTGTGTGCTTGGGACTTGAAAGTCTTGTGATAATCTTGTAAGGCATAGTTTGTAAACCACGTTACACATCATGGAACCTGTACACCCCCAACAAGTGATTGTCACACTGCTGGAGGGTATGAAAAATGGTATATAAGTTGGAAGAAGTTTGAATAAAATTTGGCTTCAGTCCTGATCAGACTGTTCCCAGAAGAAACTGCCTCTGAGTTGTCTCTTCTCGCCGTCTGGATTCTCCGTTGCGGTCCTTACCCACCCTCGGTCGGGGCTGGTCCCCGACACAGCAGTCTTGCACTCCATTGCCCCCAACTCACTCCTGACTACAGTGGGACCATAGAACAGCTGGAGCCCTGTGACCAGGCAGAGACCTGCAGTGACTCACCCACTCAGCTCTGCCTAACAATCAACTTGGGAGCTAAGATCTCATGGTTGTGTTAGGGACCGGTACATCCTAAGGAGGTTGATCAGTTAGTGTGACTTTAAGATTATAATGTCCTAGCCAGGCTTGGTGGCTCAGCCTGTAATCCCACGCCTTTGAGAGACTAAGGTGAGTGGATTGCCTGAGCCCGCGGGTTCGAGATCCATCTAGGCAGGCAAGACCTCATCTCTACAATAAATAAAAAAAAAAAATTAGCTGGGCATGGTAGCGTGCACCTGTAGTTCCAGTTACTTGGAAGGCTGAGGCGGAAGGATTGCCGGAGCCCAGCAGGTCGAGTTTGCAGTGGTTGAGAGCAGCCACTGCACTCCAGTCTGGGTGACAGTGAGACTCCAACTCAAAAAAAAAAAAAGAAAAAGATTATATGTCCTAGTTTGTTTGTTGTTGTCACTGTTTTTTGTTTGTTTGATTGTTTGTTTCTCACCTGTCTTCAGGTATAATTTCATTTATTAGTGGGTACCTCTGTTTGTTCACCGTTTTACTCTCCTGTCTCCATCTTCCGCTTCCCCACTCCCTGTTCCATTTCTTTCCCTTTTCTTACATCATTTTATGTCCTGGGAGCAAACCAATACTTTCACTTCATGAACAGATCACAAGACAGTGGAAAGCAGGATCCAGCATATCCATATACCTGTCAGTGGATATCGGGATCTGAAGATAAATTCTGCACCACAGCTCCCCCCTCAAATAAATCTCAAAACTGCAAAAGATATAACCCTCAATCTACAGTCCAGACTCAGAATTGAACAAAGCCAGAAGATTCACATAAGGAAGAATAGAAGATTGAGCAAACAGAAACAAAAAAACAATGCCGGAACTCTGAACAACAGATTTAAATAAGACAAGGGGGAAAAAAAGAAAAAAGAAAAAAGTGGGGAGGCAAATCTACACAAATGAATAAAAATCAAAAGAAGGCCTGAGCCCATGGGTTTGAGACCTGCCTGGGCAGGCGAGACCTCATCTCTACAATAAATCAAAAAATTAGCCTGGTGTGGTAGCGCACGCCTGTAATTCTGGCTACTAGGAAGGCTGAGGCGGAAGGATCACCAGAGCTCAGCAGGTTGAGGCTGCGGTGGCTGGGAGCAGCCACTGCACTCCAGTCTGGGTGACAGAGTGAGACTCCAACTCAAAAAAAAAAAAAAAAAAGAGTAGCAGCAGATTTATCTACTGAAACCCTTCAGGCTAGGAGAGCTTGGAGTCCAATACTCAAAGTTCTCAAAGATAAACAATTTTAATCAAGAATTACCTACCCAGCAAGAAGTACCTACCTAGCCCATGCCTGTAATTCTGGCTACTCAGAAGGCTGAGGCAGAAGGATTGCTGGAGCCCAGCAGGTCGAGGCTGCAGTAGCCAGGAGCAGCCACTGCACTGTAGTCTGGGTGACAGAGTGAGACTCCAACTAAAAAAAAAAAAAAAAAGAGTGCAGGAAAAAGATTGAAAACACACATGAACCAGTCCCCCAAAACCAAAAGAAAGAAAAGAAACAAACAAACAAGTACAACAGCAATTTCTATAAGAACATCATAACAAAAAATAACCCCCCAGATTTCAGTAATCAGTCTGAATGTGAATGGACTAAATGCACCACTGAAAAGACACAGAATGGCAAAATGGATAAAATATCATAGGTAATAATATATTGTCTCCAAGAGACTCATCTCACCAGAAAGGACCCTCACAGATTCAAGGTAAGAGGATGGGAAACAAATTTTCAGGTGAACGAAACACAAAAGAAAGTTGGGGTTGCAATCTTAATCTCAGACAAAATACCCTTTAAATTCCCAAAAATCAAAAAGATGAAGAAGGTCACTATATAATGATAAAAGGTTCAATCCATCAACAAGAAATATTCATCCTAAAAAATATATGCACCTAATATAGGAGCACCAATATTTGTAAAGCAGCTTCTAAACAAACTTAAAAAAGAGATTGATTCTAACACTATCATAGCAGGGTAATTTAATACCCTGCTCACAAACCCGGACAGATTATCAAAACAAAAAGTCAGCAAGGACATTCAGAACCTCAATGAGACTCTTAAACAAATGGACTTAAATGATACTTTCAGAACACTCCACTCAAAGACCACAGAATATACATTCTATTCATCATCACATGGAATGTACTCCAAGATCAACCACATCATTGACCATAAATCAAACATTAAAAAAATTCATAAGATTGAAATCTTGCCATGCACCTTTTCAGACCACAGTGCAATAAAAATAAATATCACCACCAACAAAATTTCCCCAAAACCCACAAAGACATGGTCACTAAACAGTATGATGCTAAACAATGACTGGGACATCACTGAAATCAAAGAAGTTGAAAGATTCCTGGAAACAAATGAAAATGAAGAAACATCTTAACAAAACCTCTGGGATGTCATGAAATCAGTTTTAAGAGGAGAATTTATATCTCTATGAGCACACATCAAGAAAATGGAAATATCACAAGTGGAGAGCCTAAAAAACCACCTAAGGGAGCTGGAAAGAGAAGACCACCAAAGCTTCAACTTTAGCAGAAGAATCCAAATCACAAAAATAAAAGCACAAATACAGGAAATAGAAGACAAAAATATCATAGAAAATATCAACAAAACAAAAAGCTGGTATTTTGAAAGAATTAACAGGTGGACCCCTAGCCAGATTGAGCAAGAAAAAGAGAAAAAAAGCCCAAATGACCACAATCAGCAATACAAAAGGTCAAGTCACAACTGACCCTGAAGATATATAAAAGATTATCAGAGAATACTATGTACACCCATATTGAAATAAACTTGATAGCCTAGATTAAATGGAAGAATTTCTGACATCACACAACCTACACAAGTTGAAACAAGAAGACAAAGAGACATTGAATAGACCAATAACAACCCAGGAAATTGACTATGTCATACGAAAACTACCAACCAACCAACGAAACAAACGAAAAAGCCCTGGACCAGGTGAATTTCTAGCAGAATTCTACAAAACATACAAGGAAGAACTGGTGCCAATCCTATTGAAAGTATTATTCCAGGCAACTGAGAAAGATGGAATTCTCCCCAAAGATGGAATTCTCCCCAAATCATTTTACGAAGCTAACATTACACTGATACCCAAAGCAAGTAAAGATGCAACAAAGAAAGACAACTACAGGCCAATATCCCTTATGAACATAGATGCAAAAATCCTCAACAAAATTCTAGCAAATCAGATCCAAAAGCACACCACAAAAATCATCCATCATGATTAAATAGGCTTCATCCCCAGGATGCAGGGCTGCTTCAATATTCACAAGACCATAAATGTTATTAAATACATCAACAGATGTAAAAATAAGAACCGTGTGATTATCTCATTAGATGCAGAAAAATCTTTTGATAAAACTCAACAGCACTTCTTGATAAAAACCCTCAATCACCTAGGCATAGAAGGAGCATAGCTCAAAATAGTAAGTGCCATATATGACAAACCCACACTAACATATTTCTACATGGATAGAAACTAGAAACATTTCCATGAAAACTGGAACAAAACAAGGCTGCCCACTCTCACTCCTCTTGTTCAATATTGTTTTGGGAGTCCTAGCCCAGGAAATTAGACAAGAGAAGGAAATCAGGTGTACCCAATAGGAAAAGAGGAAGTCAAGTTATCCCTCTATGCCGATGATATGATCCTATACCTTGAAAATCCAAGAGAATCTGCCAAAAAGCTGCTTTTACTGATAAGGATTTTGGCATAGTTTCAGGGTACAAAATAAATGAACAAAAGTCAGTTGCATTCCTATATAACAACAACAAGCAGGCAGAGACCCAAATAAAAAACACAATCCCATTCACAATAGCCACTAAAAAAATGAAATTCCTCAGCATCTTCCTAACCAGAGAAGGGAAAGACCTTTACAATGAGAATTACAAAACACTGCTCAAAGAAATCCAAGGAGACACAAACAAGTGGAAAAATAAACGATGCTTATGGATAGGAAGAATCAACAATGCTAAGATGTCCATCCTACCAAAGGCAATCCACAGATTCAACGCAATACCCATTAAGTTACCAATATCATTCTTCTCAGATATGGAAACATCAATACAGAAATTCATATGGAAACTTATATGACCACGGATAGCCAAAACAATCCTTAGCAAGAGAAACAAAGCAGGAGATATTACACTCCCAGACTTCAAACTCACTACAAAGCTACAGTAATCAAAACAGCTTGGTACTGGTATAAAAACAGGCACATAGACCAATGGGACAGGAAGGAGATTCCAGAAGCAAAGCCTCAATTCCTCAACCAACTCATCTTTGACAAAGCCTCCAACAACTACTACTGGGGAGAGGAAAACATATTCAGTAAATAGTTCTGGGAAAACTAGCTGACCACATGTAGAAGACTGAAACAGGACCCTTACCTATCACCATACACAGAGATTAACCCTAAATGGATAAAGATCTAAATGTAAAACAATATAAGAACCTTAGAAATTGCAGGAGACACCCTTATGGAAATTAGAACTGGCAACAATTTCCTATCCAGAACCCTAAAGGCCAATATCTTAAGAAAGTTAGACAAGTGGGACCTTATCAAATTAATGAGCTTCTGAAAAACAAAAAAAACCATCAAGAGAGCAGAGTGACACCCCACAGAATGGGAAAAAATATTTGCCAACTGTATATCTGACAACGGCCTAACATCTAGGATCTACAAGGAATTCAAATGCACAGAAGGTAAAAAAACAAACAGCCCCTTTAAAAAGTGTGCAAAAGACATGAATAGACACTTCTCAAAAGAAGATATTCAGACAGCCAACAGACACAAGAAAAAGTGCTCAACCTCACTCATCATCAGAGAAATGCAAATCAAAACCACGTGGAGATACCACCTAACCCCTGTAAGAATGGCCATCATTAATAAAACAAACAACAGATGCTGGCAAGGATGTGGAGAAAAAGAAATGCTTCTACACTGCTGGCAGGAATGCAGCCTTCCATATGACCCAGGAATTCCCCTATTGGGAATATGCCCAGAGGTGTTGGGAGCCAGCCTTGGAGGCCCACCTGATTGACAGGGTCCAGGTGGGCCAAAGACCCCGGGCCACAGGGCAAGCCCAGGAAGCTGAGGCCCTTTAGTCTTTCACCTTTGCTGTTTGATACCGCTGAAGAATTCTGTGCAGTCGTGGAAGAAGAAAATGGCATGTTTATGTGAAGTACTCACGGCTAACCTGGAAATGTCATGGTTTATTTTTCCATTTTTTCACTATACTGTTTGGCCTTTTTTAACATATGCAAGGGTTAAACTCTGAAGCACATCAAGAATGTTTTCTTTTAATTGGTTATACATTACTAGATATTGTTTGAGTAAAAAATGATATAAGTATATTCACTCATTTGATTTAGGATTATGTAGTTTAGTGTTTAGACATAAAGTTTTTTAGAAGCACAAGTTTATAGTAAGTTCATTATGAATTTATTATGTTTTAACATTTATCTAGGAGTTATGTAGATGATTTATAACAGTGTTTTTACTGATTTAGGATAAAGACTAATCGTTAAGGTTTTTACTTAATTCTATAGTTAAAATTCTAAGTTAACATTTATAGAATAGGTTTTCACTGAACTCATAATATAATGATCAGACACTTTTATGACAGATCAGCAAAAGACAAAAAACAACATTGGGGGCCTGGGAAACATTACTAAAAACTTCTTTTGAGTTTTCTTTAGAAACAAGCACTACAAGATAAGAGAAAAATAACGAGGACAGCTGGGCAACGGAGGCGATCACAAGACTCTAAAGGACATAAAAGCCTAAGATGGAAAAATTCCTGACACATGAAAAAATGAACACTTAGAAACTTTCTTGAGACATTTCAAGGACTGTAATTTGGGACATTGGACTGAAAGTATCATTGTTGGCTTTATAAATAAGACGTTGTCTGAATGTTTATGGGAATCTTGGTTTGTTTGCTGCTGAGACCACTAGATAGTAACTTTTAAAAGATATGTACGTGAAGAAATTTTCTTTGTCTTGCCCCTTTACGAATGGTATAAAAGCTCTGTGTTAACTAACATTAAATTGTCATCTGTTCAAGAAACAGGTGTCCGTGTATATTATCTTCATCTTTCGCCTATCTGTCTCTCCTTCAAGACATCTCACTACCCTTGCAGGGTGGGCCCCTGCACAGAGGAACTCAAATTATTCTCCAAAAAACACCTGCACATGTATGTTTTTTGCAGCTCTATTGACAATAGCAAAAACATGGAACCAACAATGTTGCCCATCGAAGCTAGCTGGATAAAAAACTGTGGTACATATTCACAATGAAATATTATGCAGCCATAAAGAATGACAAATATATGGACTTTGCAGCAAGCTGGATGGATTTGGAGTCTACCATACTCAGTAATTTATCACAGAAACAAAGAACTGAGTTCCATATGTTCTCACTCATAAGATGACCTTGAACAATTATAATGCTATAAGAAAGTGGCAGTAGTGGAAAACTGTCAGGGGAGGAGGTGGGTGGTGGGACTGGCAGTTGAGGGAAACTTCTAGGGGAGGGAGGGGCATCATCAAGTACTTGCATGATCAATGTTTGTATACCTAACCCTGAATTGTACCCCACATCTTTATAATAAATAAATTAATTAAAAACAATGCAAATTTCTTTTGCATGATTGTTTTGTACCTTGAGACTTTGCCAAAGTCTTTTGTCAGTGCAAGGTTTTTGACATATTCTCTTGGATTTTTATGTATAGGATTACATCATCAGCAAAGAGGGATATCATGACTTCTTCTTCTCCTGTTTAGATACCCCTGATTTTCTTCCCTTGTTTAATTGCTGTAGCAAGGACATCCAACCCTAAGTTGGACAGGAGGGGTGAGAGTAAGTAGCATTGTCTTGTTTTAGTTTTGAAGGGATATGCATCCCACTTCTGTCTATTCACCAATATGCTGTGGGTTAATCATAGGGTTTTGAGGTGATTTCCTTCTATATCTGGTTGTTTAAGGATGCTTATGAAGAAAGGATGCTGGATTTAATTGAAAGCTTTTTTCATATCTAATAATATAATCATGTGGGTCTTGTTTTTTTATCTGTCAATATATTTAATTACATTTATGGTCTTGCAGATGTTGAACTATCCATGTGTCCTAGGAATGATGCCTACTTGTCATGTGATAATTTTTTAGGTATGTTGTTTGATCTGATTTTTTATAATATTGTTGAGAATCTTTGCATCTCTGTTCATCAGGGATATTGGCCTGTAGTTCTCTTTTTTTTTTTTTTTTTTTGATCTTTACCTATTTGGGATATTAGCGTGATTTTAGTTCATAATATGATTTGGAGAGAGTTCTGTCTTTTTCAATCATGTAATACTTTCATTAGGATTGGTATTAGCATCTCTTGGTATGTTTTGTAGAATTCCACTGGAAGCCCTCTGGTCGAGGGTTTTCTTTTTTCCAGGTATTTTTCTTATAACAGAATAAATTTTCTGGATTGCTGTTATATTTACTGTCTCCATTGATTCTTGTTTCAATTTATGATTTCAATTTCTTCTTGTTTCATTGAGGTTATCAACTTTATTTCCATACAGGTGTACATGTTTGTCTCTGATAATCATTTGTATCTTGGAGGGTTATTTTGTATTCTTTGAGGGTCAGTTGTGACTTGATCTTAAACATTTATGCTTGTGTTTATTTGGGCATTTTATTTCTTTCTATTGGTCATTCTGGCTAGAGATCCATCAATTTTGTTTATCCTTTCACAGATCCAGCTTTTTGTTTTATTTCTTATGGTATTTATGTCCTCTAAGTCCTGTATTTGGAATGTTACTTTTGTAACCTAGATTCTTATTCTGAAGTTAGGGTTTTGATGATTTTGCCTTTCCACATGGCTTAGGTGATTTGTTATGCTGTTAACTTATTCTATTTTTATTTTTTTGATTGTGTTTGTAGAAATATAAATTCCCCTCTTAATACTGTATTCATGGCATCCCGAAGGCTGTGGTAAGGTATTTTTACCATTTTATTTGTTTCCAGAAATCTTTTAAATTTTGTTTTAGTTTCTGTGTGGACCCAAAAGTTGCTCAATACAATACTGTTTATTGCCCATGGCTTTGGGGTTTTGAGGAGATTTTGTTGGTGGTATTTATTTTTATTCCACTGTAATCTGAGAAGGTCCATGGCAGTATTTCAGTATGTGAATTTGTTCTTTGAATTATGGCCAAAGATGTGGTTGATCTTGGAATACATTCCACTTTGTGAGGAGTAGAATTTACATTCCATGGTTGTTAGTTGGAGTGTTCTGTAAGTACGTATTAAGCTTATTTGGTCAAGTATCAAGTGAGATTCCAGATCTTCTTGTTGGCTTTTTGCCTCAGTGATCTTTCTAGGGTTGTTATTGGGGTTTTTAGGTCCCTAGCTATAATTATATTGGAGTCAACATGTTTTTGTTAGTTTTCTTATTAACTGCTCTATGAAAGCTAGTGTTCCTGTGTTGGACACACAGGAAGACTATATTTAGGATGTATATTTTTGTTGACAGATTGAAACTTTATTATCATAACCCTCAAAATCTTTTAAATATTTTGATAGCCTAAAGGTGGTTGTGTCTGATATTAAGATTGCAACTTCTCTCTCTTTTGTGACCCATTTGCCTGAAAGCTTGTTTTCCATCTCTAACCATAAGTCTGTGATATCCCTGTCATGAGACCCTTATAGAGTTATTTATTGTTGTCATTTTAAATTTTTATTTCATTCTCTACATGCTTAATGTTGATGTATAGAAATGTTTCTGTCTTTTGCCTTTTGCCTTAGTAATCTAAGATTTTACATAAGTTGTCTATCATTGCAAAGAGGCTTTTGACAGACTCCCTAGGGTTTTCTATGTTTGGAGTTATATTGTTCACAAAGAGGGATAGCTTAACTTCCTTTTTTTCTATTTGGATACATCTACTTTTCTTCTCTTAACCAGTTGCTTCGTCTAGGACATCTATAACTATTTTGAACTTGTCTTGTTCCAGTTCTTAGGGGAAATACTTCCAGCTTCTACTCATTGAGCAAAATTTTGGCTGCAGATTTATCCTAGATGGCTCTTATTGTTTTAGGAGTGTTACTTCTATGCCTAGGAATGCTGGATTTTGTCAAATGTTTTTATCTGAATCTAATAACCTGATTATATGGTTCATGGTTTTACTCTTGATAATGAGGTGAATTAGGTTTATTATAGTACAAATGTTGAATCAGCCCTGAATCCCAGGAATAAAATCTACTTTATCATGATGAATGTCCTTAATATGTGTTATTGGATCTGATATGCTGAAATGCTGTCAAGAAGTTTTATATCTATGTTCATCAAAAAGACTAACCTGTAATATTCTTTCCTTGCCGTGTCTTTGCCAGGTTTGGGAAACAGTAGGATGTTAGCACAATAATATGAGTTAGGGAGAATTTCATTATTCTTAATTTCTTGGAATACTTTTTAAAAGATTGTCATCTCCCACTTATATATCGTATAGAATTCTGCTGGGAGTCATCAGGTTCAGTGCTCTTTTTATTTTTATTTTTGGTAGGGAGGATTTTTATAACTAAATAATTTCTTAAAATGTTAGTAGTAAGTTAAGAGTTTCAATTACTTGTTTCAATTTTGGCAGGTTTTGCAATACTGAAAATTTTCCATTTCCTTTAGTTTTCTTATTTATTTTCATACAAATGTTCATAATAATTTCTGGTAATCTTTGAAATTATTTTTAGGGGCAGATGGGACATCTCCTTTTCATTTTTAATTGTGCTTATTTTGGCTTTCTCTTTCACTTTTTCTGGTCAATCTGACCAGGGTTTTGTCGATCTTATTTATCCTTTCGAAGAACCACTATTTTTCTGGTTGATCTTTTATGATATTTTGACTTCTATACCTGCAATTGTGAATTTACCTTAGTAATCTGGGTTTTTCTACTAAAGTTAGGATTTAGAAAATCGTAGCTTTTCAACTCACTTATTTGTGGCATTAGACCCTTCAGTTGTGATTGTTCTATTTTTTTGATGTGCACATGCAATGCTATGAATTTTCCTCTCAGCACTGTTTTTATGGCACTTCAGAGATTCTAATAAGATAATTCTCTGTTTTCATTTGTTCTCAGAATTTTCTTAAAAGTCTTCATTGATTTTCATCTTGACCAGAAGTCATTCAGCTGTGTGTTATTTAGTATCCATATGTTTGCATATTTGGGGTGATCTTGCTGTTAGTGATGTTTACTTTTTATTCCACTGTGATCTAAGATGTATGATATTATTTTGACCTTTTGAATTTTTTTCTCACTTGACTGATATTTGAGATTGTGATTAATCTTAATGTATGTTTTATGTGCTGATTAGTAGAATTTATACTATGTAGTTGTTGTGGAGAGTATTCTGTAGATGTTTATTAAATTCATTTAATCATGTATCTAGTTTAGGTTCTGAATCTCTTTTTTGGGTGTCATAGTCATCTGTCTGGAACTGTTAATGGACATTGTGATTTCTAACTATAGTTGTGTGATTGTCAGTGTCCTCTCTTAGTTTACTTAGTCACTGTTTTATAAAACCGGGTGCTCCTGTGTAGGGTGCATGTTTAAGATGGATATTTCTTGCTGGTGAATTGAACCTTTTATCATTATATAGTGTTCTCCTGATTTCTAGCAATCAATGGCTTGAAGTTTGCTTTGTCTGATATGAGAATAATTATTTCTTTTATTTTCTGCTTTTCATTAGCTTGAATGACCACTTTCCAGGCTTCAGCACTGAGCCTCCACAGTCTCACAGTTAGATGAGTTGCCTGAAGGTAGTAGATGAGTAGTTGAGTGATGCTTTGTATCCAGTTTGCCATTCTATGCTTCTTCAGTGGTGTATTCAATTTATTTATGTTCAAATTAGTTATTAAAATGTGAGATTTTATTCCTCTCATAAGGCTTATAGGAGTTTGCTTTTCTTCTTTTTTTACATATGTATTTATATATGTGTATTTCTATTTTTGTAAATGATCTGTGCCTGCCTGTACATGTGTGATGGGTGTGACCATTCTTTTCTTTCTTTGCTGAACACTTTTATAAGCATCTGCTGAAGGACTACTCTGGAGGCAGCATATTCTTTTAGGAATTGACTGCCTGGGAAGGATTTTAATTCTCCATTGCTGAAGAAGCTTAGTTTTGGGTAGTATATTCTTGGCTAAAACTGCTTATCTTTCAGAATGCTAAAAGCAGGACTCCATTTCTTTCTTACTTGGGGTGTTTCCATAGATAATTCTATAGCAACCTGATGTATCTTCTTTAGTCATTAGTCTGACCATACTTTCTGGCTGGTTTTAGAATTTTTTCTTTCATGCTTACTTTTTGGATGTAGATTACTCTGTCTAGGGATTGGTGTTTTCATGCAATACCTTGTGGGGGTTCTTTGAAGCTCTTGCAGTTGAATGGTCACCTCTCTTGTAAGGTATGGAAAGTTTCCTCACATGATCCCAAGGAATGCTTATTTCATGATGTTCTCAGCTTCCCTTTCTGCTTTGGGGATACAAATCAGGTGTAGATTTGATTTCTTGACCTAGTCCCACATCTCTTGCAGACTTTGCTCTTTCTTGAGTGTTTTTTCTAGTTTATTTACACACTGAGTTAGTTCCCAATTTTGGTCTTCAAGCTCTGAGATCCTTTTCTTTGCCTTACTGACACTCTTTCCTATGATTTTATTTTTAAATTTTTATTATAAAGGTCTTTGTTTCTAGTATGTCAGAATGGCCCTTTTTGTTATTGGCCAACTCTGCCTTTACTCCCAAAGTATGACTTTGATGAGTTTTCCTTATAGCTTTTGTAGTTGTTTGTATTCATTTTAGACATCCAATATCTGAGTTCTGTGGCTGTCATATTAAGCAAGTCATTCTGGTGAGTATTCACTGTTAATGCATTGATAACTGCTTTTCATGCACCATCATTTAAAGATTCTCAAGATTCCCTGTGTTTCTTTGTTGACTCATTTCCATTTGTGTAAAGCAACTATGCCCTCTTTATCTTTCTACCTTTGTTTTGCTGTTTTGAAACTAGTTAATATCTTTCTATTCCAGGATTTTTTCTGTCATTCAATAAAGATCATTCAGTGAGTGAGAGTGGGATGTTTTCTTCTGCTCTGTGTTCCACTCATGGCAGGTGATAGGGCTGGGTTTTATCTCTGGTTGCAAGTACCCTGTGGGGAATGAATGGGAGGATGCCCACTGCCCTCATCTGCTGTTTGTGGCTTGAAGCCTGGAACACTTACTGCCAGGAGAAACTTTTGGTATCTTTTGTGTCATTACCTCCCTGTTCAAGTCCATGCTTAGCATTTGAAACTATGAGTTTTCTTTCATGTGTGGATCTGCCCTGTGGGTATGTAGGGCTGCCAGAAGATATTTTCTAATCTGAAAAGTGAGCCAGTCATCATTTACTGACACCAGATGTCAACTGAGTGTAATCAGCAGATGGGTTTTGCTAGTCTGGAAACTGACTGCCAGGGTTCACTGGATGGATGCTTGTGTACTATCTGAGTGTTGTTTCCCATTTCACGTGGAATCTGGTCACCCAACACTGTGCCCCGACCAGAAATTTTCTCACATGGAACCAATTTGTACATGACTAATATTTCCTCAAAGGGTTTTCCAGACCAGTGTCATAAAGTGTTGTCCCTATATTTTTCAATTCTTTTATAACTTTTGGTTTTGTATTTAAGTCCTTAATCAAATTTGTTTTTATTTTTAAATATGTCAATTGATGGGATATAGTTTTATTGTTTCACATATGGTTATCTGCTTTCCTAAGTACTCTTTATTGAAAAGACTGTTGTTTCTTTAATGTAGGCTAGGTATAATTAGCTACGTAAAAAGGACAAATATTTGATAATTTCACTCATATGTAGGCAATTCAGGAAAGTGTTCATCTTATAAAAGTAAATTTTGGAATATTGATTACAAGTGTCTGGAAAGCATAGCAGTTGGAGGGTAAATGGGGCTTTGGTAATGGGCACAAATATACCTTTGTATAGAAAAAATATGTTGTTCAATTGCAAAGTAGAGTGACTATAGTTATCAATAACTTGTTGTGTATCTCAAAATATCTTTAAAATATTGTTAACACAAATAAAAATAAAGAATTGTAATGATACATTTTCCTATTACCTTCACTTGAACATTACATATTGCAGGCATGTGTTTTAACCTGTTTATAATTCATTAATACATACAATTATTTTGTACAAATAAAAACAATAAAAATATCAAAAGAAAAAGTATAAAACTCACTGGTAAAAGGAATGGTATTTTTAAATCTAAAGGGCTTGAATACTGTAAATACAGTGGATAAATTATTATCTCTAGTAAAAAAGTAAAAAGGAATAACTATTAAATAAATATAACTTACAATGAGATACATATTATAAGATATATAGATAGATAAAAATAGATACAAAAACAAAACATGAGAGGAACAAATGTAAAAGGAAGAGTTTGTGTATGCTATCATCTTAAGCTGTCATCAACTAAAATTAATCTATATAAGAACACAATGCATATAAGCTGTCATCAACTAAAATTAATCTATATAAGAACACAGTGTTTATCTACAGTAGTACATGGAAGATAAAATTAAAAAAAAACAAATTATACAAATACAGAAAGATATCAAATCTTAAATAAGAAAAGTAAGAGAGAAGGTAACAAGGATCTACAGAAAAGAGAACAATTATTAAAGTTGTAAATATAAATGTATATATATGAATAAGACTGTGCTATGTAAATAAGTTAAATTCTAAAAGTTTTATATAAAATGACTGAATAAAATAATATTACTCAACTGCTTAGTGCCTACTAGAGATTCATTTCTCTTTTAAAAATACAGATTGAAAGTGAAGCAATTGGAGAAAATATTTATATAAGCAGAAACTAAAAATATCAAGAGGTGCTATATTATATGTCATAAAATAGACTGTGAATCAAAATCTAAGATGAGACAAGGACAGTTTTTATATAATAGGAAAAAATCATTTTAGCAAGAGAATAGTACAGTAGTAAATACATATGCACCAAAACATTGAAACACCAGTGTTTGAAGAACACATATGGAGGAAATATTATGCTGCAATGGAATAATATCATAAACTTTTAAAGCACCACCTTTAACAGTGGATAGATTACCTAGATAGAAAGATTAAAGATTCATCAATTAAACCAAACTCTACACTAAAGGTACCTTTCTGAAATTTACAGATCATTTTATCTAATATCTGCAGTGTGCACATTTTTCTAACCAGCAATGACAAATATTCTTCAAGATATATCATTTGTTAGGGCACGAAAGAATGTCAACATTTTAAAAATATATAATCTCATGTATGTTTTCTGATCACAATGCAATAAAGTTAAAATAAATAATATGCACAAGAAAAAAAAAACACAAGAATGCTGCCATTGCCATCATTCAGGAACCTGGGAAGAGAAGTGCTCTAGTGTGCCCATCATTGAGCAGCACAGTGGCCTCTTGCTACTGGGTGGTAAGCCACATCTCTCTGGGGTTGATATTTGTGAACCCAGAAGCGGTACCCATGAGTGCATGACCTCCAAAGGGACAGAGCCCATGCAAAATACCTATCTCCCCATCCTCTGCACTGGCTTATTCATGGAGCATTGTGTGTAGTTGAAAGAGAAGATTCCATCCAGAGAAGTGCTAAATTGATCCTACCCCCTACCTAGAGCAATCCATTAAGTTTCTAAGCCCCATGGAAAGTGGCCTAGTCAGCTTGCAGCTGAGAGAGCTGAGCACAGGTGATGTTGGAAGTGGCTTCTGCATCAAGGGATCCTTCCATGAGATGAAGTGAGAAGATGTGTCCATAACCAGGCTTACATGTTAACTACAAGCATATGAGGAAGGATAAGCCAGCACTTCTTTTTCAGAACTGGTTGGTAGAGGAGAACAAGCAACTAATTGTGGAAGCCTCTCCTCTCACCTTAGGAGAGTTGGAAGCCAGAAAACCTCTCCGCTGTGATCACACAGAAAGCATGTAGGTATATCTTAAGGCCACGCATCCCATTTCTGCTACTAGTTCTGTGGTGGTTGTGATGTACCAAAAAAAAATCTGAAATTTTAGCACTCAATACAAGGAAGAGCTCAACACCCATGAAAAAATTATATGAATATATGTAATTATAATATAAATATATATTTTTTCTCTTTTCTTTTATCGTATGTTAGTGTGTTCATTTTTTCACTTTTGTCTTTTTCTACTTCTTTTTTATTTTTTGTCTCTCTTTTTTTCTTCTCCTGTTTGTCCTTTTTATCTTTCTTATGTTATTTATAACAAAGATGGATCACATATGTTCCCATTGCCCGGACATATTTTGAGGTGATGAGAAGTGGGTCTCAGTGATTGCACACCCTAGTCAGTGATCATTGTGAGCAGGCGGCTTCTGAATTTCAGCTTCTCATATTACACCTTATTCAACTCTCAAAACTGCACTGATGGCACAGTTTCCCAGTCCCAACCTGTTTCAGAATAGAACAAATTCAATAGACTTAGTAAAAGAAGGGCGGGGCCTGAGCAAAAAACTGAAATGAGAGTTTCTCCTTCTAACTGCAAATATTAGAATTAGAAACAATAGGAAGGTGATCTGTCACAAATGAGAGAAAATCAATAGAAGCTCAGAATAACTGTCCACAGTCTCAAAGAGACAACACCTGAAAGAACAGCCCTCCATACTCCCAAATTTTAAACCACCTATAATTTTCTCAAGAATGCAACAGAAATCAGGGAGTGGATGGAAAGAGTAAACAAGACTCACAAAATACAAAGAAGCAACATTGTAAGAAGCTGCAACAGAGATTTTGGCAATAAATAACTCCATCCAAAAAATAAATTACAAGCTGACAATCATGGAAAGCAGAAATAAATTATCAGAGAAAGGAATTTCAGAGCTTAAAATATGGAATTAACAGAATCCATTAAAAACATAGAAAATTCAAAAGAAAGTCACAAAGAGAAGTGTGATTACCTTAAAAAAGCCAAGCTTATGCTTGAGGGGTATCCCTGAAGCAGAGGGAAAAAAAAAGAAAACTGCTTGAAATATGCATTCCATTTGGTTATTTAAGAAAACTTTTTCCATTTCTCCAGAGATGAGTACAGCTAAATAAAAGAGACTACAAGACATCAGATGAGAAGACCAGCCTCTAGACAAATAGTAATTTTACTTACATAAAGTAGATATAAAAGATAAAATCCTAAGGGCAGTGAGAAAGAAAGGTTAGACTACCTACTTGGGAAGACCAATCAGAATAGCATCAGACTTACCCGCAGAGGAACTAGAAGAGACTGGAGTTCAATTTTCAAAGTTCTTAAAGATAAACTATCCCAATCCCAAATGTTCTACCAAGTTGAAATAACCTTCACCAGCAATGGAGAATTAATTTTTTCCCCCAAGAATGTATACTGTTGCTTAATAATTATTAAGAACAGAAAGAAAAAAAGACAATGCATCTTACAAGAGTACAGGCAAACATAGAGCCAACAGAACATATAATGTGCCCACACAATTGAAAATGCACACCCCAAAATTAATGGAATTTTAAAAACCCAGAATTATTAGAGACTTATGACGGAAGTAAATTCATATTTCAGTGTTCAGCCTGCATTATGGTCTAAGAACTCAACTGAAAAGATATAAAATGGTAAACTGGGTAATAAGCATGACCCAACAATATGCTGCCTCCAGGAAACACATCTCACTACAAAGGACACCCATAGACTTAAAGTTAGAAGATTAAAAGATAAACTTTCAAATGAACAAAAACAAGAAAATAGAAGTTGAAATTCTAATAGCAGACAAAACAAACTTCAAGCTATAAAACATTTTTTGAAAGATAGAGAAGGACATTACATAATGATAAAAGGGTTGACTCCTCAGCAAGATATGTCAGTTTTAAACATGTATTCACCAAACACCAGAGCACCAGGATTTATAAAGCAACTACTAAGTAAACTAAATGGCATATTGACTCTAACACCATCACAACAGGAAATTTAAATTCCCCACTAACAACTGTAGATATATCATTGAGGCAGAAAATGAGATTCAAAACCTCACCCTGACTTTGATGAAATGAATTGTACAGCTATCTACAGAACAATTCACTAAACAACCAAGGAATACATATTCTATTCATCACCACATAGGACATACTCCAAGATCAACCACATTCTTGACTACAAATCAAACATAAACAAATTTCATAAGACCAAAATAATACCATGCATCTTCTCAGACCACAGTGGAATAAAAATAAATATCATCACCACCAAGATCCCCCAAAACACATAAAAACATGTACACTAAACAACTTACTGCTGAATTCTCCTGTACACAAACAAAAATCAAGACTAATATTTAAGGATTTCTGGAAATAAATTAAAGCAAAGACACATCTTACTAGAACTCTGGAATTCAGGAAAGCAGTGCTAAGAGAAAAAATTTATAGTTCTACAAACACACATCAAGAAAACAGAAAAATTACAATTAAACAGGCTAATATCACATCAAAAGGAGCTGAAAAGGCAAGACCACTAAAATTCTAATTTCAACTGAAGAAACAGATTACCAAAATAAAGCTCCAACTACAGGACATAGAAGTCAAAAATAACATACAACAAATCAAGAATCAAAAGTTGTTTTTCAGAAAGAATAAATAACATAGAATGACCCCAAGCCAGACTGACTGAAGAGAGAAAAAGCCCAAATAAACACAATTAGAAATGAAAAAAAAAAAAAAAAAATGAAAGCATGACTGATCCTAAATAAATTTTTTAAATTATCAGGTAATACTATGCACACATATATGGATCCAAACTTGAAATGTAAACGCAATGGAGGCTTTTCAGAAATCACTATTCTTCCAAAGCTGAAAAAAGAAGAAATCAAAATCCTCAATAGATCAGTAACAACCCAGGAAATTGACTCTGTCATAAAAAAACTACCCTAAAAAATTTTTGAGGCAGATGGCGTCTCAACTGAATTCTATAGAACACACAAAGAGAATATGAGATCAATTTTATTGATGGTATTCCAAACAATCACAAAATGTGAAACACTCTCCAAATTATTTTATAGAGCTAATATTACAATGACACGCAATCCTGGCAAAGACCCAACAAGAAAAGAGAACTACAGGCTGTTCTCCTAATATAAATGAAAAAATTCTCAATGAGATTCTAGCAAATTTGATTCAACAACACATCTCAAGAATCGTTAACCATGACCATGTAGACTTCATTCCCAGATTGCAGGCCTTGTTGAACATCCACAACACTGTAAATGTAATTCTATACATCAACAGATGTAAACAAGTAACCACGTGATTATGTAATTAGATACAGAACTAGTTTTGACAAAATTCAGCACCCCTTGAACACCTAGACACAGAAGTTTTAAAATAGTAAGAGCAATCTATGATAAATCCAAAGTCAACATATTGTCAATGGATAAAAGTTGGGAGTATTACCCCTGAATGGGAACCAGACAAGGTTGCACACTCTCACCCCTCCTGTTTACTATAATGTTAGAAGTCACAGAGAAATCAGGCAAGAGAAAAAAATCAGGGGAAACAAAATAGAAAGAGGAAGGTTGTTATGCCTCTTTGCAGACAGTATAATTCTATAAGTTGAGGGCCCAAAGGAATCTGTCAAAAATGTTCTTGCACTGCCATATTCCTTAAGAAAAGTCTCAGGTATAAGATGAAAGAGTGAAAAACATATGCAGTCCTGCAGACTAGCAACAAGCAGGCAGAGAAGCAAGTAAAAGCACAACCCCATTCACTATAACAAAACAAAAAGCAAAGAATTGAAAGAGCCGACAATGAAAACTACAAAACAGTGCTCAAAGAAATCAAGGATACAAACAAATGGAAAACCTCCCATGTTCATAAATCAGAAGAATTTATTTAATACAATACTCATCAAATTACTATCCTTTCTTCTCAATACTGTAAATGACAATACAAAAATACATATGAAAACAAAGAAGAGCACAAATAGGCAAGCAATCCCCAGCAAAAGACAGAAAGTGGAGGTATACATTTCCAGATTTTAAACTTATTTTAAAGCTAAAATAACCAAAACAAACTGGCATTGGAACATGAACAGACCTGTAGAGCAATGACATAAGAAAGAGAGTAAGTAGGCAAAAACTTGATTCCTCAGCCAGATCATTTTTGACAAAGTCATCAATAATCACTGTGTATTCAGCAAATGGTGCTGGAAAAACTGGCTGAGTACATGCATAAAAATAATACAGGGGTCAGACAGGGTGACTCAAGCCTGTAATCCCAGTACTGTAGAAAGCTGAGGTGAGGGAATTGCCTGAGTCCATGAATTCAAGAACAACCTGGGCAACTTGGTGAGACCACATCTCTACAATAAACTTTAAGAAATAAAAGTTAACCAGGTGGGGTAGCATCTGACTGTAGTTCCAAACTACTTGGAAGGCTGAGGTGGAAGGATTGTCTGAGTCCAGTAGGTCAATGCTGGGGTGACTGTGAATATGCTATTACACTCCTGCCAGGGTGACAGAGTGAGACTCCAACTTAAATAAATAAATAAATAAATAAATAAAATAGGGCCTCCACCTTCACCATACACAAAAGTCTAAATGGATTAAAGACATAAAAGTATAACTTCAAACTATAATCATCTTAGAAAAAAAACACAAGAAACACCCTTCTGCACATTAGAATAGGCAACAAATTCTTGATTATAACCCTAAAAGCTTATGCCATAGAAGAAGATAAACAAATGGAACTTTATCAAATTGAAAAGCTTTTGCACAGCAACATAAACCATCAATAGAGAAGGGAAGCAGCCCACATAATTGTAAAAATATTCGCTGAATAAATAACTGACAAAGGCCTAACATTCAGGTTCTATGAGATATGCAAACAAGCCAAAAGGAAAAACAAACAGGCAAACAGCTCTGGTAAAAATTGGGGAGACTGGGATTGGTGGCTCAGCCTGTTATCCTAGCACTTTGGGAGGCAGAGGCAAATGGATTGTTTGAATTCAAGTTGGTGAGACCTTATCTCTACAATAAAAAAATTAGCTGGGATGGTAGTACACCAATAGTTTCAGCTACTCATAAGGCTGAGGTGGAAGGATCATCAGAGTCCAGCAGGTTGACGATGGGATGGCCATGAGTGTGCCACTGCACTCCAACCTGGGTGACAGACTGAGACTCCAACTTAAAAAAAAAGTGGGGAAAAGACTGGAATATTTACTTCTTAAAAGAAGATATACATCCAAACAAGAGATACTTTTAAAAAATGCTCAGCCTCACTAACCATCAGAGAAATAAAAATCATACCACATTGAAATACCACCTAACTCCTAGAAATGGTCATCATTAATAAGTCAAAACACAACAGATGCTGACAAGGATGTAAAGAGAAGGGAATGAACACCTTTATTGGGAGTTCATATTAGTTCAGCTTGTATAGAAAATAGTGTAGCATTTCCTTAAAGATCTAGAAATTGACTGCCTATATGATTCAGCAATTACCCTTCTGGGAATATGCCCTGAAGAAATAAAATTGTTCTACAAAAAAGATACACACAATGGTTTATTGCAGTACTATTCACAATAACAAAAACATGGAACAAAACCTGCTTCCCGTTGAAAGTGGATTGAATAAAGAAAATGTACATACACACAATGGATTATTGTACAGCCATGATGAAGAACAAGATTATGGACTTCACAGCAATTTAAATGGACTTAGAGTCCATCATAGTCAGTGATCTATCACAGAATCAGAGAACTGAATACCACATCTCACTTATAAGTGGGTTCTGAACATTCATGACGATACTACTAGAGTGTGATTGGCCGTAATGTGATACCACCAGGGAAGGAATGGTAGTCATATAACATCACTAACAGTATCTGATCCTAAACCAGAGGAAGTGAAGACTAGTTGTGGGCCCAAACTTTATTTGCACACAGTCTACTTATGTACCTAATCCAGACTTGTACTTCTCATCTTTACAATAAAGTAAAGAAAAATAACAATATTAACTTTCTAATTCATGAACACAGGATAGCATTTAATTATGTCAGTCTCCTTCAGTTTCTCACATCAATGCTTTGTGGTTTTCAATGCAGTTCTATCACTGCCTTGGTTATGTTTATTCCTAATTTTTTGTCAAATTGATCCCACACTATTGTAAATAGAATTTTTTAAAATTTGTTTTCAAGTAGTTTGTTTTTAGTGTATATAAAAGTTACTGGATTGTATGTTGATTTTGTTTTTGTTTTTTTGTTGTTGTTTTGTTTTGTTTTGTTTTGTTTTGTTTTGTTTTTGAGGTGGAGTCTCACTCTGTTGCCCAGACTGGAGTGCACTGGCTGCTCCCGGCCACCGAAGCCTCGACCTGCTGGGCCCTGGTGATCCTTCTAAGTAGCTGGAACTACAGGTGCATGCTACCATGCCCAGCTAATTTTTTGATTTATTGTAGAGACGAGGTCTCGCCAAGTTACCCAGGTGGTCTCGAACCTGCAGACTCAGCCAATCCACTTGCCTCAGCCTCCCAAGGCATGGGATTGCAGACAGAGACAATGAGACCTGCTTGTATGTTGATTTTGAATTCTGCAACTTATCTAAAGTCTTTCATTAGAGTTCTTTCAGAGTTTTGATGGAATTATTAGGTTTCTAAAGTGCATTGATTTGATTTTTTTCTTATTTTTTATTTTATTTTGAAGATGGGCAAATTCATGGTTAGGTATGTAAATGTTCATTATGCATTTTCCTCTTGTTGATGAGGTATGCCCCTCTCCCCTGGCAGTCTCCCACTACTGCCAGTGTCAACCCCAACTACCTGGACAGTTTCCGGCTACTGTCCATCCCTTTCTTATAGTAGTATAATAATTGTTTAAGGTCCACTTATTAGTGAGAATATATGCAACTCTGTCCTTTGTTTCTGTGACAGATCACTGAGTATGACAGACTCTAAATCCATCCAAGTTGCTGTGAAGTCTATGTGTTCATCCTTTATAGCTGCACAATATTGTATCATGTATATTTACCACATATTTGAAACTAGACTACCACATTTTTTAAATCCAGTCCAGATTCAATGGACAGCACAGTGGGTCCCATGTTTTTGCTATTGTGAATAGTGCTGAAATAAACAGGCATGAACAGGTGTCTTTTTTTTTGCAGAATGATTTGGGTTTCTCCAGGGATAATCCCAGAAGTGGTATTTGCTGAGTCATATAGGAGGTTAATTTTTACACCTTTTAGGAATCACCACAATGTTTTCTGCAGAGGATGTACTTACACTCCCACCAACAATATAGAAGTGTTCTCTTTTTCTTGCATCCTTTCCAGCATCTGTTGTTTTTTAAGTTATTGATGATGGCCATCCTGACTGCAGTTAAGTGGTATCTCAATGTAGTTTTAATTTACATTTCTTTGATGACTAATGAAGTTGAGCATTTTTTCATGTATCTGTTGACTACTCATATGTCTTCTTTTGAGAAGTGTCTATTCATATCCTTTGCCCACTTTGTAATGGGGCTGTTTGTTTTTTTTCTTATCAACACATTTGTGTTCCTTATAGATCCTAGATGTTAGGCTTTTCTTAGGCTTCATGTTTGTGCAGGGGAATAGTATACCAATAGGAAGGTTGGTTAGCTTGTATGTTTGTATGATTGTATGGTTTAGGTTTTTTTTTTTTTTTTACTCATCTATCTTTGTATCTCTTTTCATTTGTTAGTTTGTATGTCTGTCTGTTTTTCCTTTTATTCTTCTTTCTCTCCACCTTCCTCTTCCCCCAAATCCCAGTTCCATTATTTTCCTTTTTCTCACCTCATTTTGCTTTCTGGGAGCAAACCTATATCCCACTCGATGAACAGATTGCAAGGCAGTGAAAAATGGGTTCCAGAGTATCAATACACCTGTCAGTGGATACTGGGATCTGCAAAAAGATTTTGAATCACAGCTCCCCCCTCAATTAAATCCAGAAACTGCTAAAAGTTTAGCCCCAAC
Organism: Cephalopachus bancanus; assembly: GCA_027257055.1. Lineage (NCBI taxonomy): Eukaryota > Metazoa > Chordata > Mammalia > Primates > Tarsiidae > Cephalopachus > Cephalopachus bancanus. The sequence goes on from JAPVLO010001177.1 coordinate 109,338, forward strand.
CTACACTCTAGTTTCAAAATCAAACAAACCCACAGGATTCACATAAAGAAGGATAGGAGATTGAACAAACATAAATAAAAGCAATGCTGGCACCCCTTAACAATAGATAAAGACAGTGAAAAAGGAAAGAGTGGGAAGACAATCTGCAGAAATGAAGAAAATCCAAAAGAAGAATATAGGTCTCACAGACCCCTGGGAGGCCAAACACTGAGAAAACAGACTTGGAATGCAAACAGTGAAGAGCCCCCAGAAACACTGGTCACATACTACAAACCCAGACATCAAACTTTAATAGAATAAAACTAATTGAGGAAAGACAAGAGGAAAAGAGGAAAGAGTTGATAACTATGATAACAGCAGTAACGAATAATGTGATTGAAATAAATAAGAAACTAATAAGCATGGAAAGCAGAACTAGCCAAGCAGAAGAAAGAATCTCAGAGCTTGAGGAACAAAAATTAGAACTAACCCAAACTATCAGGGACATAGAAGAGAAACTTAAAAAGACAGAACAAAACCTTCAAGAGACTGAACCTAAGAGTAATTGCACTTCCTGAGACAGAAAGAGAGACAGAGACCACCCTGGAACAAACATTCCATGAAATTATTCAAGAAAACTCCCCTCATCTCATCAGTGATGCAAAAATTCAAACACAAGAGATTCAGCAAACCCTTGCAAGACAATAAATGAGAATATCAAATCCCAGACACACAATAATTCATCTAAACAAAGTAGATATAAAGAAAAATACCCAAAGGCAGCAAAAGAAAAAGGTCAGACTACCAGTGAGGGAAGACCTATTGGAATAATAGCAGATTTATTTACAGAAACACTTTAGGGTGGAGAGCTTGGAGCCCAATCTTCAATGTTCTCAAAGATAAACAAATTCAACCAAGAATAATCTACTCAGTTAAGGTTAGCTTCATTAATGAGGGAAAATTGAAATCTTGCCCAGCTGGGCTTGGTGGCTCAGTCTGTAATCCCATGCTTTGGGAGGCTGAGGTGAGTGGATTGCCTGAGCCTGTGGGTTCGAGATCTGCCTGGGCATCTTAGTGATACCTCATCTCTATACTAAATAAAAAATCAGCTGGGCATGGTAGCGCATGCCTGTAATTCTGACTACTCGGAAGGCTGAGGCGGAAGGATTGCTGGAGCCCAGCAGGTCGAGGCTGCGGTGGCTGGGAGTGGCCACTGCACTCCAGTCTGGGTGACAGAGTGAGACTTCAACTCAAAAAAAAAAAAAAAATCTTTCCCATACATCCAGTTTCTAAGATCTAATGCTGCCTCCAGACCAGCTTTACAAGAAACACTTAAGAAAGTATTAAACACAGAAGAAAAGGAAAAAAAGAATGACCATGTTCTTTACTAGAGTACAAGAAAAAGATTGAAAACACTCATGAATCAACCCCCAAATCAAAGAAAGACAACAAACAATCGGGAACAAAAACCACTCTATAAGAACCTCGTGACAAGGATAAACCCTCACGTTACAATAATTAGTCTGAAAGTGAATTGACTAAATGGGCTATTGAAAAGACATAGAATGGCAAAATGGATAAAATATGAGGCAACAATTTATTGTCTCCAAGAGACTCATCTCACCAGAAAGGAAACAAACAGACTCAAAGTAAGAGGATAGGAAGCCAAACTTCAGGTAAATGGAACACAAAAGAAAGCAGGAGTTACAATATTAATTTCAGACAAAATACCCTTTAATCTATCAAAAATTAAAAAGGATACAGAAGGTACTACATAATGATGAAAGTTTCAACAAGAAGAAATATCCATGCTAAACATATATGCACCCAACATAGGTGCCCTAACTTTCCTAGAGCAGTTTCTAGGCACACTGAAGAAAGATACTGACTCTAGCACTATCATAGCTGAAGACTTTAATACCCCACTCACAGCCCTAGACAGATCACCAGGACAAAAAATCAGCAAGGAGATCTAGAACTCAATTTGACTCTTGACCAAATGGTCTTAATTCACATACACAGAACACTCCACTCAATGACCACAGAATATACATTCTACTCATTACTGTATGGGATGTACTCTAAGATTGACAACATCCTTGGCCATAAATCAAGTATAAACAAAATTCATAAGGTTGAAATTTTGCCATGCACCTTCTCAGACAATAGTGGAATAATAATTTAAAAAAAACATAAAAACAAGGTTCCCCCCAAACACACAAAGATACGGACACTAAACAGCATGATTCTAAGCAGCTCCTGGGTCAACACAGAAATCAAAACAGAGATTAAAAGATACCTAGAAACAAATGGAAATGAAGAAACATCTTACCAAATTTTCTGGGATGCCATGAAAGCAGTAGGAAGAGGAGAATTCATAACTCTAGAAACACACATGAAGAAAATGAAAAGATCATTAGTTAACAGCCTAACAAGTCACCTAAGGAAACTGGAAAAGCAAGACCATCAAAACCCTAACTACAGTAGAAGATTACAGGTCACTAAAATTAAATCCCAAATCTAGGATAGAAGACAAAAAGATAATACAAAAAATTAATGAAACAAAAAACTGGTTCTTTGAAAAGATGAATAAGATTAACGGTCCCCTAGCTAGACTGACGAGAAAAAAGAGAAAAAATCCAAATAAACTCAATCAGAAACACAAAAGATGAAGTCGCCTCAGACAATAAAGAAAAACAAAAGATTATCAGAGACTACTATGTACAAGTGTATGGAAACAAACTTGAAAACCTAAAGGAAATGGAGGACTTTTTGACATCACACAATGTACCTAGGTTGAAACAAGAAGAAATTCAAGACCCTAAATAGACCAATAACAATCAAGGAAATTGACTATGTCATAAGGAAACTACCTACTTGAAAAAACCCAGAACCCGTTCGCTTTCCAGCAGAATTCTATAAGACATACAAGGAGGAACTGATACCAATCCTATTGATAGTATTCCAGATAATTGAGAAATATGGAACCTCCCCAAATCATTTTATGAAGCTAATATCACATTGATACCCAAGCCAGATAAAGACCCAACAAAGAAAGAGAACTACAGGCCAATATATTTGTTGAACATAGATCCTAAATTCTCAACACAATCCTAGCAAATCAGATTCAACAACACATCTCAAAAATTATTCATCATAACCAAGTAGGTTTCATCCCTGGGATGCCAGACTGGTTCACATTTTAAGAACATAAATGTAATTAAATACATCAAAAGATATAAAAACAAAAACCATATGATTATATCATTAGATGCAGAAAAAGATTTTGATAAAATCCAGCACCGCTTCTTGATAAAAACCTTAGGAACATCTAGACATAGGTGGAACATATCTCAAAATAGTAAGAGTCATCTATGAAAAACCCACAGCCAGCATACTCCTAAACTGACAAAAATTGGAATTATTTCCCATGAAAACTTGAACAAGAGAAGGATGCCTATTCTCTCCCCTCCTGTTCAGCATAGTTTTGGAAGTCCTACCAAGTGCATTCAGAGAAGAGAAGGCGATAAGGGGTATCCAAATAGAAAAGAGGAAGTCCAGTTTTCTCTCTTTGCAGATGACATGATTACATGCCTTTGAAAACCCAAGAAAATCTGTGAAAAACCTCCTCGCACTGATAAAAGACTTTGGCAAAGTCTCAGGGTATAAAATAAATGTGCAAAAGACAATCGCATTTCTGGACACCAATAATAAACAAGCAGAAACTCTTATAAAAAGCACCATTCCATTCTCATTAGTCACACACACACACACAAAAGAAATACCTTGGCCGGGTTTGGTTGCTCACCCTGTAATTCCGTGATTTGGGAGGCTGAGATGAGTGGATTGCCTGAGCCCATGAGTTCGAGACCCACCTGGGCAACTTGGGGAGACTTCATCTCTACAATAAATCAAAAAATTACCCAGGTGTGGTAGCACACGCCTGTAGTTCCAGCTACTTGGAAACCTGAGGCAGAAGGATCTCTGGAGCCCACCAGGTCAAGGCTGCAGTGGCCAGAGCAGCCACTGCACTCCAGTCTGGGCAACACAGTAAGACTCCAACTCAAAAAAGAAAAGAAAAGAAAAGAAATACCGTGGTATCTTCCTAACCAGAGATTTTGAAACACCTTTACAATGAAAACTACCAAACACTGCTCAAAGAAATGAAAAATGACACAAACTAGTGGAAAAATATTTCAGGCTCATGGACTGGAAGAATCAACATTGTTACAATGTTCATTCCACCTAAGGAAATTACAGATTTAATGCAACACCCATCAAATTACCTGAATATTCTTCTCAGACCTAGAACAACAATACAGGAATTCATATGGAAACATAAATTACCAAGAATAGCCAAAACAATCCTCAGCAACAAAAACAAAGAGGTTTCACACTCCCAGACTTTAAACTTTATTATAAAACTACAATAATCGAAACAGCCTGGTATTGGTACAAGAACAGGTATATAGACCAATGGAATAGAATTGAGATTCCAGAACCAAAAACTCATTTTCTCAACCAACTCATCTTCAAAAAGGTCTCCACCACTCACTACTGGGGAGAGGAGAACCTATTCAATAAATGGTGCTGGAAAATCTGACTGACCACATGCAGAAGATTGAAACAGGAACCCACCCTATCCCCACACACAAAATTTAGCTCTAAATGGATCACAGACCTAAATATAAAACCTCAAACTATAAGAACATTAGAAAATGTAGGAGACACCTTTATGGAAGTTGGAACTGGCAACCAATTCCTGAGCAAAACCTGAAATGGCCAGGCCTCAAGAAATAAGATAGACAAATGGGACCTCATCAAGTTGACAAGCTTTTGCAAAGCCAAGAAACCATCAAGAGAGTAGGGAGACAGCCCACACGCAGGGAAAAAAATATATATTTGCCAACTTCATGTCTGACAGAGGCCTAACATCAAGGATCTACAAGGAACTCAAATGGGCTGAAAAGGAAAAAACAAACATTTCATTACAAACTAGCCAAAACATATGAATAGACACTTCTCAAAAGAAGACATATGAGCATACAACAGATACATGAAAAAATGTTCAGCCTCACTAATCATCAAGGAAGTGCAAATTAAAACTGCACTGACATATCACCTAACTCCAGTCAGCATGGCTATCATCAATAACTCAAAAAATAACAGATGCTGGAGAGGATGTGGTGAAAAGCAAACAGTCCTACACTGGTGGTGGGGGGTGTAAACCAGTACAGCCTCTTTGGAAAACAGTGTAGTGATTCCTAAAACTTCTAAAATTTGACCTTCCATATGTCCCGCAATCCCCCTACTGGGAATATACCTCAAAGAACTCAAATCACTCTACAAAAAAGATACCTGTATGCATATTTTTATCGCAGCATTGTTCACAGTAGCAAGAACATGGAATGAACCATGCTGCCCACCAAAACAGGACTGCTTTTTTAAAAAATGTGCCACAAGGAAACAACAGGTACCTCTGTCTCATCACATGCAAAGCCCCTGGCAATATGTGCCGAGATTAGGCTGATTATATCCCAGTGGCCCCCTTGGCTTCCGTCCATGGAATGCGCAGAGTATTTTTGGACTGAGTCTGAAAAACTCATGTTGATCTAATCAAAATGATTGTCCTTACATTTACTGGTGCTTTCCATCTAAGGTGCTCTTACAGAGGATGGAGCATACAGAGATGACAACACCAGGGAGGAGGAGGAGCACGTGGCTTCCTTGACAGGTGGTCTCATTTTTTTCCCTTCTTGCTGTCTGTAACTCCCAGAGGTCATGAAGTCCAAAGAGACCCTTGTGAGTAGCCTCGCTTTCCATACTAATCTGCATTCAATGAGGACTGCTGACATTAACAACAGCAACTAAAGATTTTTTGAAATATGCATTTGTCTTATGAACTAGATCCATCTGATGCCCAAATATGCTTTTTTTGTTGATTTTGCTTTCAGTGCAATTACTGTTCCTAGACTCTGGTAGCACAATGCAATGAATACTCTTAGGAGCTTTAAAGAGTAATCATGTCCAGGATTTTCTCCCCAAGATTCTGATTCAATTGTTCTGAGATGAAAACCAATCGATGGTATTACTAAAAAACCTCCTAGGTGATTAGAATGTTCAGTCAGAGCTGAGAATCACTAGCTGACTAAGTGTTGAAATATTTGCAAGGAACATTCATTGTTTGAGTTGGAATATGTGTCAGGGAAGTCTCTTGTCCTGAAACACTGGGGAGGATTTCTTCCATGCTAAAGTATGATAATGACAACAACTCAAGATACACTCTGGGGTGACCATATGTTGTGGACTTATATGTGTCACCTCTTATGACTGGTGGTGGAAGATTCTTCACAGTTAGGATCTGGAGGATGTATTTCTTTTCTTTTCTTTTTTTATTTTTGAAAGCAGGATTTATTGAGAGGATGGAAAAGCTCCTACAGTGGGAGGGGACCTGAAGGGATTGCCTAGGATGTATTTCTAAAAATGAAATAAATGTTCTAATGTCAAAGTCAAGTCATGGCGTAGGTGAGTGAAGTACAACTCCGGGTTAAGTTTAGAAGTGGGCAAAATAAGGCACATTTGTGGAGCATCATTTCCCAATTTTCTGAACTGGAGTTATTCTGGAAAGCCATGGAGAGGTAACAAATACTTCCTGACTCAGGAGGATGCCTGTCTTAGTGTTGCTCTAATGTCTTGTGGCCAAGATGCAGGAACCTGTGATGCTCATGATGAAAGAGTTATGATTTTTAAGAAAAAATATGATGATTTTAAAAACATCCATCAGACTTGCCCTTAAGTGTTTTAATGGTGGCTTTACTGGGATGGTATTCACATAACAAAAAGTTCATCCTTTTAAAGTGTGTGATTTAGTTGTTTATAATACATTTACAAAATTGTACAACCATCACCACTCTTTAACTCCATACTATTTTTCTTAGCCCATTAACACTCTCCCCTTATTTTCCCAACCTTTGGTCCCTTGCAACCATGTTGGTCTGTATTTATTGATATGGTTATTACAGGTTTCATATAAATGGAATAATATGACATATGGCCTTTTGCATCTGGCTTCTCTCACTTAGTATAATGTTGCCAAGATTCCTCTATGTTCTTTCATGAATCAGTATTTTGCTTCATTTTGTGGTGGTGTAATAGTTCATTGCTTAAATAACCACATTTTGTCTAACAATACATCATTTGAGGGACATTTGGTTCTACTTTTTGGTATCATGAGTAATGCTGATGTGGACATTTGTGTACACATCTTTGTGTGAACATATGTTTTCATGTCTATTGGGTAGATATTTGGAAGTAGAATTTCTGGGTTACTAGATATCTTTAAGTTTAACTTTTAAAGGAATTACTAAAATGTTTTCTAAAGCAATTGTGAAATTTTACATTTCCACCACCAATATATAAGGGTTCCAGGTTTTTCATATCCTTATTGATACATTGTATTATCCAACATTTGGATTATAGCCATCCTAATGGGTTTGGGATGATAACTCACTGTGATTATGGTTTGCTTTCCCTAATGATTAACAATGTTGAACATACTTCCATGTGATTATGGGTCATTTTAGTACCTTTTTAAGAAAAATGTGTATTAAATTTTAGTCCACTTTTTGTCTTTTGACTGTTGAGTAGTGAAAGTTCTTTACATATGCTTGGTATAAGTCCCTTGTCAAATATAGAATTTTCAAAAAAAAAAAAGTGCCACATATATACAATGGAATATTACACAGTCATAAAGAACAAAATCATGAAATTTGCAACAACCTGGATGGAATTAGTGTTTATAATACTGAGTGATCTTTCACAGAAACAAAGATCTGAGTATCACAAGTTCTGACTCAAAAGTGGACCTTGAATAACTACCATAATACTATAAGAAAAGGATTGACAGTAGCAGGAAACTGTGGGAAGGTGGGGCAGGGGGATGGAGATGTGGGATTGACAGTAGTTGGTATCTGCCTGGGGAAGGGGGTACACACCTCATCAACAAGGATACTTGCACATTGAATATTTGTATACCTAACCCTGAATTTTATCCCACAATTTAAAAATAAAATTAAAAAAAACACAGAACACCAAAGCCCTAACTTCAGTAGAAGAATCCAGATCACCAAAGTAAAAGCCTCAATACAGGACACAGAAGACAAAACTCTTGTAGAAATAAAAAATCAATGAAGGAAAAACTGGTTTTTTGAAAGCATATATAATATTGACAGACCCTTCGCCAGAATGACCAAGAAAAAGTGAGAAAACGCCCAAATAAACACCGAGAAATATAAAATATGAAATTACAACAAATTCTGATGAAATACAAAATATTATCAGAAATTAGTTTGTGTATGGAAGCAAACTTGAAAACATAAATAAAATGGAGGATTATCATATAAGCCCCCAATGATGAATACAAATAAATCGATGCATGAAATAGACCAATAATAAACCAGGAATCTGCACTTTTGAGTCCAACAGATTTTTCCAAGTTGAACACAAGCAATTTGAAAATAAAATAATGCAACCTGGTCTGAAATTGCATTTAACAGGTTTAGTAAAAACTTCTATATTTACAGACCTCAAATATACCCACCTCTTAGCCCATCCTACCATAAAGATATTCATCCTTTTTCTTAAGCATTCAGTTCACCATCTTTGAACACATCTAGCCAATCTGCCAACAGATCTGCATTTCTCCAATTGACTTTCAACAAAGTAACACTTCTAAAATGAATATCTAATTTGTTCTGACTATGTAAAAATCTAGTTTACAGAAGATAATACAGGAGTCTATAAAGAAAAGCCGTAATGCATGCTATGAAAACATCTGCGCCTTCTGGTTAAGCAATTGTCTGACCTTTGTGTGTGCTGTGCATTTTCCCTGAAGGGATGTCCTTGACCAAGACCCATCACCTCCCGTGGTCTTCTGTAGTTATCTGAAGGTGATAGTCATCATTAAATACTGAGTTTTTAGCACCTTCTGCTTTACTAAATTTGAATAGCACAGGTAGACTGGAAGTATCATTAGGAACTATGTCCTTTCCAGATATGCATAAAAGCATATTGTATACTTTATAGCACCTGTTTGCATATACAACTACGACTACTAGCTCATAGCATCCATGTAGCATTCATATTTCCGTCTTATTGGGTTAGCATTTTAGATTTAGTATAACTTACTTTTATTTATTTAATAAGTAATATTAAATAAATAAAAGTATAAAAGACAGATACCATCATACCTTTCTCAAGGGTATGCTAGGAGCTGTTGGTGTAAAAAGCAGCCCAGAATCAGAGAATGACCACAGTCATGTGGGAGAAACAGGTGATGAGGACCTCCTTCTGACCTTGTGTTCAGTGCATTTTGTGGATGGTGAGGAAGACAATGCAGTAAGAGCTTAAAATGATTGCCACAGGGATCAAGAACATGAGCACACAGAACAGGTACATGAAAATCTCACAGAGTAAAGTGCCTGAGCAGGAGAGATTCAATAGATCAGGGACTTCACAGAAGTGGCAGATTTTTTTTGAATGTGCAGAAGGGAAAGGTCATGATGATGGGAGTGAGAATTAAACCATCTGCTGATCCCAGGAACCAGCAGCCAGTCACCTGAAAGAGATGTATCTTATGGTTTATGAGGACAGGGTAACAGAGAATTTTGCAGATGGCTATGTAGCAGTCATAGGCTATGGTGGTAGAATGGAAACTTCTGAACATATAGTGCCACATAGAGGAATATCCACATCCCATATTCAGATGTTGAGAGCATATTCACACCCGTGACCTGGTCCGTGAGCATCTTGAGAACAGTGACTGAAATGTAATATCCATGACCGACAACTGACTGATGAAACAGCACATAAGACAGGTGGGTTTCAGAGTGTATCAGGAGGATAAAGACATCTTCAAACAAGGCTATTAGAACAACAACAAAAATGATCACAAAAAATGGAATGTTTGAACTGACTGAAGAATTCTATCAAAATAAAATGTGACTGTCCAGTGTCATCAATTATCTAAGTGGCATTTTCCATAAGGTCTTACCTAGGGTACCAAAAGGAGCTTGAGAACTTTGAGGCATATTCTATGTAAGAATATTTAGAAAGTAAATAAAACATAATTTATAGAAAATCCTTACCAAACATTTGAAGTCCCCTGCTCATAGTATTGCACAAAAATGTGAGGTCCTGTGATTTGTAGAGTGCAACCTCTTTTGCTTGGTCAATCTGCCTAGGTGTTTGTCAATTTTGTTTATCCTTTCTAATAGCTGACTTTTTGTTTGTTGATTCTTTTTCTGTTATATGTTTGACATATGTCTCATATCTGAGCTTTTACTCTGGTAATCTGTTGAAGTTAGGGTTTTGGCAGTCGTACCTTTCTAGGTCTCTTAGGCAATTTGCTAGACTGTCAACTCGTGATCTTTCAGATTTCTTAATGTATGTACATATAATTATAAATTTCCCACTTAGTATTGCTTTCATGCATCCTAGAGGCTTTTTTGTAAGATGCGTCTTTGTTTTCAAGAATCATTTAATTTCTGTTTTGGTTTCTGTGTTAACCCAGAAATTGTTCATCATTATGCTGCTTAGTGTTTATGTCTCTGTGTGTTTGGGTGTACATAGTTTGTGGTGATATTTGTTTCTATTTCACTGTGGTCTGAGGAAAGGTATGGTAGTATTTCGATATTATGGAATTTGCTTATGCATGCATGATTTATGGCCAAGTGTGTGGTCACTCTTGGAGTATTTTCCATGTGATGATGAGTAGAATGTATGTTTATTGGTTGTTGGGAAAAGTGTTCTGTAGTTATCTATTAAGTCCATTTGGTCAAATGTCAAGTTGAGGTTCTAGATCTCCTTATTAATTTCTTGCCTCAGTGATATATCTATGGTTGTTAGCAGGGTATTTAGGTACCCAGGTATGATATTGTAGAATCAATATTTTTGTGCAAAATTTACTTAGTAATTACTTTAAAAGTGCTCCTATGTGAGAAATATATATTTCTTAAATGGGTGTTTCTTGTAGATAGAGTGAAACTTTTAACATTATATAGTGTTTCACACTTTCACATCTTTTTAAATTTTTTGATAACTTGTAGGTTGTTTGATCTGAAATTAAACCTCTTGCCTTCTTTTGCTTTCTGTTTTCCTGAAACTTTGCTTTTCATCATCTTTTATTCTGTGGGTGTCCCTTGTGGTGAGATATGTTTCCTGGAAGCAGTAAATTGTTGGCACATGCTTTTTAAATCCAGCTTGTCATTTTATGTCTTTTCAGTGGAGAATTAGTCTGTTCACCTTTTGACTGATTATTGCAATATGAATTTATTCCTATATGAGGCTCTTATAACAAGTTTTTTTTTTTTTTTTGCGTTGGAGTCTCACTTGGTCGCCCGGACTGGAGTGTATTGGCCGCTCCTGGCCACTGCAGCCTTGACCTGCTGGACTCCGGCGATCCTTCTGCCTCAGCCTTCGGAGTAGCCGGAATTACAGGCACGTGCTACCACGCCCAGCTGATTTTTTTATTTACTGTAGAGGTGAGATCTCGCTGCCCAGGTGGGTCTCGAACCCACAGGCTCAGGCAATCCACTCACCTCAGCCTCCCAAAGGCACAGAATTACAGGCTGAGCCACCGAGCCCGGCTTCCATAACAAGTTTTTGTCGTATGTTTTCTTTTAACTTTCAGATAGATCTATGTGTGTGTTTTCAATTCTATAGTCATTATATGTGCTCTCTTGGTTATGATTTCCTGTATTCTTTTGTAGTACATGGTTGCTGTTTTCTTTATTCTGGGCATAATGCATTTTTAAGCATCCTCTATACAGCTGATTTGAAAGCAGCACAAACTCACTTGGACTGGATGTCTGAGAAGTATTGTAATTTTTCATTGCTGATGAAGCTGAGTTTAACTGGGTAGAAAATTCTTTGCTAGAATTGATGATCTTTGAGGACTTTGAAGATTAGACTCCAGCACCCTCTAACCTGTAGTGGTTCTCCAGTTAGATCTGCTGCTATTCCAATTGACCTTTCACAGTAGGTAGTCTGACTTCTCTCTCACCGCCTTTAGGATTTTTCTATTAAACATACTTTGTGTAAGTGAATTAGTTTGTGTCTAGGAGTTGATCTTCTCCATTGATGCCTTACAGCGGTTCTCTATATCTCCTGTATTTGGATGCCTATCTGCCTTTCTGCTTCAGGTGTACTGATCAGGCATATGTTCTCCTCTTAATATTATTGCACATCTCTTGGAGGTTTTGTTCTGTCTTTTAAAGCTTCCTTTCTGTGCATGTTTTCCTTTCTATGCTTTTGACAGATTGGGTTATGTTTTAGCGATCTTTTTAGAAATCTGTGGGCTACTTGTGTTCTTCTGGTGTTTTGTTTGTTAATTTTTTGTGATGGATTTTTCTTTTTGCTTTACTGACAGTGATTGACACAGGTGGTGGTAGCAGGTCAGGTGCCAGGCATTGAGTGGTGGCTGATCTCTGTGTTCTTTTTCTGAGAAGTGCCTTGAACATGGGGTGCTCCTGTGCATCAGTGCACTGGATTCAAAGTAGTGGTGGATGGCTGCTGCTTCAGCCAGTGAGCCCCTAGTCTGGTTTTCATGTTCCCACTCATTTTGACACTCTTATACCCACTTGTACACACATATGTATTCAGATTCATCTTATGCACACCTATCCATAAAGAGCTTCACACAGTATGACCCTTTTTTTTCCTTTTTTTTTTTTTTTTGCTCTCTTAGAATCTCCTCTCCACTTTTATTGATTTTTTTGGTCAAGAAATCTGTTACTGACTTGCTCTACCATTGTCATACTGTAGTCTATGCTATCCTTTGGATTATTAATAATTGCTTCATATATTTAGGTGCTTAAAAGTGGAGTGAATACATATTTACAACTGTTACTTTTTTTAGTGCCTTATAATTTACTTATTTTTAATTAATTTTTTTTCTTTAGTTGAAGACTCACTCTAGTCACCCAGGTTGGAGTATAGTGGCATGCTCATGGCCACTGCAGTCTTGACCTGCTTGGCTCAGGTGATCCTTCCACCTCAGTCCTCCAAGAAACTGGAACTGCAGATGCACACCACCACACCCAGCAAATTGTTACATTTTCTAATGAATAAATTCCTTTTATATTATGTAATAACCTATATTGTCTCTTTTTAACTTTTTAAACATAAAACTATTAACATGTTTATGAGAAGTATGCAAGTGTTATTTGCATGCATAAAATGTGTAAAAGTTAAATGTAGGTATTTGAGATATTAATTAGCTTGAGGATTTACTATTTTTATTTTCTGTGTTTTTACAGTTTTGAGATTTGAATAAGTGATAATTTGGGGTGCTAAAATTAAGAATCCTTCTGCAGATCACAGTATAAGGTGAATGGTTTGTGTGTCCCTTGAGACCTACTTCCTATCACCTCAAAATATTTCCATGCAATGGGAATGTATGCTTAACACCTGAGTACAAAAAGATATAAGGGAGAGAAAAAAACTGAGAGAGATGGGGAAAGAAAAGATAATGAAGAGAAAGAAGTAGGGGAAAAGAGAGAAAGAAACCAACAGATTGGCAAACCAACAATAAAAAACTAAAACCTACAAAGTGAAGACACATTCACCTTCATATATACACCTACATGAAATAAGAATTAACAGAAACAAAACAATACAGACACAAATATAGACAAAAAAATTAAAAAGTTTATAATGTCTGATTGCCCTATTGTGGCCTTTGCTTAAACTTTATTTTGTTTTTTTTTTTTTTGCCCCAAGCATCCCCACTTTTGGCTGCAGCAGAAAGGAGGAGGTCCATCTTCTAGATGCCCCCCAACTCATTGTATTGTCAAGAAGAGGCTTGGCACTGCCCTCAATGCTTTCACTTTTGTTCCTGTCTCTCCACATGTAATAATAAGGTCACTCTTCAGGTTGGTAAGATGCCTCTGAACTGCTGGAGGTAGGGAGTTGATTCAATTCAAAAGTCACCCCTACCTATCCATTGTGGACTGAATCCTCCTTTGGTTTCACCCTAGTCCTGATATTGGTCCATTGTGGAGAAAGAACTGACAGTCACTCTGAGCTGACCCTGACCCTCTAGAGATAATGCACATGGTGAAACCTTTCTGGGTTAACTGTGATCAATCTTAGAGGGGAGAAAAATTGACACCCCAGCATCAAGAGGTTTCTCTGCTGCTCAAATAGGCAGGTAGGAACATACCTCTATCCCCCCCATTCCTGGATGAAGACTATGACAACATTCCTGTATCTTCTCTTCTTTTGGGACCTGGCAACTGATTCCCTTGCTACGTTTTCTCTGTGATCCTTTCTGTCAGTGCAAATCTGGCATTGATTGTTTTGGTGGTAGGTTAGATGCCATGTGATGAGCAGTGGCTGATCTCTATCCCCCAAATTATACCCGCCTCCGTGATGTGAAAAGCACTGTACTCCGTGATGTGAAAAGCTGCAGCACAAATGACAGCTGGCTCACCAGAAAATCTCTGGCTGCTTGTTCCTGTGTCCCCCTCAATCAGACTAACACACCAACTTTCACATACACTTGAACATAAATTTGTCCTCATGCATACTCATTTATGTGGAGACTCATACACTCCAAATGACTTGATCACCATCCTGGAATCCTTCCTAATAGTTATAACTTTAGAAAGTTGTATGTGATTCCTTTGGTAAACAAATACACATACCAAGTATAAAATATATAACAACAATTATAAAATAAAATAAACACATTACAATACAAAATATCAATCAAACATAATGGTAGTAAGAGAATATATATATAAAACCCTATAGAATATAAATAACAAAATTGGAAATGTTAAGTATTTCATATTAGTGATTAATTTAGTTTGGAGTACACTAAACTTAACAAACTACAGGTTGACAAACTATAGAAAATGACAAAATGCAACAATATGCTATCTGGAAGAGACTGACTTTAGAGCTAAGAACTCATACTGGTTGATAGTAAAAGAATAAACAAGAAATATTTCATGTAAAGAGTAACAAAACAGAACAGAGTAGTTATACATCCACAAACAGACACATTAACATTTTCTGTTTTATTGGTTTGACACTATAAACATGTATATGTGTATGTGTACACATCACATAAGCTTTCATTTAATTATAGACTGCATAGAGCAAGGTAGTCCTATAAAATTATATTACTTTTACAGTATCTTTTCTCTGGTTAGATGTATATGGAGACAAAACTACTTACCACTGTGGTACAATTGCTTACATTATTTAGTACAATAATATGAAGATTTAAACCCAAGATAGGGTGTACCATGTAGTCTAGGATTGTAGTATGTTATTTCACTTAGATTTATGTAAGTACAAGCTACAATGTCTGTGCCACTAGGTCAAAATAAACTACTGGTGCATTTCTTAGAATATACCCCCATCATTGAGGCATGACTTTATAATAAACATAACATATAATGAAAAGTATAATGGATAAAAAATTAGACACGCCATCAGTAAGAAAGTATAAGTCTTGATAAATACTATGTTAATTGGACATTATAGACTTAAAGTTCACACTCCATCATCAATAGTAGAATACAGATTTTATTCAAGTGCACAAAAATTACTCTCTAGAATAGCGCATAGTTTAGGTTGTAAAATGTGTCTTATAAGTTTTACAAAGACTAAAGTTATAAATAGTAGTAATCCAGTATTAATGTAATTAAACTAAAACTCAATAGTATACATAAAACTAAAAACTATGAAAATTAAACTCAAATAATGTAAAAGTCAAAGAGAAAATTACAAGAAAAGTATAAAATTTAGATATAATAAAACTACAAACTGTCAAAAGCCATGGAATTCAGAGTAAAGCTCTAAGACAGAAATTTATATTTGTGAAAAATTAAATTAAAATAAAAAACAAGTAAAAAACACTTAAACTTACACTTCAAAGTAGAAAAAGTAAGAAAAATTCAATTATTAAACAGTAATAAAATAATAACTATTTCATCTAAGATAATTACAAATAGAGAAGAACGATAAGTAAAAGCTACTGATGTAAAATGTGTTTTATGAGAAGACAAAAAGTTAAAAACAGTTTGAAGTAGATGTACTAGTAAGAAAGAAAACTAAAATTTTAAAATATAAACATGAGGAAATATTACTAGTAATATCAATAAAAATAATTATGTGACATAAATAATTATATGCCAACAATTTGAGAAAAAAACACATGCCTGGAGCAATTTTTAGAATCATACAGTCTACTGTATTATGAACATATGGCCTAACAATGTAGGTTAATATCTAAGTAATAAATCTTTTTAATCAATTTTTTTATTATGATATTGTGGGGAACAGTTAAAGGTTAGGTATACAAATATGCTTCATTCAGTCACCCTTGTTGATAAGAGATGTCTCCCCATCCCCAGACAGATATTTACTACTGTTAATCCCATCTCCCTCCCAGTCCCCCACCATAGTTTCCCACCACTGTCAGTCATTTTCTTATAGTATTACATTGGATGTTCAAGGTCCACTGTATGAGTGAGAACATCTGATATTCAGATCTCTGTTTCTGTGAGAGGTCACTCAGTATTATAGACTCTAGTTCCATCCAGGTTGCTGTGAAATTCATGATTTTGTTCTTTTTTTATGACTGCATAGTATTCCATCGTGTATATGTACCACATTTTTTTAATCCAGTCCTCTTTTGATGGATAGCATGGTTGCTTCCAGCTTCTTGCTATTGTGAACAATTCTGCAATAAACATATGTGTGCAGGTATCTTTTTTATAGAGTGATTTGAGTTCTTCAGGGCATATTCCCTGTAGGGGGATTGTGGAGTCATATGGGAAGTCAATATTTAGAACTTTTATGAATCGCCATACTGTTTTCCACAGAGGTTGCACTACTTTGCAATCCCACCAACAGTGTAGAAGTGTTCCCTTTTCACCACACCCTCTCCAGCAACTGTTATTTTTTGAGTAATTGATAATTGCCATTCTGACTGGAGTTAGGTGGTATCTCAGTGTGGTTTTGATTTGCTTCTCCCTGATGATTAGAGAGGTTGAACATTTTTTCATGTGTCTGTTTGCTGCTTGAATGTCTTCCTTTGTGAAGTGTCTGTTCATATCTTTTGCCCATTTTATAATGGGGTTTTTTGTTTTTTTTTTCTTTTCAGCACATTTGAGTTCCTTGTAGGTCCAAGATGTTAAGTCTTTGTCAGACCTGGAGTTGGCAAATACTTTTTCCCAGTCTGTAGGCTGTCTGCCTGCTCTCCTGATGGTTTCTTTGGCTTTGCAGAAGCTTGTCAGTTTAATGAGGTCCCACTTGTCTATCTTCTCTCTTATGGCCTGTGGGTTTCAGGTTTTGTTCAGGAATTGGATGCCAGTTCCAATTTCCATGAGGTATGTCCTTCATTTTCTAAGTTTCTTATGGTTTGAGGTTTTACATTTAGGTCTCTGATCCATTTGGAGTTAACTTTTGTGTATGGGGATAGATAGTGGCCCTGTTTCAATCTTCTGCATGTTGTCAGTCAGTTTTCCCAGCACCACTTACTGAATATGTTCTTCTCTCCCCAGTGGTAGGTTAAGTAAAAAATCTTAATTGATTTATATAGAAAGCTAATAGAATCTCAAACTCCTACAAAAATAAAAACAAAAATCAATGACTAGATGCCTTCACTGGTAAATTCTACCAAATATTTAGTAGTAACACCAAATGTCTCAAGTATTCAAAAATAAATTTTAAATGATGGACATTTTTATGAGGAAAATGTTACCCTAATTCTAAAACCAGGCAAACACTACAAGAAAATTAAGACCAAATACTCAAATAAATATCAATGTAAAAATTCATAGCAAATCACTAGCTCTTCAAATTCCACAGCATATTAAGATATATTTGTTAATGAACTTCAATAATACTTCAAAATACAGTAATCAATCAATGTAATACACAACATTTACAGTACGAATGTGAAGAAGGCCCAGGTGATTATCTCAAATGATTCTCAAAAAAGCATTTGAAAACATTTCCAATATACTACATGATTTTTTTAAAATTAGCAAACTAACAAAAGAAAAAAAAAACTGGCTAAAAATAACAAAGCCAATATGCAAAAATAAATAAAACAAAACCACACAGCTAACATACTATTTAATAGTATAACACTGAAAATATTTTTGTAGCATGAGAAACAGAACAAAGATGCCAGCTTCCATGGATCTGATGACTTAATACTATGGACATGTCAATACTACTCAAAAAGACCTAAAATTCAATCCTAATTAAAATTCTCAAGGTTTTAGCAAATTTTTTAAAAATTAAGTTTATATTGAATCTCATTAACTCTAAATAACCAAGCCTAACAGAGAAGAACAAAGTGGCAATCTCACACTTTTTAAATTCTAAAACTTACATAAACCTGTCATAATCAAAGCAGTATGGCACCCATGTAAATATAAAAATTATGAATTATGTATAATATTATTTCTGTCAAGCCCCAATAAAATATAGTCAACCTCCATTGAGGAAAAAACACTTTTGTCACAGACATCTGTTCCAAAAATTATCTTGTAAGCTCAAAACAACAAATATTATGTGATGACTTTAGACAAACTTCACTTTGTAATTGCTGTCTCTTACAAGCTAGTCCTTTATTACTGCTAAAAGATACCGATAGTACTAAATAGCTTTCTTTATAAAGAACTTAGATAATCTTTACTACTTTTGTAATAAAGTCTGAATTCTTTCTTTGTTCTTCAGAAGTTTCAAAAACCATGCTAGTTTCTTTGTTCGTGTCTCATATTGAATTCTGTTGTTGCTGTTACTCTCAAATCTTTTCTCTTGGAGATTAAGTTCTGCATATATATATATTTTTTAATTTAGTAATAGCATTACTAGGTGTCAGAAATAAACTCTGAAGTAAACTTTTTGTTAATAGAGTTTGAAGGCCTACACATTTTGGTTCATTGAAAACACTGCTTTTTTCTCTACTTTTTTTTGGATTTGTTGGCAATTTTATTTATAGTGAATAAGGGCAATATAAGATTTAAAATGTAAAACAACTAGAAGAAAATATGGAAGGAAGTTGCTTGAAATAGTTCTGGTAATAATTTTTTGCATATTGTTTTAAAACTACATGCAGAAAGCAAATTTGCAAATGATTTTTTTAAAGCATTCTGCTCAGCAAAGGGAAGAAAAGTGAAAAAATAATTGACAAAATGAAATAAAAATGTGCAACCTAAACATTTGATAAGGTACTAATATAAACAACACATAAAAATACAAAAAGTTGATGACAAGAAAATTAGTAATTTGATTGCAAAATAGGCAAAGGATCCAGCTAGACCTTTTTAAAAAAAGATACACAGGGCCACTACATAATGATAAAAGGTTCATTCCACCAACAAGAAATATCTATCCTAAACATATATGCACCCAACATAGGTGCACCAACTTTCATAAAGCAACTTCTAGGAAAACTAAAGAAAGATATTGACTCTAACAACATCATAACTGGGGACTTTAATATCCCACTCACAATCCTAGACAGATCATCAGGACAAAAAATCAGCAAGAAGAGCTAGAACCTCAATGAGACTCTGGACCAAATGGACTTAATTGATACCCATAGAAAACTCCATCCAAAGACCACAGAATACACGTTCTACTCATCACCACATGGAACATATTCTAAGATTGACCACATAATTGACCACAAATCAAGCATAAGAAAATTTAAAAGACCGAAATTCTACCATGCACTTTCTCAGACCACAATGGAGTAAAAATAAACATTGACACAAACAAGGTCCCCCCAAAACCCACAAACACATGGACACTAAACAGCATGATGATAAACAACTACTAGGTCAATGATGAAATCAAAACAGAGATAAAAAGATATCTGGAAACAAATGAAAATGAAGAAAACTTCTTACCAAAAATCTCTGGGATGCCTTGAAAGCTGTAGTAAGAGGGGAATTTATATCCCTACAAACACACATGAAGAAAATGGAAGGAACACAAATTAACAGCCTAACAAGCCACCTAAGGAAACTGGAAAAGCAAGATCACAAAAAACCTAATTTCAGCAGAAGAATCCAGATCACCAAAATAAAAGCCCAAATCCAGGACATAGAGGACAAAAACAAACAAAAAAAATCAATGAAACAAAAAGCTGGTTCTTTAAAAGGATGAACAAGATTGATGGTCCCCTAGCTAGAATGACCAAGAAAAAGAGAGATTAAGCCCAAATAAACAGAATCAGAAACACAAAAGATGAAGTCACATCTGACCCTGAAGAAATACAAAAGATCATTAGAGACTACTACATACACTTGTATGGAAACAAACTTGAAACCTTAAGGAAATGGAGGACTTTCTGACATCACACAACTTACCTAAGTTGGAACAAGAAGAAATTGAGACCCTAAATAGACCAATAACGATCAAGGAAATAGACTACATAATAAGAAAACTACCTACAAAAAATGCCCTGGTCCAGATGACTTTCCAGCAGAATTCTACAAGACTTTAAGGAGGAGCTGATACCAATCCTACTGAAGGTACTCCAGGTGATTGAGAAAGATGGAACTCTCCCCAAATCATTTTACGAAGCCAACATCACATTGATACCCAAGCCAGGTAAAGATCCAACAAAGAAAGAGAACTACAGGCCAATATCTTTGATGAACATAGATGCTAAAATTCTCATCAAGATCCTAGCAAACCAGATTTAGCAACACATCTCAAAAATCATCCATCATGACCAAGTAGGCTTCACCCCTGGGATGCAAGGCTGGTTCAACATTCGTAAAACCATAAATGTAATTAAATACATCAACAGATGTCAAAACAAAAACCTCAAGATTATATCATTAGATGCAGGAAAAGCTTTTGATAAAATCCAGCACCCTTCTTGATAAAAACCCTTGAACATCTAGGCATACTGGGAACATACCTCAAAATAGTAAAAGCTTTCTACAAGAAACCCACAGCCAGCATACTCCTAAATGGACAAAAATTGGAATCATTTCCCCTGAAAACTGGAATAAGACAAGGATGCCCACTATCACCCCTCCTGTTCAACACAGTATTGGAAGTCCTGGCTTGAGCAATCACAGAAGAGAAGGCAATCAGGGGTATCCAAATAGGAAAAGAGGAAGTCAAGTTATCTCTCTTTGCAGATGATATAATTGTGTACCTTGAAAACCCAACAGAATCTGACAAAAACCTCCTTATACCGATAAAGGCCTTTAACGAACTCTCAGGATACAAAATAAATGTACAAAAGACAGTTTCATTTCTCTACACCAATAATAAACAAACAGAAACCCAAATAAAAAACACAATTCCATTCACAATAGCCACAAAAAAATGAAATACCTTGGCATCTTCCTAACCAGAGACGCGAAAGACTTTTACAATGAAAACTACAACACACTGCTCAAAGAAATCAAAGGTGACACAAACAAGCGGAAAAATATCCCATGCTCATGGATTGTAAGAATCACCATTGTGAAGATGTCTGTCTTGCCTAATCTACAGATTCAATGCAATACCCATCAAATTACCAGCAACATTCTTCTCAGACCTATAAAAAACAATAGAGGAATTCATATGGAAACACAAACATCCAAGAATAGTCAGAACAATACTCAGTAAAAAAAAAAAAACAAACCAAAAAACAAAAAACCAAAGCAGGTGGTATCACATTACCAGAATTCAAACTTCACTATAAAGCTACAATCATCAAAACAGCTTGGTATTAGTACAGGGACAGGCATATAGATCAATGGAATAGACTTGATATTTCAGAAGCAAAACCTCAATTTCTCAACCAACTCATCTTCGACAAAGCACCCACCATCTACCACTGGGGGGAGGAGAACCTACTTAGTAAATGGTGCTGGGAAAACTGGTTGACCACATGCAGAAGATTGAAACAGGACCCTATTTATCCCCATACAAAAATGAACTCCAAATGGATCAGAGACCTAAATGTAAAACCTCAAACCATAAGAACCTTAGAAAATGAAGGACATACCCTCATGGAATTCGGAACTGGCATCCAATTCCTGAACAAAACCCGAACCCACAGGCCATAACAGAGAAGATAAACAAGTGGGACCTTATTAAACTGACAAGCTTCTGAAAAGCCAAAGAAACCATCAAGAGAGCAGGGAGACAGCCTACAGACTGGGAAAAAGTATTTGCCAACACCAGGTCTGACAAAGGCTTAACATCCTGGATCTATAAGGAACTCAAACATGCTGAAAAGAAAAAAAAATCCATTATAAAATAGGCAAAATATATGAACAGACACTTCACAGAGGAAGACATCCAAGCAGCCAACAGACACATGAAGAAATGTTCAACCTCACTAATCATCAGGGAGATGCAAATCAAAACCACACTGAGATACCACCTAACTCCAGTCAGAATGGCAATTATCAACAATTCAAAAAATAACAGCTGCTGGGGAGGGTGTGGCAAAAAGGGAACACTTCTACACTGTTGGTGGGAGTGTAAACTAGTGCAACCTCTTTGGAGAGCGGTGTGGTGTTTCCTAAAAGCTCTAAATATCAACCTCCCATATGACCCCACAATCCCCCTACTTGGACTATATCCTGAAGAATTCAAATCACTCTATAAAAAAGATACCTGCACACGTATGTTTATCGCAGCATTGTTCACAATAGCAAGAACCTGGAAGCAACCATGCTGCCCATCAAAAGAGGATTGGATTAAAAAATGTGGTACATATACATGATGGAACACTATGCAGCCATAATAAGGAACAAAATCATGAATTTTGCAACAACCTGGATGGAACTAGAGTCTGTAATACTGAGTGACCTCTCACAGAAACAAAGATCCAAGTATCACATGTTCTCTCTCATATAATGGACCCTGAACATCCAATGTAATACTATAAGAAAATGACTGATAGTACTGGGAAACTATAGGGTGGGAGATGGGATTAACAGTAGTAAATATCTGTCTGGGGATGGGGAAACACCTCTTATCAACAGGGTGCCTGAACAAAATGTAATTGTATACCTAACCCTTAACTGTACCCCACAACATCATAATAAAATATATATATATTCTTTATATATATATAAAGAATACTACCTACAAAAAAAGAAAAAGTTCCGGACCAGATGGCTTTCCAGCAGAATTCTACAAAACATGCATGGAGGAACTGATTACACTCCTATTGAAGTATTTTTATGGAAATTGGAACTGGCAACCAATACATGATCAAAATCCCAAGTGCCTATGCCATAAAAGATAAGATAGACAAGTGGGACCTCATCAAACTAATAAACTTCTGCAAACCCCAAAAATAAAAAATAAAAATAAACATCAAGAGAGCAGAGAGAGAGTCCACACTCGGAGCAAATATTTGCCAAACCTATGTCTGACAAAGACCTAAAATTTAAAATCTACATGGAACTAAAAAAAACAAAACAAAACAAAACAATAAAAAACCAGCCCCATTACAAAGTGAGAAAAAGATATGAATAAGCACCTCTCAAAAGAAGACATATGAGCAGCCTAAAGATACATGAAAAAATGTTTCATCTCACTAGTCATCAAATAAATGCAAAATAAAATTACACTGAGATGCCACCTAGCTCCAGTCAGTATGGCCATCCTCAATAACTCAAAAAATAACAGATGTTGGATAGTATGTGGTGAAAAGGAAACACTTCTACACTGTTGGTGGGAGTGTAAACTAGTACAGCCTCTGTGGAAAACAGTGTGGCAATTCCTAAAAGTTCTAAAAATCGACCATGCATATGACCCGATAATACCCCTACTGGGAATATACTCAGAAGAACTCAAATCACTCTATACAAAAGAACCAACTATGCTGCCCATCAAAAGAGGACTGGATGAAAACAAAAAGTCGTACATATACACAACAAAATTTATGCAGTCATAAAGACAAAATCATGAGCTTCATGGACTTAGAGTCTATAATACTGAGTGAACTTTCACAGTAACAAAGAACTGATTATCACATGTTCTCACTCATAAGTGGAACTTGAACAACTATTGTAATACTATAAGAAAAGAAATGACAGAAGCAGGAAACTGTAAGGGGGATGGTGGAGAGGTGAGATTGGCAGTAGTGAGAAACTACCTGGGGATGGAGGGGCACACCTCATTAACAAGGTACCTGCACAATGAATATTTGTTTATGTAACCCTGGATTATACCCCACATTTTTAAAATTAAAAAATTTATTTAAAATATACTTCTCAGTTGGGCGTTGTGGCTCACACCTGTAATGCCAGTATTTTGGGAGTTGAAGTTAAGAAGATTGCCTGAGCCTCCAGATTCAAGACAAGCCTGGGCAACTTGGTGAGACCTCATCTCTGCAATTAAAAAAAAAAAAATTATCCAGGTGTGATGGTGCGCTCCTATGGTTCCAGCTACTTGAAAGGCTGAGGAAGAAGTATTGCCTGAATTCAGTAGGTTGAGGCTGCAGTGGCTGTGAGCATGCCACTGCACTCCAGTGTAGGCTAGATAATGAGACTTTGATTTTAAAACAATACTTTTCATATATGTAAAATGGTCTTTATTAAATATAAAAAATCTAGCAACTGTTGGCAACAATGTGGTGAAAGTGAGAATGTACATTAGCAAAATTATTATAGAAAACAGTGTGCGTGTTTCTCACAAAAGTAAAAAACAAACAAAAAAAAGTTACCATATAATCCAGGAATGGAGGAGGCTAAATTATTTCTTCTAGATATGCTTAAAGAAAACAACATCAGTATCTCAAATATATACTTATTCTCTCCTGTTTGTTGTTGCATTATTCACAGTAGATAAAAAATATATTCAATCTCTGCCTATGGGAACGAATGGTTGAATGAGTGAGTGAATGAATGGATGAATGAATGAATGAATGAATGAATGAAGATGTGGCACACAGAGTCAATAGAAAACTATAGTCTTTAAAGAAAAATGCTATCATTTGTAAAAAAAAAAAAAAAAGGATAAAGTTGTAGGACCATAAGCTAAGTGAAATAAGCCAGGCACAGCCATACAAACATCACCTGAGGTCGCATATACATGGAATATAAAAAAGTCAAGCTAGGTAGAATGTAGAATGTTGAATCACAGGCCAAGGTAGAGGAAATGAATGAGAAATGTAATATGCTAATAAAAGAGGGAGGATATTTAACTAAAGAGGAGAAATAATTTTTAGTTATTTATTGTACAGAATAGTGACTATAATTACTAATGCTTCCCATGTTTCAAAATCATTCAAAAGTTAGATTGTAAATATTTTCTCCACAACAAAAACACACAAATGTATGAAAATTAACAACTTGATACCAAATAATTTTGAGTTAACAACAAAGTCAAGACAGGAATTTTTAAAAAAGCATTGAAACAAGTAAAAGCAAATACACAACATACTAAAACTTCTTGGATGCTAAAAAGTAAATATGCAACACATTCAAACTTCTTAGATGCTGGTAAAACAGAATGGCAGAATAATTTATTGCATTGCAATATATATTTTTCACATCGTAAGAATAGAATGGTCTCAAACAATCTAGCATGAAGCCAGCATCATCATTCTGATACAAAATATTGGTAAGACACAAAAAAGAAAACAAACTATAAACCAATATCCCTGATAAGCATACATGCAAATTCCTTAGTAAAATTCTAGCAAGTCACATCCACCAGGACCTTAAAAAAATTATAATCAAGTGAGCTTTATTTCTGGGATGTAGGACTGGTTAAACATACAAAAATCAATAAACGTGATCCATCACATTAACAGAAATAAAAAATATCATTATCATTACAATAGATTTTTTTAAAGCTCCTGATTAAATTAAAAATCATTTCATAATAAAAATCTTCAACCACTTGGACATCAAATAAAAATTTCTCAAAACAACAGAGCTATCTACAACAAACCACAGCCTCATCGTACTTAATGAGCTGAAGTTGGAAGCATTTCCACCAATGGAACTGGAAAAAGACAAGTATGGTCCCCCTTCTCTGCTTCTTTCAACTGGAAATCCTACACAAAGAAATCAGAAAAGAGAGAGAAATAAAAGATATCCAAATAGGAGTGGAGGAAGCTAAATTATCTCTCTTTTTAGATGACATGTTTCTATATCTAGAAAAATCTAAAGATTCCACTAAAAGACTTCTAACACTGAAAAGTGACTTCAATTAAGTCTTAAGTTACAAAATCAATGCTCAAATGTCAGGTATATTTCTACACACAAAGTTCAATCTGATAACCCAAATAAAGGACACAAAAGTTATTTTTTTTTTTCTGTAGACCTCCCATTTGTGTAGGGAAAGCATACATCAATAGGGAGTTGGACCGGCTTGTGTGTTTGTAAGATTTTCTGTATGTTTTAGTTTTTTGTGTTTTTTTTTTACTCTTCTCTGTCTTTGTGTCTCTTTTCATTTGTTAGTTGGTATGTTTGTCTGTTATCCCTCTTACTCTTCTCTCTTTCCACCCTCCTCTTTCCCCCTTCAATCTCTGTTCAATACTTTTCTGTTTCTTACCTCATTTTGCTTTCAGGGAGAAAACTTACACCCCTTCTGCATGGACCATGCACTGCAAGGCAGTGGGAAGGGAGTTCCAGAGTACCCATACACCTGTTGGTGGATACTGGGATCTGCAGAGAGATTTTGAATCACAGATCCCCTCCAAATGAAATCTCAAAAATGCAAAAAAGTATAGTTCCCCACCCACAGTACAGTCTCAGAATTGAACAAAGCTAGAGGACTAACATTAGGAAGAATAGAAGATTGAACAAATAAAAGCAAAAGAAACCCCACCATCCCTGACCAATAGAATTAAAGAGGTGGAGGGAAGTGGAGAGGAAAACCTACAAAAATGAAGAGAAACTAAAAGAAGAATATGGGTCTCATGCAGACCCCTGGGAGGTCAGACAGAGAAAAAACAGACTTTGGAAGGCAAACAAACCAGAATGACTGGTTACATACTGCAAACCTAGACATCAAGACATTAATAGAGAGAATAAAAAGAATTGAGGCAAGGTTAGAGGAAAATAGAAAGGAGCTGATAATGGAGATAACAGCAATAAAGATTACTGTGATTGAAATAAATAAACTAATAAGCATGGAAAGCAGAATTAGCCAAGCAGAAGAAAGAATCTCAGAGCTGGAGAACCCAGATACAGAACTAACTCAAACTGTCAAAAACATAGAAAAGAAGCTTAAAAAGGCAGAAGAAAACTTTCAAGAAATGAGCAATTATTTCAAGAGTTTGAATCTGAGAGTAATTGAACTTCTTGAGGCAGAAAGAGAGACAGAGACCACCCTGGAACAAACATTCCATGAAATCATTCAAGAAAACTTCCCTCATCTCATCAGTGATGTGAAAATTCAAACATGAGAGATCCAGAGTATCCCACCAAGAAAACAATTTAAGAGACAAACTCCCAGACACGTAAATTAGCCTACCAAAGTAGCTATAAAAGAAAAAATTCTAAAGGCAGCAAAAGAAAAAGGTCAGACTACCTTTAGTGCCCATGTCTTTGTGGATTTGGGGGGAACTTTGTTGGTATTGATATTTATTTTTAATTCACTGTAATCTAAGAAGGCATATTGCAGAATTTCAATCTTTTGCTTTTTTTTGTTCAATCTTCTATTCTTCCTTCATTCAGAATATCAATGTGACTCTTGACCAAATGGACTTAATTGATGCCTACCAGGGAAGACCAATAAGAATACCAGCAGATTTATCTACGAAACACTTCAGGCTAGGAGAGTGTGAAGCCCAATCTTCAAAGTTCTCAAAGATAAGCAATTTCAACCAAGAATAACCTACCCAACTAAGTTAAGCTTCATTAGCGAGGTAGAAGTAAAATCTTTCCCATATATTCATTCCCTAAAATCTGATGCTGATTCAAGACCAGCTCTACAAGAAACACTTAAGAAAATATTAAACACAGGAGAAAAGGAAAAAAGAACAACAAAATTCTTCACAAGAGTGCAGGAAAAAGATTGAAAACACACATGAATCAACCCAAAAATCAAAAGAAAGGCAATAAACTGGAACAACAACAACTCTATAAGAACAATATGACAGGGATAAACTCTCATATTTCAGTAATTAATCTGAATGTGAAAGGACTAAATTCACCACTGAAAAGACATAGAATGACAAAATGGATGAAATATCATGAGACAACAAAATATTGTCTCCAAGAAACTCTTCACACCAGAAAGGACACCCGCAGACTCAAAACTAGAGAATGGGAAGCAAAATTTCAGGCTAATGGAACAAGAAAAAAAGCTGGAGTTGTGATCTTAATATCAGACAGAATACCCTTTAAGTTATCAAAATTGAAAAAGATACAGAATGCCACTACATAATGATAAAAGGGTCAATCCATCAACAAGAAATATCCATTCTAAACAAAAATACACCCAACATAGGAGCATCAACTTTCATAAAGCAGCTTCTATATAAACTCAAAAAAGATATCAACTTGAACACTATCATAGCGGGGGCTTTATTACCCCACTCACAACCCTAGACAAATCATCAAGACAAAAAATCAGAAAGGAGATCCAGAACCTCAATGTGACTCTTGACCAAATGTTCTTAATTGATACTTACGGAACACTCTACCCAATCATAGACTGAAATTCTGCCATGCACCTTCTCAGATTACAGTGGAATAAAATTAAATATCAACATCAACAAAGTTCCCCCAACACCCAAAAAACCATAGACATTAAGCAGCATAATGCTAAGCAACTCCTGTGTCAACATGGAAATCAAAACAGAGATAAAAGATACCTAGAAATAAATGAAAATGAAGAAACATCTTACCAAAATCTCTGGGAAGCCATGAAAGTAGTAGTAAAAGAAGAATTTATATCTCTAAAAATGCACATAAAAAAAGGAAAGATCACAAGTTAACAGCCTGACAAGTCACCTAATGAAGTTAGAAAAGCAAGACCAGCAAAACCCTAACTTCAGCAAAAGAATCCAGATAACCAAAATAAAAGCCCAAATCTGGGACATGGAAGACAAAAAGATAATACAAAAAATCAACAAAAAAAGTTGGTTCTTTGAAAGGATAAACAAGATTGATGTTCCCCTAGCTAGGCTGACCAAGAAAAAGAGAGAAAGAGTCCAAATAAACACAATCAGAGACACAAAAGACAAAGTCACATCTGACCCTGAAGAAATACAAAGATTATCAGAGACTACTTTGTGCACTAGTATGGAAACAAACTTGAAAACCTAAAAGAAATGGAGGCTTTTCTGACATACATTACCTCCCTAGCTGGAAACAAGAAGAAATTGAGACCTAAATAAACCAATAACAATCAAGGAAATTGACCATGTCATAAGAAAACTACTACAAAAAAAATAAAACCCTGGACCAGATGACATTCCAGCAGAATTCTACAAATCACACAAGCAGGAACTGAGACCAATCCTATTGAAAGTATTCCAGGCAATTGAGAAAGATGGAATTCTCTCCAAATCATTTTATGAAGCTACCATCACATTGATACCCAAGTCAGAAAAGACCTAACAAAGAAAGAGAACTACAGGTCAATATCCCTGATGAACATATATGCTAAAATCCTAAACAGGATCCTATCAAACCAGATTCAACAATACATTTCAAAAATCATCCACCAAGACCAAGGAGACTTCATTCCCGAGATGAAAGTCTGGTTCAACATTCATAAGACCAAAAATGTAATTAAATACATCAATAGATGTAAAAGCAAAAACCACATGATTATATAATTAGATGCAGAAAAAGCTTTTGATAAAACCCAGCACTGCTTTTTGATAAAAACTCTCTAACATCTAGGCATAGATGGAACATACCTCAAAATAGTAAGCCATCTACAAGAAACCCACAGTCAGCATACTGCTAAACAGACAAAAATTACAATCATTTCCCCTGAAAACTGGAACAAGACAAGGATACCCGCTCTTACCCCTGCTGTTCAACATAATTTTGGAAGTCCTAGCTAGAGCAATCAGAGATGAGAAGGCTATCTGGGGTAATCCAATTAGGAAAAGAGGAAGTCAAGTTATCTTTCTTTGCAGATGACATGATTTTATATCTTTAAACCCCAGCAGAATCTGTCAAAAACCTGCTAGCATTGATAAAGGACTTTGGCAAGTCTCAGGTATAAAATAAATGTGCAAAAGACAATCACATTTCTATACACCAATAATAAGCAAACAGAAACCCAAATAAAAGTACAATAGTCACACACACACACAATACCTTGGCATCTTCCAAACCAGAGATGTGAAAGACCTTTACAATGAAAACTGTAAAACACTGCTCAAAGAAATCAAAGATGACACAAACAAGTGGAAAAATATTTCTTGTTCATGGATTGGAAAAATCAACATTTTTTGATGTCCATTCTACCTAAGGCAATCTACAGATTTAATGCAATGCCCATTAAATTACCAACAACAGTCTTCTAGATCTAGAAACAGCAAAGAGAAATTCATATGAAAACATAAATGATCACGAATAACCAAAACAATCATCAGTCAAAAAAAAATAAGAAGAAGAAGAAGAAGAAGAAGAAGAAGAAGAAGAAGAAGAAGAAGAAGAAGAAGAAGAAGAAGAAGAAGAAGAAGAAGAAAAAAGAAGAAAAAGAAAAAGAAGAAGAAGTAGTAGTAGTAGAAGAAGAAGAAGAGAGGAGGAGGAGGAGGAGGAGGAGGAGGAGGAGGAGGAGGAAGAAGAAGAAGAAGAAGAAGAAGAAGAAGAAGAAGAAGAAGAAGAAGAAGAAGAAGAAGAAGAAGAAGAAAGAAGAAGAAGAAGAAGGAGAATGTAGCTCACTCCCAGACTTTAAACTTTAGTATAAAGCTACACTAATCAAAACAGCCTGATATTGGTACAAGAACAGGCTTATATAGACCAATGGAATAGAATTGAGATTCCAGAAGCAAAACTCAATTTCTCAACCAACTCATCTTTGACAAAGCCTCTACCACCAACCACTAGGAAGATGAGAACCTATTCAGTAAATGGTGCTCAGAAAATTGACTGATCACATGCAGAAGATTGAAACAGAACCCCTACTATCCCCATACACAAAAATCAACTCTAAGTGGATCAGAGACCAAAATGTAAAACCTCAAACTATAAGAAGCTTAGGAAATAGAGGAGACACTCATGGAAATTGAAATTGGCAAATAATTTATGATCAAAACCCCAAGTGCCCATGCCATAAGAGATATGGTAGACATGTGGGGCATCCTCAAACTGACAAGCTTCTGCAAAGCCAGAGAGAGAGAGGAAGACAATCCACCGACTGGGATAAAATAGTTCCCAACTCCATGTCTGACAAAAGCCTAACATCAAAGATCTACAAGGAACTCAAACATGCTGAAAAGTTAAAAGCAAACAGCTTCGTTACAAAGTGGGCAAAGATAGGAATAGACAGTTCTTAAAAGAATGTATGAGCAGTCAACAGACACATGAAAAAAATTCAGGTTTACTAGTCATCAAGGAGATACAATTTAAAACTACACTGAGATCCCACCTACTCCAGTCAGAATGGTCATCATAAATAACAACAACAACAAAAAATACCAGATGCTGGAGATGATTTGGTGAAAAGGGAACACTTATACATTGTTAGTGGGTGTGCAAACTAGTACAGTCTTTGTGAAAAACAGTGTGGCAATTCCTAAAAGTTCTAAAAATTGGCCTCCTGTATGACCCCGCAATCCCCCTACTGGGAATACACCCAGAACACAAATGACTCTATAAAAGAGATACCTGCATTTGTATGCTTATCGCAGCATTGTTCACAATAGCAAGACCATGGAACCAACCATGTTGTCCATCAAAGAAAACTGAATAAAAAAATGTGGTACTTATACACAATGGAATATTACATAGCCATAAAGAACAAAATCATGAATTTCACAGCAACCTCAATGGAATTAGAGTCTGTAATACTGAGTGATCTTTCACAGAAACAAAGAACTGACTATCACATGTTCTCACTCATAAGTGGACCTTGAACAACTACTACAATACTATCAGAAAATAATTGACTATAGCAGGAAACTTCAGAGGTGGGGCCAGTAGATGGCATTGACTGTAGTGGAAATCTGCCTGGAGTCAGGGGGTCATACCTTATCACAAGAGTACCTGCACAGTGAATATTTGTATACCTAACCCTAAAATGTACCCCACAATTTTAAAATAAATTTTAAAAGGGAAAAACAAATTTTAAACTTTGGAAAAGTCTTAAGGTACAGAATTGATGTCCAAAAGACAGTTACATTTTATACTCCGACAAAACACAGAGAGAGAACCCAATAAAAAACTCAATCCCATTCACTACAGTCACACACACAAAAATGAAATACCTTGACATCTTCCTAACTAGAGAAGCAAAAGACCTTTACCACAAAAACTGCAAATCACTTCTCAAAGAAATAAAAAAAGACACCAACAAAGGGGGAAATAATCATTTCTCATGAACTGGAAGAAACAACATTTTTAAGATGTCTATCCTACTCAAGGCAATCTATAGATTCAATGCAATATCTATTAAGTTGCCATCATCAGTCTTTTTAAAACTGAAAATGACAGAACAGAAGTTCATATGGAAATGAATAAACAAAAAACACAAATAGCCAAAATAATACTCAGTAAAAGAAACAAAGCAGAAATTATCACACTTCTGTTATAAGTCTTCAACATTCCAAACAGCATGGTGTTGCTACAAAAACTTACATATAGATCAACAAGGCAGGATGCAAATTTCAGAAGAATAACCTTGTTTTCTCAACTAATCTTCAACAAATCCACTATTATCAACCACTGGAAAGAGGAGATCCTATTCAGCAAATACTGTAAAAACTGGTTGACTTCATGTAGAATA
Source organism: Cephalopachus bancanus (assembly GCA_027257055.1). Taxonomy (NCBI): domain Eukaryota; kingdom Metazoa; phylum Chordata; class Mammalia; order Primates; family Tarsiidae; genus Cephalopachus; species Cephalopachus bancanus. The sequence continues at coordinate 142,248 of JAPVLO010001177.1, forward strand.
ATGAAACAGAACCCCAACCTATCACCATAAACAAAATCAACCCTAAATGAATTTTAAAAACAAAGAAACATAAAACTTCAAACTATAAGATTCTTAGAAAACACAGGAGACACCCTTATTAAAATTGGAATAAGCAGTCAGTCCCTGATAATTACCCTTAATGCCCGTGACCTATGATATAAGATATAAAATAGACAAGGGAGCTCTAATCAAATTTAAAATCTTTTGTAAAGCAAAATAAACTGTTAAGAGATTGAAAAGACAGTCCATTGAATGGGAAATACATATTTGCCAACTGTGTATCTGACAAAGGTCTAATATCCTGGATCTACAAAAAACTCAAAAATGTGAAAGAAAAAACCTAACAGCTTTATTAAAATGTTCACAAAAGATATGAATATACACTCTCAAAGGAAGACATACAAATGGTTAGCAGATACATGAATAAACACTAAGCCTCATTAATCATCAGAGAAGTGCAAATAAAACCATGCTGAGATATCACTTAACTTTAGTCAGGATGACCATCATTAATAATTCAGAAAACACTGAGAATTATATACTCTAAATGTATCCAAGTTGCTGTGGAAGTTTATAATTTTATTCTTTTTTGTGACTGCATAATATTTCAGACAAATAACTAGTACTACTTATTCTCAGTCATAAGTGGAACCTAAAAATTTACCATAATACTTTAAGAAAGGGTTTGGCATACAAGAAACTGCCAGGGGAAGGGGGTGCACATAACATCAATAACGGTACTTGATCTCAAACTTGGTGAAATAGGGATCAAAGGGAGGCCCAAACTTTACCTGTTCAATGACCACTTGTATTCCTAACCCTTAATTGCACTCCATATCTTTAAAATAAAAGAATTCTAAGAACAATGTATGCTGGCAAGGATGCTGAGGAAATGGAACACTTCTATGCTGTAGGTGGTGATGTAAACTAGTACAACCTCTGTGGAAAACAATATGGCAATTACTAAAAGATCTATAAATTCACCTCCATATAACGCAGCAATCCCCTTTCTGGGAATATATCTGGAGGAACTCAAGTTATTCTACAAAAAATGTACCTGTACATGCATGGTTTCTGCAGTACAATTTACAACAGCACAAACATGGAACCAACCATACTGCCCATTGAAAGTGGACAGGATTTTTTTTAAAGGTACATGTACATATACACAATAGAATATTACATTAAAAAAAGAAAAATATGGACTTGAAAACAACATGAATGAATATTCAGTGATCTGTCACAGAAACAAAGAACAGAATACCACGTTATTATTCATCAGTGGGTCCTGATCTTTTATCATGTGGATCCTGATCTTTTATTATAATACTACAAAGTATTTGCTGACTATATGTCAGACAAAGTCCTAACATCTAGAATCTACAAGAAACTCAAACATGTGAAAGGAAAAAGAAACAGCTCTATTAAAACATGGAAAAAAAGTATACACTTGAATATACACTTCTCAAAGGAAGACATACAGTTAACAGATGCACAAAATAATGCTAAGGCTCATTAATCATCAGAGAAATGAAAATCAAATCACACTGAGTTACCACTTAACTTTAGTCAGGATGGCCATCACTACATCACTAATAATTCAAAAAACACTGAGTATTATAGATTCTAAATTTCTAATGAGAACCAATGGGAGACACAAACTTCACCTGTATTTTCAGCACCTATGCACCCAATTCTGAATTGTACCCCACATCTTTAACATTTAAAAATTTTTATCTGTTTTATATTTCTGAAAATGTACATCTCCTGGTGCTTAGAATTTAACATCTTTCTAAATAAGTGATGGAAGCCGGGCTCGGTGGCTCTGCCTGTAATCCCGCGCCTTTGGGAGGCTGAGGTGAGTGGATTGCCTGAGCCCACGGGTTCGAGACCCACCTGGGCAAGCGGGACCTCATCTCTACAATAAATCAAAAAATGAGCCGGACATGGTAGCGCATGCCTGTAATTCCGGCTACTCGGAAGGCTGAGGCGGAAGGATCGCCGGAGTCCAGCAGGCGAGGCTGCAGTGGCCGGGAGCGGCCACTGCACTCCAGTCTGGGCGACTGAGTGAGATTCCAACTCAATAAATAAATAAATAAATAAATAAATAAATAAATAAATAAATAAATAAATAAATAAATAAATAAATAAATAAGTGATGAAATAGGCAAACAACTAAAATTCATATAGTAAATTTAAACATGGAATAGAAGATTTAATTAAGATATGTATAAATTATATGCTTTATCATTAACAGAATATAGTATGCATTTTCAAAATTGAATATATGCTGGACCAAAATGCCTCTGTCAAGAGATTTTATATTGCTTTTTAAAAAAGTTTTTAATTTTAATGATGTGGGGTATGATTCAGGGTTCGGTATACAAATGTTCATTATAGAGGAACCCTTGATGATGAGGTGTGCCTCTCCCCTGGCAAATTCCCACTACTGCCAATCTTTTCTTATAGTATTATATCAGTTTAAGGTCCACTTATGAGTGAGAACATGTGATAGTCAGTTCTTTGTTTTTGTAATATATGACTCAGATGCTAAGCCCATCTAATACTGTTAATTAATTATAGTAGAAGGCAGCAATGAAAGACTGGAAAACTTTTCTATATTTAGGTAGTTAATATACTTTAAAAAGTATTAATAAATTTTTAGAAGATGCAAGAAGCTTTAATTTTAAGTGAATTTACTCTCTTCTAAAATGTATATATTATTTTAGTGGTATTTATTTCTACATATATTTTAAATTCAACATGGAATTTTAAAACAAGTCTATTGAAACTTATTGGGATATAATGAATTGGAAAATATTTTGAACTGAACAGCAATAAAAATATAGCACACTGTCTCCCTTTGGTAAGACTGATAAGAAAACAAAAATAAAGACTTACATCTAAGACTGGAAACTTCAAAACTTCTATAAGAAAACCTAAGAAACACTATTCTGGAGTTTGGCCTAAGCAATGAATTTATGACAAAGTCCCTAAAAGCAATTGCAGCTAAAACTAAAATAGACAAATGGGACTTGATTAAAGTAAAATGCTTCTGTACCCTGAAAGAAGTACTCAACAAAATGAACAGAAACTCTATAAATGGAAGAAAATATTGGCAAATTATGCCTCAAACAAAGTAGAAGTATCCAGAATCTACCAGACACTCCATCAACTCAACATGAAAAGTCAAATAACCCGATCAAAAAAGTAGGCAAAGTCCATGAATAGCCACTTCTCAAAAGAAGAGGCACAAGAGGTCAATAAACATATGAAAAATTCTCAATGATTATGATTATATCACTAGTCATCAGAGTAAGGTAAATTAAAACCACAGTGAAATATTACCTCACACCTGTCAGAATAGCTATTTTTTGAAAGTCAAAAACAACAGATGTTGGGTCAGTTGTAAAGAAAAGAGAATGATCATCCACTGCTAGTAGGATTGTAAACTAGTTCAACCTTTTTGGAAAACAGGAGTGAAATTTCTCAAAGAACTAAAAACTGAATTGCCATTTGATTCATAGTCTCACTACTAGTGATTTATCCAAAGGAAAATGAATCAATATATTTTTAAAAGATACCTATACTTGTGTGTTTATTGCATTGCAGCACTAATTATAATAGCAAAATTACAAAAACAAGTTAATGCCCACCAACAATTGACTGAATAAGAAAAATGTGGTACATATACATCATGGAATACTATGCAGCCATAAAAAGAATGAAGTTGTGTCCTTTGCAATGGCATGGGTGGAGCTGAAGATAGCACATTAAAAGAGCTGATTCAGAAACAGAAAACCAAACACTGCATGTTCTCACTCATTTGTGGGAGCTAAATGGACACAAAAATAAAGATTATAAACACTGGGTACACCATTAAGGGGAATCATGGGGAAAGGAACTAGAGTTCAGAAATTTCCTATGGGATACAATATTCACCATTTGGTGAATGGGACACCTGTGACTTAATACCTACCAATACCAATATTTCTATGTAATGAGCATGCATATGAACTCCCATCAAAGGTAAAAAAAGAAAGCAATGGATTTTGGAGTATGGGGGAAGAAATTTGGAAAGTATGTAATATGGTAACACATACTTCAAGGGAGTTATAGAGGGTGTAAAAATAAAGTTAAATTGAGTTAAGCATGAAGAAGAAAAATTGAATAGTACTTTGGAGTGGTAACAGGGAGTTCAGAGTAGGTTCTAGAGTATAGGAAGAGGGAGTTCTAGTGGGTTGTGGACTATAGAAAAAAAGGAGTTTGAATAAGTTTCAGAAAGTATAAAGGAGAATTTTAAGTGGGTTGTGGAATGTGAAAAGAGAAAACACAAGTGGGTGACATAGTGTGAAGAAAAAAATTTGAGACTGTGGTAAAATGTGAGAAGGGGGAAGATGAAGTGGATTTTGATGTGTGGAAAGGAAGAATTAAATGGGCTGTATAATTTGGAAAGAAAAATTACAGTGAGGTGTTGAGTGTGGAAAGGAAGAGTGAGAATGTGTTGTAAAGTGTGAAGAAGGAGATTGAAATTGGATTTTTAGTGTTAAAGGGGTAGTTGACGGAAATCTTGAGTGTGAAAAGAGGAAATTTGATTAGCTTGTGGAGTTTTAGAGTTGTATGTAGTTGAAGTGGGTTGTGACATCAGGAAAAGAGTGTTAAAGTATACTTGGGAGTACTGAGAGGAGTTGGAGTTGGTTAACAAATACATAGAAAGGAAGTTTATGTGAATTGTGCAGTGTGTAAGGAAGAGTTTCAGTGAGATGCAAAGTGTAATTCAATAGTTTGTGGGGGTTGTAAATTGTGTTAAAGATGTGTTGAGTTTATTTTGAGAAAGAAAAGTTGAAGTGGTTTTGGAGTGTAAAATGAAAGAGTAAATTGGATTGTAGAATGTGAAGAGGAAGGATAGCAAGAGCTTGTGGTGTGTGGGAAGGAGTTATTGTTGGCTTTGAAGTGTGAAGAAGGTAAGTTAGAGTGATTGGGGAGTGTCTGATAGGGAGCTGGAATGGGGAGATAAAATATGAGAAAGACTTGAAATGGGTCAGGCTCAGTGACTCAGCCTGTACTTCAGCACTTTGAAAAGCTGAGGTGAGTGGATGGCCTGAGTCAGTGGGTTCAAGATCAGTCCAGGCAAATTGGTGAGACCTCATCTCTACAATATCAAAAATTAGCTGGACAGGGTAGCAGGCACCTGTAGTTCCGCTACTTGGAAGGTTGAGGTGAAAGAATTGTTAGAGCTTAGCAGATTGATGCTGGAGTGGCCATGAGCATACCACTGCACTCCAGTATGGGTGAGAGAGTGAGACTCCAACTTACAAAAAAAAAAAAAAAGAGTTGAAATGTAAATAAAGGAATGTGGAATCTGTTTTTAAATGTGATGACGGTGTGTTGTAAAATGTGGGTTAAAAAGTTGGATTTCATTGAAAAGTGTGGAGAAAAGTTGAAGAGAATTGAAGAGTGCAGTGAGATACTTAAAGAAGGTTGTACTCTGTGGGAAAAAGAAGATTGAGTGGGTTGTGAAGTGTGGGTAGAGTATGTTGGTATTGTTATTAAGTACAGAATTGAAATTTAAGGTGGGTCGTGAAGGGTGTGGAGAGATAATTGGAGTGGATTATTATAGAGTGTGTTTCAGTGGATTGTGATGTGTAAAACGGCAGTTGGAATGAACTGTGGAGTGTTGAAAATGAACAGTTGGAGTGCATTTCTGAGTATGTAAAAGGAGAATTGAAGTGTATTCTTTCGTATGTGTAGAGTGGGTTAGATTTAGATGTAGATGCTTAGGAGGTATAATTGGAATGGGTTGTGGTACCTGGTAAAAAGAAATTGAGGTGAATTGTAAAGGGTTGTGAAGAAGAAAGAATTCCAGCAGTTGTTGAATGTGAATAAATGGAATTAGAATGAATTGCAGAGTGAGAAAAGTGGAGTTAAAGTGGGTTTTAGAGTTTAGCAGACAATGTTGTCTTTCTGGAAAAGGGAAGTTAGATCAGATTGTGTATGTGTGTAGAGTGAGTTGAAATAAACTGTATAATATAAAAATAAAGAGTTGGGGTGGTTTTTGGAGTATTCAATGATAAAGTTGGAATTTGTTTTGGAATATAGAGAAAGAGATTAGAGGAGGTTGTAAAGTTTAAAGAGAGAAAGCTACATTCCATTGTAAGAGAAGTGGTGTTTGCATTGAAAGGTATGAGGAAATGGAGTTGAAGTAAGTTGTGAAGTAAGTTATGGAATGTGGAGCATGTTATGGAGTAAAAGTAAGTAGTAAAGGGATGTTGGAATGAGTATGGCATGTGGAGAGAAAGATTTTGAGTGGGTTGTGATGTGTGGGGAGAAAAAATTTTAAATGTTGTGGAGTGTAGATATAGAAAGTAGATGTGGGTTGTAGAATTTTTGAAAATAAAGTAGGAGTAGGAGTGGGAGATAGGCTTTAAAAAAGGGAACTTGAAGTGGACTTGGAGTGTGTAGAGCAAAATCAGTTAAAGTAAGTTTTGCAGCGAGGAACTCAAGTATTCAAATGCGTTGTATATTGTGAGAAAGGAATTGAAGTCAGATTAAGTATTTGCCTAAAGAAATTTGGAGTGAATTTTCAGGTGCAAGACAATGGAATTAAAGTGGGTTGTGGAGTTTGAGGAAAGGACAATGAAATAGGTTGTAGAGGGTAAAAACAAATTTAGAGTGGGTTTTTTGGAGTGTAGGAAGAAAAAGATCAAGTGTGGTGTAGAGTGCGCAAAAGAGTACATGAAGTAGACTGTGGAGGAAAGAGAGAGGATAAATTGTCTAAAAAGACAGTTTGAGAAGGATATGCATTCTTGAAAGCAGATTGAATACTATATCAGGGTTTGGTAGTAGTGGGAAACTGCAGGTTGCAGGGGGATTGGCAGTTGGGGGAAACTACCAGGGGAAGGAGGGATACATTTCAGCAACAATGGTATCTGCAAAATGAAGATTTGCATACCTAACCCTGAATCATATCCCACATATTTTTAAAAAGAAAAGAAAGCAGATTGAATCACTTGTAAAGCATGTTTAAGAAAAGTAAAACATGGCTATGGAGAAAAGGGAGTTGAAGTTGGTTATGGAGTGTAGAGTGTGTATTTGGAGGGGTATGTGGAATGAGATGAAGAAATTAAAGTGGATTTTTGAGCATAGGAAGGGGAAATTAAAGTGAAATGTTGAGGGTGACTACAAAACATTAAAGTGTGTTGTCAATTTGCAGAAAAAGATGGAGTTGGTGTACAATGTAGAAGAGAAATTTGAAGTGAATTGTAAAGTGTCGAGAGGTGAAATTGGAGTGAGTTCTGAAATAGAGAAATAAAAATGGGGTAGATTGTGGAAAATAGAATAACTTGAAGTTGGCAGTAGAGTGGACAAAAATTTGAATGGGCTGAAAATATGTTAAGAGAAATTTGGAATAAGTTGTTTATTATGGGGAGGGGGAGATCAAGTCTGTGGTAGAATTGTAGGGGGAGAGTTATAGTAAATTTTAAAGTGTGAACATTTGTGAAGTGTGGATAAAGCCATTTTGAATAAATTTTGAATTTTAAAGACAGGAGGATTCAGTGGATTGTAGAGTGTATTGAAGAGAAGTTGAAGAGAGAAACTTTCTGGAACTTAAATCACTCTGCACAAAAGATACCTGTGCATGCATATTTACTGCAGCATTATTTAAAATAGCAGAAACACAGAACCAACCATGCTGTGTACTGAATCTGGGCTGCATTTAAAAAAAAAGGTAAATATACATGAAATATTATGCAGCCATTAAAAGGACAAAATTATGAACTTCACAGCAAGTTGTATGTATTTAGAGTCTATAATACTCAGTGATCAATCACAGAAATAAAGAGTTGAGTACCATGTGTTCTTATTCATAAACAGACCTGGAACAATTATAATACTATACAAAAGGGATTGGTAGTAGCCAGAAACTGCCAGGGAAGGGAAGGAGGACACATATCATCAATAAGCATATCTTATCTCAAACCACATCAAGTGGAGGCCAAAGGGAGGCCCCAAGTTTACCTGTATGATGATAACTTATACACCTAATCCTGAATTGAACCCCACATACTTTAAAATAATAAAAGAAGTTTGAGAATGTTGTAAATGTATGGGAAAAAATAGAGTGAATTTTGGTTTTATGGATGCGAATCTGGAGTGAGTTTTAGAGAGGGTGAGGTGGAAGTTGGAGTGGAATTTTTAGAGTGAAATTTTGACACTTAAGTTGTTCTTGGATAGTGGAAAGAAATATATAAAGAGAATTGAAGAAAGTGTAGAGGAAGAGTTGGAGTAGATTGTGGAGTATAGGAAGAAATTTTTGAAGTGAAGCGTTGATTAAGAGTTTGTATGAGTCGGGCTCGGTGGCTCAGCCTGTATTCCCGCGCCTTTGGGAGGCTGAGGTGAGTGGATTGCCTGAGCCCGCGGGTTTGAGACCCGCCTGGGCAGCGAGACCTCATCTCTACAATAAATCAAAAAATCAGCCGGGCATGGTAGCATATGTCTGTAATTCCGGCTACTCGGAAGGCTGAGGCAGAAGGATCGCCGGAGCCCAGCAAGTCGAGGCTGCGGTGGCTGGGAGCGGCCACTGCACTCCAGTCTGGGTGACAGAGTGAGACTCCAGCTCAAAAAAAAAAAAAAGTGTTTGTATGGTGGCCGGGCTCAGTGGCTCAGCCTGTAATCCCGCGCCTTGGAGGTTGAGGTGAGTGAATTGCCTCAGTCCACAGGTTCGAGACCCGCCTGGGCAACTTGGCGGGACCTCATCTCTACAGTAAATCAAAAAATTACCCGGGATTGGTAGTGCACGCCTGTAGTTCCAGCTACTTGGAAGGCTGAGGTGGAAGGACTGCTGGAGCCCAGCGGGTCGAGGCTGCGGTGGCCAGGAGCGGCTACTGCACTCCAGTCTGGGTGACAGAGTGAGACTCCAACTCAAAAAAAAAAAGAGTTTGTATGGTAATTGAGTGTGAAATTTAAGTTGGAGTAAATTGTAAAGTCTATAGCTGTGAAGTTGAAGTGACTTGTTAATTTTTAGAGTGGGAACAAAATATTTAGTGGGTTGTAGATAATGAGCAAGAGGTGTGGCTGTGAGTTGTGGACTGTGAAGAAAGGAATTGTGAGCCAAAATAGAAACAGTTGAAATGATTTGCTGTGTGCAAAAAGGGAGATAGAGTGAGTTTTAGAATGTGTGGAAAATAATTAGAAGTGAATGTTAAGTGTAAGCAAGATAAGTTAGAGCAAGTTGTAAAGTGTGGGAGGAAGGGTTAAAGTTGGTTGTAGAGCTTGGTATAGCTAGTTGGAGTGGGTTGTAGAGAAGTGACATTAGAATGGATTGTTAAATGTGAAGAAAAACAATTTAAATGTGTTGTACTGTGAAGAATGATGTGTCAAGTGACTTTTTGAGTCTAAATAGAAACATTGAGTGGGTTGTGAAGAATAGAAAAATGGAATTGGAGTGGCTTTTGAATGTGGAAATCATGAGATTTCCTGAAGGAGAGATGGATAGGCAAAGGACGAAAATAATATACCCGGACGCCTGCTTCCTGAACAGATGACAATTCAATGTTAGTTAACACAGAGCTTTTATACCATTTGTAAAGGGTCAAAACAAAGAAAATTCCTTCATGTACATATCCTCTACAAGTTGCCACCATCTAGTGGTCTTAGCAATAAACAAGCCAAGAACCCTGTAAACATTCAGACAATGAGTCTTATTCATAAGGCCAAAGATGATAGTTTTAGTCCAAAGTCCCGAATTACAGTCCTTGAACTGTCTCCAGAAAGTTCAGCAGTAGTCTTCCTTCTGGGGCTTTATGACCTTCAGAGCTTGTAATCGCCTTTCTTGTACGGGTGTCTCCATTTCTTTTCTCTTATCCTGCAGTGCTTGTTTCTAAAGAAAACTCA
>JAPVLO010001178.1:0-153362 GCA_027257055.1 Cephalopachus bancanus
AATCAGATTAAATCTTATTTACATATCACCATGGTAGGCGTAAATCCTTTGTTCAATATTTTACAGGGGGATTTTTCGCCCAATTCTGAGAGAATTCTCACATCAGAGACCAAGGAATCCTTGTCCATTGTGGAAAAGGCTATTGAGTCTCAAAAATTTGAAAGAGTAGATTCCCACCTAACTTAGGTCTTTATTATTCTGGCCACTCTCCACAATCCCACAGGATATCTGTGGCAAGAATTACCAATGGAATGGCTCCATCTGTCAGTATCCTCTAAAATAATATTGGATTCCTATCCCTAGTTAGTAGGTTGATTAATACAAAAGGGAGACAATGAATTGTTGAATGGTTTGGACATGATCTTCATAATATTGTTATTCCTTATGAGAGACTTCAATTTCAAACTTTGTTTTAAACTAGTTATGATTGACATTTTGCATGAACTGATTATAGAAAACCTGCTTTATTTTATGTTTAAACCAAACACTTTTTTAATATTTTTTTTTTACTATGAAAGGCAGTCTTACCTCCCGTTTGCTTTTAGGATAATACAGACTCTAATAATTATAAAGCTTCGTGCTTAATGTCTTCTCTCAATTTTTAACCATTAACAGTCCAACTGAGAGCAATCAGAGAAAATATTGGTGGATTGAAATGCTGATTAGTGTAGAAGTAGATCCTAGCTTAGTCACAAGATCTGCACCACTATTTAGTATAGCATTCTGCTCTCCTAATAACAGCAAAAAAGACTGGTTGCTCATCCAGCAAGACTCTGGGTATCCAAAGTGGAGAGAATAAATTTATGGATCTAAAGTAAACTATTCTATTGAAAAATTATAACAACTACCATTGGAAATAAAGAAATTGGTTAACATTACTTATGGTGAGAACTTGCTGTCCTGAAGCCCATTGTTTTCTACCAACCACATGAGGAATTTCATACCTATAAAATACGAACTTGTTTACAATCTCCATATGTTTTACTTGTATGGAATGTATGTCACATTGTAAAAGTTAATCACTGCAATGATATGTATTTTATGCCCTGCCAATATTGAATTCTCACAAATTGTTTAACTGGTGCCTAGTATAAAGATTTTCTCATTCTTAAACAAACCACATGCTTGGTAGTCCCACTGCAGCTGTCATCTCGCTGGAATGATAAATATGGTTTACAAAGATTGTATGTGATTAATTCTACTTTGTAGAATAGACACAAAAGATTTCTAGTTACTTGCTTCTTCGGAACTACAACCCAAATATCTATGGCTACTTTGGTAACAGTTGCACCTGTGGCTCTTGTTGAGGAAATTTACACATCTACTTTTGCTAATTAGTTAATTAAGAATATATTTATAGCCTTAGCTAACCAAGAGATTATTGATTAGAAGTTGGAGTGCAGAATTAATACCTTGCAAGTAATATATCTAACTATATGAAAAGAACTTATGAACTTAAATATTAAGTTGGCTGTTTGATGTCACTCTTGTTTGAACATCTTTGCCTCACTCCCTTAAAGGCAAATAAATCTGTTCACACATGGGACAAAATTAAAAATCATATTCTGGTAGTTTGGAATCATTCAGACTTGAGTATAGAACTTACTAAATTTCACCAAGAAATCCTAGACCTTATGTTTCCTGAAAACAATTCAGTCTACTGAATTGGCCCATTCTATATTCAATAATATTTCTTCATTCATTAATCAAAATTAATTGATGTCTATATTCATCAATGTGTGAATTTGTGGAGCAGTTATACTTTTGTTGCTTTGTTTACATCCTTTCATCTCTCGAGTGCTAAAAAAGAGCATATATCAGCTCCAAATGGAGTTCCATGGCTTTGTGCATAAAAATAAAAACGGGGAGATGTTGGCAGTTGGCCACGGATGCACACTGAGCGTTAGGGATCAGGGAGGACCATGGAACCCGAAACAAGTAGGATGCATTCAAGAGCTGTTGACTCCATTAACATCCTTTTTAACTTGGCACAAACAACCAGGAAAATCTTTTGCTGGCTCTAACAGAGGACTCTGAAAGTGGAATGAACACAGTGACTTCGGATTCTTTGTCCCCATATTCCACCGTTATTTTTTTGTGGTTGTTTTTAAACACTTTATGCTTAATTTTAAGTCACATTAGGAGACAGTGCATGACACAGATTCCCTTGATCTGGTTTTAGAAATATATAGATTTCGGTCCTAGAAAATAGTTTATATAGATTAAGAAAATTTAAGTAACCGTTTTCTTTTAGATGTATGGTTAGTGCATTTGATTTAGGGAGGCCAGAGAGGTTTGAATTATGCCAGCTAGGAGAGAGCGTAACCAGAGCAGCAATTTTTAAAATAAAAACTAATTTCAATAGGTACAGATATTAGAAGTTAATAATTCACCATGGTGTTTTCTGGTTTAGGTATTGAGTGAAGTTAATTCAAGGTAATGGAGTTGTAATACAATTAAGGGCACATAAGAAAGTGGCTTGGGGAACATTAAGGTAGCATAAGATACAAAAAGACAATTTGTGATTGTTCCTCCTCATGTTATTACCTCATGTTATTATATTCTTCTTTTTGTATGATAACACATTTGCTTGAGAGTAAGGGGTGTCCTTTGTTCACCTGGACCTGTTCATATGAAAGGCACATGCTAACTTTTGTTTCCGTGATATTAATTTTGCAGAGTTTGGGGATAAAAGACCTGGGATTACACCCATTCAAAGGATTCTGCTTACTAAGCAAGAATCCAGTCTCTTTCTCTGTCTCCAGTGTCTTCTTTTTTATTTTATTTTATTTATTTTTTTAATTTTTTTTGAGTTGGAGTCTCACTCTGTCGTCCAGATTGGAGTGCAGTGGCCACTCCCGGCCACTGCAGCCTCGACCTGCTGGGCTCCGGCGATCCTCCTGCCTCAGCCTTCCGAGTAGCCAGAATTACAGGCATGAGCTACCACACCCGGCTGATTTTTTGATTTATTGTAGAGATGAGGTCTTGCTGCCCAGGCGGGTCTCGAACCCGCGGGCTCAGGCAATCCGCTCACCTGAGCCTCCCAAAGGCACGGGATTACAGGCTGAGCCACCGAGCCTGGCGTCTCTTCTTTTTTAAATCATCAACGCTGTGACCCTTGAAAGGGACTGCAAAGCCTTGCTGGTCAGGAGCCCCATAACTAATTCCTAAACCTGGGGTGTTGTAAAGGTAAGATTTTCTACTTTCAGGAGGGCTAGGAACTTATCCAAGTGTGCTGCAGGCCCTTCTGTAGAGACAGCCAGAAAGAAGATGGGTAAGGATTACTTTTTGTAACACCAGACCCATGGCACAACCATATGCCAGAGTGAATCTAAGGAACAACAAATATTCATCAGTATAGTAAAGAATACGTTGTCTAAACGTGGAACTAAGTTTCCTTCTAATAAGCTAGTCCGCTTTTTGCATTTTATGCAGAAAAATATTGTTTCCTGAGGATGTAACAGTAGATTTGGATACCTGACCAAAGTGGGGGAAAAACAAAAATTGTATTACACACACTATGGTCCTGAGAAAGTCCTATCTGATGCTTTGCCTTGCTGAAATTAATTCAAAATGATTTAAATCCACAGCAAGATTATGAGACTTTTCCTTCCAAAAAGGCCACTAATTATGATGACGATGAAGAAAGATTTTGCCACTGCTTTGGCAACCCCTTTATATGATGACAAGTTAACTTCACCAAATAAGGCTGAATTGTTGGATGCACTCATAAAATATCATGAGCTGACATATCCTAATAATGTTACTGCACCTTTTTCTAAGGTTCACCTTTAAGGGTTGAGAATAATGAAATAAAGCCTGGACCTAGTTACACTGGACCTAGTTGCATATTTCTTAAAGGGTTCAGGGATCTAGAGCTGTAATAAGAAAAATATATAAGTAATATATAAGTAATATAGGTAAAATAAGAAATATAATGCATATAAATAATATATGTAAGCAATGTATAAACAATTCAAACACAAGTATATAAGTAATAAGCAAAAGAATATATCAATACACTTCTGCTTAAATTGTGTGACAATTCGGACATTTTATTACAATCTCTCTAGATAAGCAAGGTATGGATATTTTACAAGGCACACCATCGCCACCTATTGGGGCTACTCAACCAAAATCACTGTATCTTAAATGTCAAAAAGGCTGTCATGGGGTAAAGAGTGTCAGTCTAAAATTTACAGAAATGGCACTCCCTTAATTCAGCAACAAGTCATCTCAGTTCAGGTAAAGGGCCAGAGGGGCTGGCCTTGGCCCCATATAACAATAGGGACATGAGCCGGGCTCGGTGGTTCAGCCTGTAATCCCACGCCTTTGGGAGGCTGAGGTGAGTGGATTGCCTGAGCCCACAGATTCGAGACCTGCCTGGGCAGCGAGACCTCATCTCTACCATAAAATCAAAAAATAAGCCGGGCATGGTAGTGCATGGCTGTAATTTCGGCTACTCGTAAGGCTGAGGCGGAAGGATCACCAGAGCCCAGCAGTTTGAGGCTACATTGGCTGGGAGTGGCCACTGCACTCCAGTCTTCGTGACAGAGTGAGACTCCAACTCAAAAAAAACCCAAATAAAAAACAATAGGGGCAGCTTCCACCATGTAGGCGTTCATTCCTTTAATCTCTCACAGAGCTCATCTGAATCACCCCAGTTAGTGAAGGACTTGACCTCTGTTACTGAACAGCAATAATATTGACCCCAGAATCCCAGTAACCCCAATTCTTAGAGGAGTAAAGAGCCCTCTACCAGAAGAAATAGTGGGAGTAATACTAAGCAGAAGCTCCTTGTCATAGCCAGGAATTTCTATTATACCTGGAGTGGTGGATTTGGATTACACAGGAGGAATCCAAGTGCTTATCGCTCCCCCTAATAAAACTGTACAGTTTTATAAAGGTCAGAGAATAGCCCAATTGCTGCTCCAGCCTTATTGCAAAGCAAGTAAAACATTAAATAACCTGCCTAGTGGTGACTCTGGATTTGACTGTAGAGATGTTGCTTTTGGGTTCTGGAGATTACTAATTTTAGACCTTTAAAACCTTATATATTCAAGGAGTTAACATTAAAGGCTTATTGGATACAGGAGCTGATGTATCTTGTATTGTTGGAAAAGATTGGTCTGCCTCATGATCTACTCAAAGAGCATCTACGGGACTCATAGGCATTGGTCGAGCACACTAGTAGTCAAAAGCTCTAAAATTTTAAATTGCACAGACCATGAGACATTAGGATCCTTTTGCCCATACGTCATTCCATCTATCCCTATTACATTATGGGGAAGAGACATTCTTGCTCAAATGGGCATGTTTTATATAGCCATAATAACAAAGTCTTAGCACAAACGCTACAAATGGGCTATGATCCCTTTAGGGGACTTGGAAAAAATGGACAGGAAATGCAGGACCTGTCCAAGTTAATGGAATAACAAACCGAGCTGGTATTGCCTACTCAAATTTATCCTAGGAGCCATTGTTGCCAAAACTTCCGGCCCTATTACCTGGTAAGCTGACGAACCGGTTTATGTGGAACAATTGCCCATGCACTCAGAAAACGTTATGGCAGCCAAAGCACTATACTAAGAACAGTTGGAGGCGGGTCATATAAAGCCTTCTACTCTCCCCTCAGAATGGCAACCACTAGCTCTTAAAACACTCCTATTTTTGCCATTAAGAAAAAAATCTGGTAAATGGAGACTTTGACAGGATTTGAGAGTTTCTAAGGCTACAATGGAAGCCATGGGAGTGTTGCAGCCTGGATTGCTATCCCAGTCGCTATACCTGTTAACTTTAATATTATGTCATTGATTTACAGGATTTTTGCTTTACTATACTTTTAAGCCCAGAGTATTGTAAACAATTTTCCTGTAGTTTTCCCTCCGGGAATTTAAAGCAACCATTTCAAAGATTTCAATGGAAAGTCGTGACACAAGGAATTGAAACAGCACTACCTCGTGGCAGAATTTTGTGAACGCTCCTTTACAATGTATTAGAAGTCAATATCCTAATCTCTATTTAATCCATTTTATGGATGACATTTTTCTGGCTCA
Organism: Cephalopachus bancanus; assembly: GCA_027257055.1. NCBI lineage: Eukaryota > Metazoa > Chordata > Mammalia > Primates > Tarsiidae > Cephalopachus > Cephalopachus bancanus. The sequence continues at coordinate 6,057 of JAPVLO010001178.1, forward strand.
CGGAAATCGTGCATTTTTACTTGAATTTCTTAATGAAACTATTCCTGCTCTCACTGATTGAGGTTTAAAACTTTCTCATGAAAAATTTCAAACCATACCTCCTTTCTCATTTCTTGACCATGTGTTAAACACACCAAAGGTAAGTCACCAACCTTTACAATTACGAAAAGATCACTTGGTGATATTTAGTGATTTCCAAAAATTGATGGGAGATATTAACCGGGTTAAATCTTGCTTACATATCTCCACGGTAGACGTAAATCATATGTTCAATATTTTACATGGGGATTTTTCTCCCAATTCTGAGAGAATTCTCACATCAGAGACCATGGGAGCCTTTACCCTTGTGGAAAAGGCTATTGAATATCAAAATACTAAAAGAGTAGATTTCCATCTACCTTAGGACTAAATTATTCTGGACACTCTCCAGAATCCCTACGATGGCTGTGGCAAGAAGAACCAATGGAATGGCTCCATTTGTCAGTAACCTCTAAAATAATATTGGATTCGTATCCCTAGTTAGTAGGTTGATTAATAACTAAAAGGAGACAAAGAAGTGTTGAATTGTTTGGACATGATCTTCGAAATATTGTTCTTACTTATGAGAGACTTCAATTTCAAACTCTGTTTTAAACTAGTTACAATTGACAATTTCAGCGAACTGATTTTAGAAAACCTACTTTATTTTATACTCAAACCAAACAGGTAATTAATAATTTTTTTCCGACAAAAGACACTCTTTCCTTCCATTTGCTTTTAGGATAGTTGAGCCTTTAATAATTATAAAGCATCGTTCTTATGTCTTCTCTCAAGTTTTTAATCTTAACAGTCCAACTCAGAGCAATCATAGAAAATATTGGTAGATTCAAATGCTGATGCATGTAGGTGTTGATCCCAGCTTAGCCACAAGAACTGCACCACCAAATTAGTATAGCAATCTGGTCTCCTAATAACAGTGAAAAAGACTGGTTGCTCATCCTGGAATACACTGCATATCCAAAGTGGAGAGAGGGCATTTATGAATCTAAAGTAAACTATTCCATACCTGTTGAAAAACTATTGGAAATAAACAATCTGTTACACCTTACTTATGGAGGGCCCTTGCTGTCCTGAAGTCCACTGTTTTAGCCTGACCACTTGGGGGATTTCTTACCTATAGAATAAGAGCTTGTTTACAATTTCCATATGTTTTTCTCGTATGGAATCAATATCACATTGTGAAAATTTAATCACCACAAGAATATGTATTCTATAGCCTGTCAAAATTGTATTCTCACAAATTATTTAACTCATGCTTATTATAAAGATGTTCTCATTCTTAAACAAACCTCATACTTGCTAGTCCCAGTGCAGCTGTCATCTGCTGGAATAAAAATAAGGTTTACAAAGATTGTACGAGATTAACTCTATTATGGAGAATAGACATAAAAGAATTCTATTTACTTGTGTCTTTGGAACTACAGCCCTAATAGCTATGTCTACTTTGGAAACAGTTGTACCTGTGGCTCTAGCTCAGGAAGTTTACACGTCTACTTTTGCTAATTACTTAATTGTGAATGCTTTCATAGCCTTACCTACACAAGAGATTATTTATTAGAAGCTTGATAGCAGAGTTAATGCCTTGCAAGTAGCAGTTATAACTGTAGGACAAGAACTTCTGATGTTAAAATTTAGGTTGGCTCTCCGATGTCACTTTAATTTTAAATGTCTTTGCTTCACTCTTTTAAAGGTTAATAAACCTGTCTACACATGGGGCAAGATTAAAATCATATTCTTGTAGTTTGGAGTCTTTCGATCTTGATTATAGACCTTACTAAGTTTCACCAAGAAATCTTAGAACTTATGGTTGCTGAAAAGCAATTTCAGTCTACTGAATTAGCCTGTTCTATATTCAGTAATACTTCATTCATTAATCAAATATCTTTGATGTCTATATTCATCACTGTGGAAATTTGTGGAGCAGATACACATTTGTTGCTTTGTCTACCTCCTATCAATTTCAGTGTACTAAAGAAGAGCATATCTCAGCACCACACTCAGTTCTAGGGTTTTGTCCTTAAAAAAAAATCGGGAGAATGTTGGCAGTTGGCCACGGAGGCCCACTTTGCTTTAGGGTTCAGGTAGGCCCATGGACACCAAAACCAGTAGAATGTATTCAGGACATGTTGACTCCACTCCCTCCCCCTATTTCCACTTGGCACAAATAACCAGGAAATTCATTAGCCGGCACTAACAGAGCACTCTGAAAGTGGAATGACCACAGCTATCATCGGAGTCTGTGTTCCCATATTCCATGGTTATTTTTGTTGTTGTTTTTAAACAATTTAAGCTTAATTTTGAGTCACATTAGGAGACAGTGCATGTCACAGTTTCTCTTCATCTGATTTTAGAAATGTATAGATATAGGTCCTAGAAAATAGTTTATATAAATAAGAGAATATTTAAGTAACCATTTTTTTTTAGAAGTATGGTTAGTGCAGTATGATTTAGGCAGGCCTGAGAAGTTTGAGGTAGGACAGCTGGTGTTAGGAAACTGTAAACATAGCAGTAATTGTTTTAATAAAAACTAGTTTCAATTAGTACAGGTATTAGAAGTTAATAATTCAACATGGTGCTTTCTGGTTTAGAAATTGAGTGAAGTTAATTCAAGGTGATGTAGTTGAAATACAATTAAGGGCACATAAGAAACTGGTTTGGGGAACATTAAGGTAGCATAACATACAAAAAAAATTTGTGATTTCTCCCCATCATGCTCTTCCTTATATTCTTCTTTATGTATGATAAAACATTTCCTTGAGAGAGGGGGTATCCTTTGTTCACCTGGACCTGTTCATGTGAAGGATATTTGCTACCTTTTGTTCCCGTGATGATAACTTTGCAGAGGTTTGGGAAAAAAGCCCTGGCATTACACCCATTCAAAGGCTTCTGTCTTCTGCTTAGAAAGCAGGAGTACAGCCCCTTTCCCTCTCCAGTGTCTTCTTTCTTTTGTAAATCGCCAATGCTGTCACACCTGAAAGGGACCCCAAAACCTTGCAGAGCAGGTGGCCCTCAACTATCGCCTAAACCTGGGGCCTTAGATAGGTAACCTTTTTCTAGTTTCAGGAGGGCTAAGAATTTATCCATGTGTGCTGCAGACCGTTCTTTAGAGACAGACAGAAAGAAGATGGTAAGGATTACTTTTTGTAATGCCAGACCCATGACACAACCATGGGCCACAGAGCAAACCTAAGGTACAACAAATATTCATCAGTGTAGTAAAGAATACATTGTCTAAACATGGAACTAGGGTTTCTTCTAAAATCTAGCCCTCTTTATGAATTTCGTGCAGAAAAATATTGTTTCCTGGGGATGATATTGTAGATTAGGATACCGGGGCCAAAGTTGGGGAAAAACTAAAATTGTATTACACAGAGCATGGTCGTGAGAAAGTGCCATCTGATGCTTTGCCTTGTGGAAATTAATTTAGATGATTTAAATCCACCACAGGATTATTAGAAATTTCCTTCCAAAAAGGCTACTAATGATGATAATGATGAAGAAATATTTCACCACTGGTTTGGCACCCCCTTTACGTGATGACAAGTTATCTTCACAAAATAAGGCTAAATTGTTGAATGCAGTCGAAAAATATCATGAGCAGACATATCTAATACTGTTACTGCACCTCTTTCTAAGGTTTTCCTTTAAGCGTTGAGAAAACTGAAATAAAGCCTGGACAAAGTTACACTTCTCCTTTTCTTAAAGGGTTCAAGGTGCTAGAGCTATAATAAGTAAAATATATAAGTAATATATAAGTAATATAAGTAATGTAAAGAATATAAGTATTATAAATAATATATATAAAAAATATATAAATAATTCAAACACAAGAATATAAGTAATAAGCAAAAGAATATCTCATTACACTACTTGCTTGAATTGAGTGGCAATTCAGACATTTTATTACAATCTGTCTGGATAAGCAAGGTATGGCTAATTTACAAGGCACACCATCACCACCTATTGGGGCTACTCGACACAAAAACATTGTGTCCTAAATGTCAAAAACGCTGTCATGGGGTAAGGGTGTCAGCCTAAATTTTACAGAAATGGCACACCCTTAATTCAACAAGAAGACATCCTGGTTCAGGGGAAGAGCCAGAGTAGGCTGGCCCTGGCACCGGATAACAACAGAGGCAGCTTGTACCATAAACGCCTTCATTCCTTTAATTCATTGCAGAGCTCATCTGTGCCACCCCAGTTAGCACAGGACTCGACCTCTAATCCTCAACTGCAATATTATTAACCCCGGATGTCCTGGTAACCCCAATCATTATAGGAGTAAAGGGCCTTCTCGAGAAAAAGTAGTGGGAATAACACTAGGCAGAAGTTCCTTGTCTTAGCCAGCAATTTCCATTATTCCTGGAGTGGTAGATTTGAATTACACCAGGGGAATTCAGGTGCTTGTCACTCCCCCTAATAAAATTATAGAGTTTTACAAAGTTCAGAGAATAGCCCAGTCTCTGGTCCAGCCTTATCACAAAGAACATAAAACTTTAAATATCTTGCCTAATGGTGACTTTGGATTTGGCTCTAGCGATGTTGCATTTTGGGTTCTAGAGATTACTAATTCTAGACATTTAAAACCTTATATATTCAAGGAGTAAATATTAAAGGCTTATTGCATATAGGAGCCAATGTATCTTGCATTGCTGGGAAAGATTAGTCTGCTTCATGATCTACTCAAATAGCAACTTTGGGACTCATAGACATTGATTGAGCACCCTCAGTAGTCAAAAGCTCTAAAATTTTAAATTGGACAGACCATGAGACTTTAGGAACCTTTTGCCCATACTTCATTCCATCTATCCCCTCTATATTATGGGGAAGAGACATTCTTGCTCAAATAGGCTGCTTTTATGTAGCCCTTATAACAAAGTTTCAGCACAAATGCTACAAATGGGCTATGATAGCTTTAACGGACTTGGCAAAAATGGACAGGGAATGCAGGAAACTGTTCATGTTAATAAAAAGACAAACCGAACTGGTATTGCCTACTCAAATTTATTCTAGGGGCTATTGTTCCCAAGACAGCTGGCCCTATTACCTGGTAAGCTGGCGAACCTGTGTATGTGGATCAATGGCCCATGCACTCAGAAACGGTTAAGGCAGTCAAAAAACTACTCCAACAATAATTAGAGTTGGGTCATATAAAGCCTTCTACTATCCCCTCTGAATGGCAACCACTACCCCTAGAAAAACTACTATTTTTGCCATTATGAAAAAATTTGATAAATGGTAACTTTTACAGAATTTGAGAGCTTTAAATGCTACTATGGAAGCCATGGCAGCGTTGCAGCCTGGATTGCTATCCCTTGTCACTATTCCTGTTAACTTTAATACTATAGTCTTTGATTTACAGGATTTTTTCTTTACTATACTTTTAAGCCCAGAGGCTTGTGAACAATTTCCTTTAGTTTACCCTCCAAGAATTTAAAGCAATCATTTCATGGATTTCAATGGACAGACCTGCTACAAGTTATGAAAACAGCCCTCCCTTGTGCCATAAGAATGTGGATGCTGCTTTACAATGTATTAGAAGCCTAATCTCTTTTTAATCCTTTATATGGATGACATTTTGTTGGCTCACTGAAAACAAGTCTTTTTACATGAATTTCTTTCCTTTTTTTTTTGAGTTGGAGTCCCACTCTGTCACGCAGACTGGAGTGCAGTGGCCGCTCCCAGCCACCACAGCCTCGACCTGCTGGGCTCCGGCGATCCTTCTGCCTTAGCCTTCCGAGTAGCCGGAATTACAGGCATGTGCAACCATGCCCGGCTGATTTTTTGATCTGTAGAGATGAGGTCTCGCTGCCCAGGCAGGTCTCAAACCCGCGGGCTTGGGCAATCCACTCACCTCAGCCTCCCAAAGGCGCAGGATTACAGGCTGAGCCACCGAGCCCGGCTACATGAATTTCTTAATGACACTGTGCCTGGTCTCACTGATTGCAGTTTAAAATTTTCTCCTGAAAAATTTCAAACCATACCTTCTTTCACTTATCTTGACCATGTGTTAATCACACAAAAGGTAAGTCATCAACATTTACAATTACGAATAGATCTCTCGGTGATAGTTAATGATTACCAAAAATTGTTGGGAGATATTAATCGTATTAAATCTTATTTACAAATCGCCACGGTAGACGGAAATCCATTGTTCAATATTTTACAGGGGCATTTTACTCCCAAATCTGAGAGAATTCTCACATCAGAGACCAAGGAAGCCTTTTCCTTTTTGGAAAAGGCTATTGAGTCTCAAAAAGTAAAAAGAATAAATTCCTACCTACCTTAGGACTTAATTATTCTGGCTACTTACACTTTTCCTTTTCTTAAAGGTATGCAGGGAGCTAGAAGAATATATATTATAATAAGGGAAATATATAAATAATATATGTAAAATAAGAAATATAAGGAATATAAATGGTATATATAAGCAATATATAAATAATAAACAGAAGTATATTGGTAATAAGTGAAACAATATCACATTACACACTTCTTTGTATCGTGGGGAATTCAGACATATTATTAGAAACTGTCTGGATAAACAAGAAAGGCTAGTTTACCAGGCACACCATCACCACTTATTGGGGCTCCTTGACCAAAAACACTGTGTCCTAAGTGTCACAAAGCTGTCATGGGGTAAAGAGTGTTGGTCTAAATTTTACAGAAATGGCACTCCCTTAATTCAGCAACAAACATCCCAGTTCAGGGAAACAGCCACAGGAGACAGCCCTGGCCCCAGATAACAATAGGGGCAGCTTACACCATCAATGTTGGGATCCAGCCTCAGAGGCCCACTGAGCATTAAGGATCAGGAAGGGTCATTGACCCTGAGACCACTAGGATGTGTTCAGGAGCTGTTGAGCCATTCCCTCGCTCCTTTTCCATTTGGCACAAACTACCAAGTAAAGCTCCAGCTGGCTCTAACAGAAAACTCTGAGACCAGAACATACACACCCAACCTAGGAGTCTATTATTCCCATTCCCCATGGCTATGGCCTTATGCTTTTTCACAGTTTAAGTTTGGCTTTGAGTCACATTGAGGAGCCTTAGTACACGTCAGAGGTTCTCTTGATGCGACCTTTAGAAATTTATAGATATAGGTTTTAGAAAATAGTTTATATAGATTAAGGAAAATTAAGTAACCATTTTATTATAGAAGCGTGTTTAGTTCAGTTTGATTTAGGGGGGCCAGTGAAGTTTGTATTAGGCTGGCTAGTGCTAGGAGAGAGTAACCATAGGACCAATTGTTTTATAGAAACCAGTTTGAATCAGTTTAGAACAGTAAAAGGCAATATATAATTATGTTGCTTTTAGGTGTAAGAATTGAACGATGTTATGTAGCTATAAATGATTAAGGGTACATAAAAACTGGATAAGATCTTCATGTTTTTCCTTATGTTTGAAAAAAATGCATCTGCTTGAGGGTGGGGGGTGTCCTGTGTGCACCTGGACCTGTTCATGTGAAAGGCACATGCTACCTTTTGTGTAAACATAGCAGCAGGGTTCACCTGGTGATAACTTTGTGGAGTTTGGGTATATAAGCCCTGGGATTACACCCATTAAGTGGCTTCTGGTCACCTGAGCAGGAATCCAGTCTCTTTCTTTCTCCCCTCTTCTCTTTCTTTCTCCAGAATAATTGCCGATGCTGCCACACTTTCCAAGGGACCCTCTAAATCTCTCTGCAAGGGCTGGCTCCCGCACCTGGAGCCCAACGTGAGGCCCTGGAAAGGTAAACGTTTTTTCTCATTTCAAGGTGGCTAGGATCTTAGCCAGGGTACTGCAGACCCCTCTGAAGAGACAAGCAGAGCGAGGATGGGTAAGCAAAGTTTTTGTGAAGCCAGAGCCATGATCAAATCATGGACCAGAGTGAATCTAAGGAACGTAAAATGTTCATCTGTATCTAAATAAACACTATCTCTAAGCATGGAACTAAAGTCTCTTCTAATGAACCAGCTCGTTTTCTACATTTTGTTCAGAAACATTGTCCCTGGTTTCCTGAAGAGGGGACAGTGGATTTAAATATCTGGGGGAAAGTGGGGGAAGAACTAAGACTGTATTATTCTCAATATGGTTTTGAAAAGGTGCCACCTAATGGTTTTTCCTTTACGGAACTTAATCAAAGATGCTTTAGATCCCCATCATGATTATAAGAAATTTCCTTCCAAAAAGGCCATTGATAATGATGAGGATTATGAAGAAAGTTTTCCTTTCACTGCTGCCTCTGCACCTCCAAATTATGATGATAAATTATTCCCACAGGACACGGCAGGTTTGGAGAATGAAGCCACAAATTACCATGGTAACATTTACCTTAATAACACTAATCTACCTCTTCCACAGTTCCCTCTCCATAAGGTAGAGGTAAGAAAGCTAAACCTTACACCCGGCAGTGCCCCTGCCCCTCCTTTACTTTTTGTAATACAGGTTCCTCAAGCAGAGGCAGAGAAGGAAAGAGACTTCAGTTTATCAGCTTGTTTTCCAGTGGCTATTACTGACATTGATGGAGTCGGCCAATGGCAATGGGAGACTTTACCTTACAGGTTGGTAAGAGAATTAAAAGAGACCAGTTCAAAATATGGTCCTTTGGCTCCCTATACTCTTACTATTTTAGATCAATTCACTTCTTGCTGGATGACTGCTTCTGATTGGCAACAATTGGCTAAAGACTGCTTATCCGGAGGAGCCTATTTACTTTGGAGAACAGAGTATGAAGATCAGGTGCAAATTCAGATGGTAAAAAATCAAAATCGGCCACCAGATACATTTGTTATTGTTAAAGATATGCTGACATGTACTGGGCAGTATGCCACATACAATGCTCAAGTAGTTTTCCCTAGAGAAGTGTATACTCAAATAAGCCACTGTGCTTCTTTGGCTTGGAGAAAGTTGCCTGTTGATTCCACTCTTTCTTTGTCTGAGTTAAAGCAAAAGGCAGATAAAAGCTACGAGGATTTCATCTCCAGACTAACCACCGCTGTCAAACGGGTAATTACTAACAAAGAGGCAGCAGAAATTTTAGTTAAACAATTGGCTGTTGAAAAAGCTAATAACACTTGCTAGACAATAATAAGTCTGATAAAAAAGGCTGGCAATATAATTGATTATATCAGACAATGCTGACAATAACGATGATGATTAAAAACTCTTCCTTACTGGGCTCGGTGGCTCAGCCTGTAATCCTGCACCTTTGGGAGGCTGAGGTGAGTGGATTGCCTGAGCCCGCGGGTTCGAGACCCGCCTGGGCAGCGAGACCTCATCTCTACAATAAATCAAAAAATCAGCCGGGCATGGTAGCACATGCCTGTAATTCCAGCTTCTTGGAAGGCTGAGGCAGAAGGATCGCTGGAGCTCAGAAGTTCGAGGCTGCGGTGGCCAGGAGCGGCCACTGCATTCCAACCTGGGCGACAGAGTGAGACTCCAACTCAAAAAAACAAAAAACTCTTCATTTTTGTGACCCTTACTGCACCGCTTTCTACGATTTTCTTTTAAAGGTTGAGAATACTGAAATATAATCTGGATTTAGTAACACTTTTCTTTTTCTTATAGGAATTCAGAGAGCTCAAGCAACAATAAACAAAAGTATATAAGTAATATAGAAGTGATATAAGTAATATAAGCATAAGTTTGTAAGTAAAATAAGTAATATAAATAATATAAATATAAGCAATATATGCTATATATAAAAAAATATATAATATAAATAATATAAGTAACAAATAAGTAATATGAAAGTAATATAAACAAAAGTATATAAGTAATAAGCAAAGGAATATCTCATTGCAGTCTTGCTTTAACTGTGGTCAAGTCAAACACTTTAACAGAGACTGTCTGGCTAAGCAAGGTATGGCTATCTTACATGGCACACCATCGCCATTTACTGGGTCTACTAGACCAAAAATCCTTGTGTCCCAAATGCCAAAAAGGTTTTCACTGGGCTAGAGAATGCCTATCTAAATTTCATAGAAATGGTACTCCTTTAAATCAACAAGTCATCCCAGCTCAGGTAAACTTCCAGAATGGCCAGCCCTGGTCCCAACTGACAAGAGGGGTGCAGCTTTAACCGTGAACCCATTCGTTCCTTCTGCTCCATCACAGAACTCATCCAAGCCATCCCTGGCAGTACAGGACTGGACTTGTGTTCCTCATCACTACAATATTAACTCTGGACATTACGGTAACCCCAATTCATGTGGGAGAAGAGCCCTCTCTCAGAAGGAATAGTGGAAATGGTACTGGGCAGAAAATCCTTGTCTTTGCAAGGAGTTTCCATTATTCCTAGAGTGGTGGATTCGGATTACACAGGAGAAATCCAGGTGTTTGTCACTCCCCCTAACAAAACTGTGCAGTTTAACAAAGGTCAGAGAATAACCCAGTTGCTGCTCCTGCCTTATCATAAAGCAGGTAAGACTTTAACTGACCTGCCTAGAGGTAACTCTGAATTTGGTTCTAGCAATGTTGCTTTTTGGGTTCAGGTGGTTACTAACTCTAGACCTCTAAAAGTCTTATATATACAAGGAGTTAAAATTAAAGGCTTGTTGGACATGGGAGCCAATGTATCTTGTATTGCTGAAAAAGATTGACCTGCTTCCTGGCCTACTCAAATAGCTCCTTCAGGACTCATAGGCATTGGTCAAGCACCTTCAGTAGACAAAAGCTCTAAAATTTTAAATTGGACAGATAATGAGACTTCAGAAACTTTTTGCAATACGTTATTCCATCTATCCCCTTTACATTATGGGGAAGAGATATTCTTGCTCAAATGAGCATGCATTTATATAGCCCTAATGATAAAGCTTCAGCACAAATACTACAAATTGGCTATGATCTATTTAAGGGACTTGGCAAAAACGGACAGGGAATGCAGGAACCTGTCCAAGTTAATGAAAAGACAAATTGAGCTGGTATTGGATCCATTGTTCCCAAGACCCTATTACCTGGAGCGGCCGACAAACCGGTTTGGGTGGAACAATGGCCCATACTCTTGGAAAAGCTTAAGGCAGTCAAAAAACTAGTTTAACAACAACTAGAGGCTGGTCATATAAAGCTTTCTACTAGCCCCCCTGAATGACAATCACTAGCCCCTGAAACACTCCTATTTTTGTAATAAAAAAGAAAATCTAGTATATGGAGACTTTTACAGGATTTAAGAGCTATTAACCCTACTATGGAAGCCATGGGAGCATTGCAGCCTGAATTGCTATACTGTTAACTTTAATATTATATTATTAACTTACAGGATTGTTTCTTTACTATACCTTTAAGTGTCGGGGACCAGCCCTGATGGAGGGAAGGGTTAGGACCGCAACCGAGATTCCAGATGGCGAGAAGAGACCCTCAGAGGCGATTTCTTCTGGGAACAGTCTGGCCAAGACTGAAGCCAAATTTTATTCGGACACCTTCCAACTTATATACCATTTTTCATACCCTCCAGCAGTGTGATAATCACTTGTTGGGGGCGTACAAACTCCATGATGTATATTGTGATTTACAAACTATGCATCACAAGATTATCACGAGACTTGCAAGCTCCAAGCAGGCGTGCCTTACAAATCTCACATCAAGGTCACAGGTGTACAAATACAGTTCATTTAAAAGTGTCTTCCATAGTGTTCAACAAATCATTCATATTATACTCTTTGTTCTAAACCCTGATTAATACAAAGACTTTCTTAGTTAACTCTAGGTTCAATCCAAGTTCACTGACTCCCGATATTTTTTTAACGACCGATATTATCAACTTAACACTATACTGTAATCTATTAGTTTACCTAAATGACTTAATTTTTATTTATTCCATTAACCTATTACGATTCAACATAGTGGCCTGTAATTCTATAACAATTAATTCAAAACTTATTCCTTACCATGACTTATATGAGTTTCGTGATCTAGTGTTTGGACTTTAATACTATGCTATATCTCATTAAGCTAATACCTTATTATTAAATCTTAGAATTATCATTGACGTATGATTTGAGAATCATAACACTATAATTCTCATTCTATTCTAATAAAACTATGACTTTAACTCAAAACTTAAATCTTTTTGTCCTAGTATATTAATACATGGCTACGTGTAAAATTTCCTATTGTCATATTAGAAGCAAAAACTACAGCGTTGGGAAAGTTTCGGTATACTAATCAAAGGATCTTAAAATTGGCCTACAGGAACAGGAACTAAAGTCATAATCTGAGAAAAGGAAACTTAAAAAGCTTAAACACAACCTAAAAGTTTTCTGCGAATGTTTATTACTGTTTAAATCTTTCCGATGGAAATTATATCGTCTTAAATGAATGTTTTATCCGAACAAGTCTATTCTAAAAATCAAATAGTGTCTGTCACACTCTTGGATAATGGGCTGCATGGTTACTATGGAAATGGCCATGGGCTGAAGCAAGCAGTTTCGGCATGTAACGAAACTAGAAAATCGTCCTGAAGAAAAACACCCTGCCCGGCTTAAAGGCGGAGCAATAAAACTATTATAATTTAGTTTCTAATCTTAATCCTAGGAGGAAGTACCTTTGGGAACAAGACCTGAAGAAAACCGCCCTGCCCAGCTAAAAGGCAGGGCAATAAAACTATTATGATAATTTAGTTTCTAATCCTAATCCTAGGAGGAACTGCCTTTAGGAACAAGAGCTGACTCACCAGTCTACCAGGAATAGAAGTTAAAGAATATCTAGAAAGAAGTAAGATTTAGAAAGGACAAGGTCATTCTGCTGTATAACCTTTCATCAGGCGTATAGAGACTTTACTTATGAGTTTTACTGCCATGTATGCACACTGGTCACTAATCACACGCCAATAATATAGGTATAACTGATATCCTATGTCAGAGGCGATCTTCCAGATGGGCCTTTACAGGCCTCAGTCATGTAGCTATAGATGTTGGCTCCCAACATTTAAGCCCAGAGGAATGTAAACAATTTACATTCACTTTACTCTCTGGGAATTTTTTTTTTTTTTTTTTGAGTTGGAGTCTCACTCTGTCGCCCAGACTGGAGTGCAGTGGCTGCTCCCAGCCACCACAGCCTCCACCTGCTGGGCTCCGGCAATACTTCCACCTCAGCCTTCCGAGTAGCCAGAATTACAGGCATGCACTACCACACCCAGCTGATTTTTTGATTTATTGTAGAGATGAGGTCTTGCTGCCCAGGTGGGTCTCGAACCCGCAGGGCTCAGGCAATCCATTCACCTCAACCTTCCAAAGGTGTGGGATTACAGGCTGAGCCACTGAGCCTGGCACTCTCTGGGAATTTAAAGCAACCATTTTAAAGATTTCAATGGAAAATCCCGCCACAAGGTATGAAAAACCAGTCCACTTTGTGCCAAAAGTATGGGGAATGCAGCCTTACAAGGTATTAGAAGCCAATATCCTAATCTCTATTTTATCCATTATACAGATGACACTTTGCTGGCTCACAAGAATCATGCCCTTCTTACATGAAATTCTTAATGAAATTGTGACTGCTCTCAATGATTGCAGTTTGAAAATTTCTCCTGAAAAAAATCAAACCAATCCTCCTTTCACATATCTTGGCAGTGTGTTAAACACACAAACAGTGAGCAATCAACCTTTGCAGTTACGAAAAGATCACTTGGTGACATTAAATGATTTCCAAAAATTGTTGGGAGATATTAATTGGATTAGAACTTATTTGCATATCACCACGGTAGACTTAAAATCTTTATTCACTATTTTACAGGGGGACTCTTCTCCCAATTCTAAGAGAATTATCACATCAGAGGCCAAGGAAGCCTTGTCCCTTATGGAAAAGGCTATTAAGTGTCAAAAAGTTAAGAGAATAGATTACCGCCTACATTGAGACTTAATTAATCTGGCCACTCTTTATACTCCCACAGAATATCTTTGGCAATAAAACCAATAAAGCAACTCCATCTACCAGTAACCTAAAAAAAAAAAAAAAAAAAAACTGGCTTCCTATCCCTATTTAGTAGCTTTTCTTGTAACCAAGAGAAGATAAAGAAGCGTTGAACTATTTGGACATAATGTACCAATATAATTGTTCCTTATGATAAATTTCAATTTCAGACCTTGTTTCAAACTAGTGACGATTGGCAGGTAGTTATAACTGATTATAGGGGACAAGTTTTGTTTCATTTACCCAAAATTCCACTATTGCAATTTATAAAACAAAATCCTCCCCCAAGGACTAAAACCAAATGTACTGTGGCAAATGGATGTAACTACTTTCCCAGCTTTGGGAAATTGTCTTATTGCATATTAGTGTGAATATATTTTCTCATGTTATTTTAACCTCAACAAGAACTGGAGAAGCCTACAAGGACGTAGTACAACATTATTCCTTTGTTTCTCACAGCAAGGTACCCCAAAGCAACTGAAAACTGATAATGGTCTTGCATATACATCTAAATCTTTCCAACAGTTTTGTTCCCAATTTAATATTTCTCATTTCAAAGGAATTTCTTACAATTTACAAGGTCAAAACATAGTTAAAAAATCCCACCAAACAAAAAATTCAAATAAATAAATTAATAGAGGGGCAGTTTAAGTATAGCTCTCCTCACCATATTTTAAATCATGCTTTATTTGTTATAAATCATTTAAATTTAAATTCCTTGGGCAACTCAGCTATGACTAGACACTGGAACCCAGAAGGAAATCTTAAACCTATGGTAAAATGGAAGGATCTCATTACAGGCCAATGGAGAGGGCCTGAAATATTGCTAACCAGTGGGAGGGCATATGCTTTCATATATCCACAGAACGAATCTACTTCTATTTGGATTCCTGATCGATTTATCCGACATGCCTGCATTAACCTGGCGAACAAAATGAGTGGCAAGGATACTATCAATTCAGAGGAACAATAGACGTTCAGAGGAACAATAGATGTGACAACATACCTGCTAGTCACCGGGAGGAGGAACCTTCCTCATTGCTTCAGGAATGCCCACTGCTTGCTGAGCCACAACTTCAGCATGACTCACCCAAGGAGGTAACAACTTTGAGCTGTCCCGTACAAGATGACAAGCTACCAGATGTAATGTCTTCAGTACTCACTGTATACCTACCAGCGTGGATACAAATGGAATCTTTGGTTTAATAAGCAGGAGAAATAGTAACCTCCCCCGTTATGTCACAAGAACTTTTCCCTCATCTAACATACTCATTTGCTCTCTTAACAATACCAAGAAGGACTGGTTACACATCCAACGAAACACTGGGTATCCAGAGTGAAGAGAGTGCGTTTATGGATCTAAAGTGGACTATTTTTACCTAGTGAAAAACTAAAACTACTATAAGAATTAAACAAATTGTTATTTCATACCTATAAAATAAGAGCTTGTTTACAACCTCCATGTTTTTCTTGTATGAAATGAATATAACACTGTAAAAATTAATCACCACAATGTTGTGCATTCAATATCTTATCAAAATTGTCTTGTCACAAATTGTTTAAATGACAATTATGAAGGTTATTTTCGTTCTTAAAACAACCTCCTTATTTTATGGTTCCAGTACAACTGTCATATCGTTGGTGTGATGAATATGGTCTACAAACATTATGTAAGGTTAACTCTCTTTTGGAGAAAAGACAAAAAAGATCTCTAGTTACTTTTATTTTGGGAAATACAGCCCTAACAGCTATTGCTACTTTGGTAACAGTTTCAGCTGTAACTTTAGCTTAGGGAGTCCGCACAACTCAGTGATCAGTTATTTAAGAATGTTTCTATAGCCTTAGCTACTCAAAAGATTATTGATCACAAGTTAGAGAGCAAAGTTAATGCTTTCAAAGAAGCGGTCTAGCTATAGGACAAGAAGTTGTGACTTTAAAAATTAGGTTGGCTCTTCGATGTTACTCTGAGTTTAAATGGATTTGCCTCACTCCTTTAGAAGTAAATACATCTGTCCACACATGGGACAAAATTAAAAATCATCTTCTTGGAATTTGGAATAATTCAGACTTGAGCATAGACCTTACTAAATTGCATCAGGAAATTCAAGACATGACTGTTGCTGAAAAGCAATCCTGGTCTACTGAATTGGCCATTTCTATATTTAACAATTTTTCTTTATTCATTGATCAAAAATTGTTAATATCTATATTCATTAATGTGACAATTTGTGGAGCAGTGATTCTTTTATTGCTGTGTCTACTTCCAATCATTTTCAGAGTGTTAAAAAAAGTATATCTCAGCTCAATACGTAGTTTCATGGTTTTCTGCTAAAAAATACAACAGGGGGATATGTTGGGAGCTGGTCTCAGAGGACCACTAAGCTTTAGGTATCAGGAAGGGTCGTTGACCCCGAGACCACTAGGATGTGTTCAGGAGCTGTTGACCCATTCCCTCCCTCCTTTTCCATTTGGCAGAAATTACCAAGAAAATCTCCAGCTGACTTTAGCAGAAAACTCTGAGACCAGAATGTACACAGCTAACCTAGGAGTCTATTATTTCCATTCCCTATGGCTTATGGTCTTTTTCTTTTTCACAACTTGTTTGGCTTTGAGTCACATTGAGGAGCCTTAGTCAGGTCACAGGTTCTCTTGATGCTACCTTTAGAAATTTATAGATATAGGTTTTAGAAAATAGTTTATATAGATTAAGAAAAATTAAGTAACCATTTTATTATAGAAGTGTGATTAGTTCTCTTTGATTTAGGGGGGCCAGTGACGTTTCTATTAGACTGGCTAGTGCTAGGGGAGAGTAACGATAGCACCAATTGTTTTATAGAAACTAGTTTGAATTAGCATAGAATAGTAAAAGACCATATATTATTATATTGGTTTTAGGTGTAAGCATTGAAGATGTTAGGAAGCTATAAACAATTAAGGGTACATAGAAACTGGATAAGAACTTCATGTTTTTCCTTATGTTTGAAAAATGCATCTGCTTCAGAGTGGGGGTTGTCCTGTGTGTACCTGGAACATGCTACCTTTTGTGTAACCATAGCAGCAGGAGTTCCCATGATAATAACTTTGTGGAGTTTGGGGATAAAAACCCTGGGGTTACACCCATTAAACAGCTTCTAGTTAACTGAGCAAGAGTCCAGTCTCTTTCTTTCCCCCTCTACTCTTGCTTTCTCTTTATTTATCCAGAATAATCACTGAAGCTGCCACACCTTCCAAGGGACCCTCTAAATCTCTCTGCAGGGGCTGGCCCCCCACACATGAACCTGTTCATTATTGTAATCCATAACAGACCTCATCTGAGTAATGCCAGGAAGTACAGGACTCGACCTATGTTCACCCACAGCAATAATATTAACCACTTATGTCCCGGTACCCCAGTCCTTATAAGAGTAAAGGGCCCTCTCCCAGGAAAAACAGTGTGAGTAATGCTAGGCAGAAACTCCTTGTCTTTGCCAGGAATTTACATTATTCTTGCAGTGGTGGATTCGGATTACACAGGGGAAATCCAGGTGCTTGTCGCTCCCCCTAATAAAATTCTACAGATTAACAACAGTCAGAAAATAGGCCAGTTGCTGCTCCTGCGTTATCACAAAGCAGGTAGAACTTTAACTACCTTGCCTAGAGGTGACCCTGGATTTGGCTCTAATGATGTTGTTTTTGGGTTCAGGAGATTACTAATTCTAGACCTTTAAAAACATATATTCAAAAAGTTACCATTAAAGGTTTTTTGGTTACAGGAGCCGATGTATCTTGCATTGCTGGGAAAGATTGGCCTGCTTCATGGTCTAGTCAAATAGCACATTAGGGACTCATAGGCATTGGTCGAGCACCCTCAGTAGTCAAAAGCTCTACAATTTAAAATTGGACAGACCATGAGACTTTATGAACCTTTTGCCCATATGTCATTCCATCTATCCACTTTACATTATGGGGAGGAGATATTCTTGCACAAATGGGCGTGCTTTTATATAGCCTTAATAACAAAGTTTCAGCACAAATGCTACAAATGGACTATGATCCCTTTAAGGGACTTGGCAAAAATGGACAGGAAATGTAGGAACCTGTCCAAGGTAATGAAAAGACAAACCAAGCTGCTATTGTTTAATCAGATTTGTCCTAGGGGCAATTGTTCCCAAGACTGCCCACAATATTACCTGGAAGCTGAAGAACCAGTTTATGTGGACAATGGCCCATGCACTCAAAAAAGGTTAAGGCAGCCAAAAAACTAGTCAAACAATATTTAGAGGCAGGTCATATAAAGCCTTCTACAATTCCCTCTGAATGGCAACCACTAGCCCTTGAAACACTCCTATGTTGTCATTAAGAAAAAATGTGTTAAATGGAGACTTTTATGGCATTTAAGAGCTATTAACGCTATTGTGGAAGCCTTGGGAGCATTGCAGCCTGGATTGCTTTCCCCATTCTGTATACCCGTAAACTTTAATATTATAGTCATTGATTTACAGGATTTTTTCTTTACTATGCTTTTAAGCCCAGAGGATTGTAAACAATTTTCATCAAGTTTACCCTCCGAGATTTTCAAGGAACCATTTCAAAGATTTCAATGGAATGTCCTGCCACAAGAAATGAAAACAACGCTACCTTGTGACAGAAGTATGTGAATGGTGCCTTACAATGTATTAGAAGCCAATATCCTAATCTCTATTTAATCCATTATATGGATGACATTTTGCTGGCTCACGGAAATCGTGCCTTTTTTCATGAATTTCCCCATGATACTGTGACTGCTCTCACTGATTGCGGTTTAAAATTTCTCCTGAAAAATTTCAAACCTATTCTCCTTTCACGTATCTTGACTATGTGTTAAACACACAAGAGGTAAATCACCAACCTTTACAATTACAAAAAGTTCACGTTGTGTTGTTTAATGATTTCCAAAAATTGTTGGAAGATATTAATCAGATTAAATTTAATTTACATATCGCCACGGCAAACGTAAAAAACTTTGTTCAACATCTTACAGGTGGATTTTTCTCCCAATTCTAAGAGTATTCTCTCATCAAAGTCCAAGGAAGCCTTGTCCCTTGTGGGAAAGGCTGTTGAGTCTCAAAACTTAAAAGAGTATATTCCCACCTACCTTAAGACTTAATTATTCTGGCCACTATCCACAATCCCACAGGATGTCTGTAGCATAAAGGATCAATGGAAAGGCTCCATCTGCCAGTAAATTCTTAAAAAACTGGATTCCTATCCCTATTTAGTAGGTTGAATAATAACTAAAAGGAGACAAAGAAGTGCTGAATTGTTTGGACATGATCTTCATAATATTGTTATTCGTTATGTGAGATTTCAATTTCAAACTTTGTTTTAGACTAGTTACGATGGACAATTTGCATTAACTAATTATAGAAAACCTGCTTTATATTATATTAATTATAGAAAACTTGCTCAAATCAATCATGTTATTAATATTAATTTTTTCCTATGAAAGACACTCTCACTCACCTCTCATTTGCTTTTAGGATGATTCAGCCTTTAATAATTATAAAGTTTTGCTTCATGTCTTCTCTCAAGTTTTTAAGCATGAACAGTCCAACTCAGGGCAACCCTGAGTTGGTTTACAGATATGCTGATGCTAGTAGTAGTTGATCCTAGCTAAAGCCACAAGAACTGCACCACCAATTAGTATACCAATCCTTTCTCATAATAACACTGAAAAAGACAGGTTGCTCCTCCAGCAAGTCACTGGGTGTCTAAAGTGGAGAGGGTACATTTATAGATCTAAAGTCAACCTGCTGAAAAATTGTAACTACTATTGGAAATAAACCAATTGTTTAACCTTAATTATGGAGGGCCTTTGCTGCCCTGAAGCCCATTGTTTTATCCTGATGACTTGGGGGATTTCATACCTATAAAATAAGAGCTTGTTTACAATCTCCATATTTTTTTTCTTGTATCGAATGAATATCACACTGTAAAAATTAATCACTGCAATGATATATATTCTAAACCCTGTCAAAATTTTATTCTCACAAATTGTTTAACTGATGCTTACTATGAATATTTTCTCATTCTTAAACAACCCCCATACTGAATAGTTCCAGTGCTGCTGTCATCTCACTGGAATGATTAATATGGTTTACAGAGGTTGTATGAGATTAACTCTCCTTTTGAAAATAGACATAAAAGTTTTCTTGTTACTTTTTTCTTTGGAACTACAGACCTAATAGCTATTGCTACTTCAGTAACAGTTGCAACTTTGCCTCTAGCTCACGAAGTTTGCATGACTACTTTTGCTAAGTTCTTAATTAAGAATGTTTTTATAGTCTTAGTTACCCAAGAGTTTATTGATTGGAAGCTAGAAAGCACAGTTAATACCTTGGAAGAAGTATTTCTAACTGTAGGACAAGAACTTGTGCCCTTAAAAATCAGGTTTACTCTTCGAAGTCTCTCTGAGTTTAAATGGCTTTGCCTCACTCCTTTAGATATAAATAAATCTGTCCACACATGGGACAAGATTAAAAACCATATTCTTGAATTTTGGAATCATTCGTACTTGAGTATAGACCTTACTAAATTTCCTCAGGAAATCCTAGACTTTATGGTTGCTGCAAAGCAATTCCTGACTACTGAATTGGCCCATTCTCTATTTAATAATTCTTCTTTACTCATTAATCCAAACACGTTGATGTCTATATTCATCAATGTGGTAATTTGTGGAGCAGTGATACTTTTGATCCTTTGTCTATGTCCTATCATGTTCAAAGTGCTAAAGAAGAGCATATCTCAGCTTCACACCGAGGTCCATAGTTTTGTGCTGAAAAATAACAAACAGGGAGATATTGGCAGCTGGCCATGGAGGCACACTGTGCATTAGTGATCAGGGGGGACCATGGACCCCGAGATCACTAGGATGCGTTCAACAGCTGTTGACTCCATTCCCTTCCCCTTTTTCCACTTGGCACAAACAACCAATAAAGCCTCCTACATGCTCTAACAGATGACTCTGAAAACAGAAAAAACATAGCTGACTTTGGAGTCTATTGTTCCCATATTATGAGGTTATTTTTTGTTGTTGTTTTTACGTAATTTCAGCTTAACTTTGAGTCACGTTAGGAGGTTTAGTGTAAGTCAAAGTTTCTCTTGATGTGATTTTAGAAATGTATAAATATAGGTTCCTAGAAAATAGTTTATATGGATTAAGCAAATTTAAGAAACCATTTTCTTATAAAAGTATGGTTAGTTCAGTTTTATTTAGGGAGGCCAGTAAGGTTTGAATTAGTCCAGTTGTTGCTAGGAGAGTGTAACCATAGCATCAATTATTTTAATAAAAACTAGTTTCAATTAGTACGGATATTAGAATTTAATAATTCACCATGGTGGTTTCAGATTTAGACATTAATGAAGTTAATTCAAGATGATGTAGTTGTAATACAATTAAGGGCACATAAAAAGCTAGTTTTGGGAACACCAAGGTAGCAAAAGATACAAAAAGACAATTTGTGGATTTTCCTACTCATGTTCTTCCTTATATTCTTGTTTATATATGAAAAATCATTCATTTGAGTGTGGGTGTCCTTTGTTCACCTGGACCTGTTCATGTGAAAGGCACATGCTACCTTTTGTTCCTGTGATGACAACTTTGCAGAGTTTTGGGATAAAAGCCCTAGGATTACATCTATTCAAAAGTTTCTACATACTAAGCAGGAGTACAGTCTCTTTCTCTCTCTCCAGTGCCTTCTTTTTTTTGTAAATTGACAATGCTGTCATGCCAGAAAGGGACCCGGGACCCTTTCAAGGCAGGACCACTGCAACTAGTGACCAAACATGGGGCACTGGAAAGGTAAGTTTTTTCTCATTACAGGAGGGCTAGGATCTTATCCAAGGGTGCTACAGACCCATCTGAAGAGAAAGCAAGATTGAAGATGGGTAAGGATTTCTTTTTGTAATGCCACAGACATGACACAATCATAAGCTAGAGGAAATCTAAGGAACAAAAACAATTAATGAGGATTCTAAAGAATATGAGTCTAAACGTGGAACAAAGGTTTCTTCTAGTAATCTAGCCCTGTTTTTGCATTTTGTGCAGGAAAATTTGGTTTCATGAGGATGATATGGTAGATATGGACACCAAAGTTGGGGAAAAATAAAATTGTATTACACACAGCATGGTCCTGAGAAAGTGTCTTATAATGATTTGCCTTGTGGAAATTAATTAAAGATGCTTTAAAAACAAAGCAGGATTATGAGAAATTTCCTCGACATCTCTTCTCCCACTGCAATAATATTATCCATGGATGTCCCGGTACCCCAATCCTTATAGGAATAAAGGGCCCTCTCCCAGAAGAAACAATGAGGGTAATACTAGGCAAAAGCTCCCTGTCTTCACCAGGCATTTACATTATTCCTGCAGTGGTGGATTCGGTTAACACAGGGGAAATCTAGGTGCTTGTCACTCCCCCTAAAAAAACTCTACAGTTTAACAAAGGTCAGACAATAGTCCAGTAGCTGCTCCCACCTTATCACAAAGCAGGTAGAACTTCAACTAACCTGCCTAGAGGTGACTCTGGACTTGGCTCTACTGATGTTGCTTTTTGGCTTCAGGAGATTACTAATTCTAGACCTTTAAAAACTTACATATTCATGGTGTTATCATTAAAGGCTTATTGAATATAGGCGCCGATGTATCTTCCATTGCTAGGAAAGATTGACCTGGCCATGGTCTGCTCAAATAGCACCTTTGGGACTCATAGGCATTGGTTGAGCACCCTCAGCAGTCAAAAGCTCTAAAATTTTAAATTGGACAGACCACAAGACTTTATGAACCTTTTGCCCATATGTCATTCTATCTATCTCCTTTACATTACGGGGAAGAGACATTCTTGCTCTAATGGGCATGCTTTTATGTAGCCCTAATAACAAAGGTTCAGCACAAATGCTACAAATGGGCTATGATCCCTTTAAGGTACTAGGCAAAAATGGACAGGAAATGTAGGAATCTGTCCAAGTTAATAAAAAGACAAACCGAGCTGGCATTTTCTAATAAAATTTGTTCTGGGGGTCATTGTTCCCAAGACTGCTGATGATATAACCTGGAAAACTGATGAACTGGTTTATGTGGACAATGGCCCATACACTCAGAAAAAGGTTAAGGCAGCCAAAAATCTCGTCTAACAACTATTAGAGGTGGGTCATATAAAGCCTTCTACTATCCCCTCTGAATGGCAACCACTAGCCCTTGAAACACTCCTATTTTTGTCATTAAGGAAAAATCTGTTAAATGGAGACTTTAACAGGATTCAAGAGCTATTAACACTACTATGGAAACCATGGGAGCATTGCAGCCTGAATTGCTTTCCCCAGTCACTATACCTGTTTACTTTAATATTATAGTTATTGATTTACAGGATTTTTTCTTTACTATACTTTTAAGCCCAGAGTATTGTAAAAATTTCCTTTCAGTTTACCCTCGAGAATTTCAAGCAACCCTTTCAAAGATTTCATTGGAATGTCCAGACACAGGGAATGAAAGCAACCCTACTTTGTGACAGAAGTATGTGGACACTGCTTTACAGTGTATTACAAGACAATATCCAAATCTCCATTTAATCCATTATATGGATAATTTTGCTGGCTCATGGAAATCGTGCCTTTTTACATTAATTTCTCAATGAAACTGTGACTGCTGTCAGTGATTGAGTTTTAAAAATTTCTCCTGAAAAAATTCAAACCAATTCTCCTCTCACATATCTTGAAAATGCGTTTAACACACAAGAGTTAAGTCACCTACCTTTAAAATTATGAAAAGATCACTTTGTGATGTTTAATGATTTCCAAATTTGTTGGGAGATATTAATCGGATGAAATCTTATTTACATATCAACACGGCAGATGAAAAACCTTTGTTCAACACCTTACAGGGGAATTTTTCTCCCAACTCTAAAAGATTTCTCACATCAGAGACCAAGAAAGCCTTGTCCCTTGTGGAAAAGGCTATTGAGTCTCAAAATGTTAAAAGAGAAGATTCCCACCTATCTTAAGACTTAATTATTCTGGCCACTCTCCACAATCCCACAGGATGTCTGTAGCAAAAGGACCAAGGGAATGGCTCCATCTGCCAGTAATCTCTAATAAACAAGGTTCATGGTTTTGTGCTTAAAAATAAAAAAAACAGGAAGATGTTGGCAACGGGCCATGGAGGCACACTGAGCATTAGCATTCAGGACACTATGGACCCCGAGACCACTAGGATGAATTCAGGACTCCATTTTCTCCCCCTTTTTTCACTTGTCACAAGCATCTGGGAAAGCCTCCTACAGGCTCTAACAGATGACTCTGAAAACAGAACCAACACAGCTGACTTTGGAGTCTATTATTTCCATATTCCGCAGTTATTTTTTTTAAACAATTTAAGCTTAACTTTGAGTCACATTAGGAGGCTTAGTGCAAGTCACAGGTTTTCTTGATGTGATTTTAGAAATATATAGATATAGATCCTAGAAAATAGTTTATATTGATTAAGAAAGTTTAAGTAACCATTTTCTTTTAGTATAATTAGTGCAGTTTGATTTAGGGAGGTCAGTGAGGTTTGAATTAGGTCAGCTCGTGCTAGGAGTGTATAACCATAGCAGCAATTGTTTTAATAAAAACTAGTTTCAATTAGTACAGATATTAGAATTTAATAACTCACCCTGTTGGTTTCGAGTTTAGACACTGAGTGAAGTTAATTCCAGGTGACGTAGTAGTAATAGAATTAAGGATACATAAAAAACTGGTTTGGGGAATGTTAAGGTAACATAAGATAGAGAAAGACAATTTGCGGTTGTTCCTCCTCATGTTCTTCCTTATATTCTTCTTTATGTGTGATAAACCATTTGCTTGAGATGGGGGAGTGTCCTTTGTTCACCTGGACTTGTTCATGTGAAGGGCACATGCTACCTTTCATTCCCGTGATGATAACTTTGCATAGTTTTGGGATAAAAGCTCTGGGATTACACCCTTTCAAAGACTCTGCATAGTAAGCAGGAGTCCAGTCCCTTTCTCTCTCCCAGTGTCTTTATTTTGTAAATCACCAACGCTATCACACCTGTAAGGGACCACAGACCCTTGCAGTCAGGACCCCTGCAACTAGCTCCCAAACATGGGGCCCTGGAATGGTAAGATTATTCTTGTTTCAGGGAGCTAGAATCTTATCCAAGGGAGCTGCAGAACCCTCTGTAAAACAGCCAGAATTAAGATTGTTAAGGATTTCTTCCTGTAACAAAAGACACTTGACACAATCATGGGCCAGTTCCAATCTAAGGAACAAAAAATATTCATCAGTATACTAAAGAATACATTGTCTAAACGTGGAATACAGGTTTCTTCTAATAATCTAGCCCTCTTTTTGTATTTTGTGCAGCAAAATATGTTTTTCTGTGGATGATACGGTAGATTTGGATACCTGGGCCAGAGTTGGGAAAAACTAAAATTGTATTACACAGAGCATGGTCCTGAGAAAGTGCCATCTGATGCTTTGCCTTGTGGAAATTAAATAAAGATGCTCAAATCCACAGAAGAATTATGAGAAATTTCCTTCCAAAAGGCCACTAATGATGATGATTATGAAGAAACATTTCACCACTGCTTTGGCACCTACTTTACATAATGACAAGTTATCTTCACTAAATAAGGCTGAATTGGTGAATGCAGTCATAAAATATCATGAACAGAAATATTGAAATATGTTACTGTACCTCTTTATCAGATTTTCCTTTAAGGGTTGAGAATATTGAAATAAAGTCTGGACCTAGTTACACTTTTCCTTTTCTTAAAGGGATGCAGGGAGCTAGAGCTTTAATAAGCAAAATATGTAAGAATTGTATAAGTAATATAATTAAAATAAGGAATATAAGGAATAAAAATAATATATATTAGCAATATATAAGTAATATAAACACAAGTATATAAGTAATAAGAAAAAAATATCTCATTACATTCTTGTATGAATTATGGGCAATTTGGGTATATTATTAGAAACTTTCTGGCTAAGCAAGGTATGGCTAGTTTACAAGGCACACTGTCACCACTTATTGGGGCTCCTCAACCAAAAACACTGTGTCCTAAGTGTCACAAACTGTCATGGGATAAAAGTGTCATTCTAAATTTTACAGAAATGGCACTCCCTTAATCCAGCAACAGGTCATCCCTGTTCAGAGAAACAACCAGAGGCGCCATACCTGACCCCAAATAACAACAGGGAGCCACTCCAGGGAGTGCAGGAATTGACTTCTGTTCACCCACTGCAATAATATTAACCACGGATGTCCCGGTACCCCAATCCTTATATGAGTAAAGGAGCCTCTCTCAGAAGAAATAGTGGGAGTTATACTAGACAGCAGCTTTTTGTCTTAGGCAGGAATTTCCATTATTCCTGCAGTGGTGGATTCAGATTACACAGGGGTAATCCAGGTGCTTGTCGCTCCCCCTCAGTAGTCAAAAGCTCTAAAATTTTAAATTGGACAGACCCTGGGACTTTAGGAACCTTTTGCCCAAATGTCATTCCATCTATAACCTTTACATTATGGGGAAGAGATATTTTTTCTCAAATGGGCATGCTTTTATATAGCCCCAATAACTAAGTTTCAGCACAAATGCTACAGCTGGGCTAGGATCCCTTTATGGGACTTTTCAAAAGGGACAGGAAATGCAGAAACCTGTCCAAGTTAATGAAAAGACAAACCGAGCTGGTATTGTCTACACAAATTTATCCTAGGGGCCATTGTTCCCAAGACTGCCAACCCTATTACCTGGAAAACTGATGAACAGGTTTAAGTGAAACATTGGCCAATGCACTCAAAAGGTTAAGCGGCAAAAATTTGTCTAACAACAATTAGAGATCGGTCATTTAAAGTTTTCTACTATCCTTTCTTAATGGCAACCACTAGGACTTGAAACAGTCCTGTTTTTGTCATTAAGAAAAAATCTGATAAATGGAGACTTTTACAGGATTTAAGAGCTAGTAACGCTATTATGAAAGCCATGGAAGCATTGCAGCATGGATTGCTATCCCCAGTCACTATATCAGTTAACTGTAATATCAGTCATTGATTTACAGGATTTTTTCTTTACTGTAATTTTAAGCCCAGAGTATTGTAAACAATTTACATTCAGTATATTCTCCGAGAATGTAAAGCAACCATTTCAAAGATTTCAATGGAAAGTTTGCCACAAGTAATGAAAACAGCTCCACCTTGTGCCAGAAGTAGGTGGATGCTGCTTTACAATGTATGAGAAGCAAATATACTAATCTCTATTTAATCCATTTTATGGATGATTTTGCTGGCCCACGAAAATCATGCCTTTTTACATGAATTTCTTAATGAAACTTTGTTGTCACTGATTGAGTTTTAAAATTTTCTCCTGAAAAATTTCAAACGAGTCCTCCTTTCACATACCTTAACCATGTGTTAAACACACACAAAGTAAGACACCAACCTTTACAATTATGAAAAAATTACTTTGTGATGTGTAATGATTTCCAAAAATTGTTGGGAGATATTAATTGGATTAATTCTTACTTACATATCACCACAGCAGATGTAAAACCGTTGTTCAACATCTTACAGGGGCATTTTTTCTCCCAATTCTAGGAGAATTCTCACATCTTAGACCAAGGAAGCCTTGTCCCTTGTGAAAAAGTCTATTGATTCCCAAAAGATTAAAAGAGTAGATTCCCATCTACCTTAGGACTTAATTAATCTGGCCACTCTCCATAATCCCAGAGGATATCTGTGGCAAGATGAACCAATGGAATTGCTCCATTTGCCAGTAATCTGCAAAAATTATAGGATTCTTATCCCTATTTAGTAGCTTGATTAATAACTAAAGTGAGACAACGAAGTGGTGAATTATTTGGACATGATCTTCATAATATTGTCATTCCTTAAGAGAGATTTCAACTTCAAAGTTTGCTTTAAATTAGTTATGATTGACAATTTGCAATAACTGATTATAGAAAACCTGCTTTGTTTTATGCTCAAACCAAATATGTTATTCATAATAATTTTTCCCTACAAAAGACACTCTTACTTACCACTCATTTGCTTTTAGGATAATTCAGCTTTTAATAATTATAAACATTCTTGCTTAATGTCTTCTGTCAAGTTTTTAACCATTAACAGTCCAACTCAGAGCAATCATAGAAAATATTGCTGTATTGAAGTGCTGACATCTGCAGGAGTGATCCCAGCTTATCCACAAGAACTGCACCACCAATTAGTATACCAATCTGGTGTTCTAATAACAGTGAAAAAGACTGATTGCTCATCCAGCAAGACACTAGGTATGCAAAGTGGAGAGAGTGCATTTATAGATCTAAAGTAAACTATTCCATACCAATTGAAAAACTATAACAACTACTGTTGGAAATAAACAAATTGCTTAACCTTACTTATGGAGGGCCCTTGCTGCCTTGAAGCCCATTGTTTTAACCCAACCACTTGTGGGATTTCCTACCTATATAAAAGAGCTTGTTTACAATCTCCATATGTTTTTCTTGTATGGATATCACACTGTAAAAATTAATCACCACAATGATATGTATTCTATAGCCTGTAATATTGTATTTTCACAAATTGTTTAACTGATGCTTTTTATAAAGATTTTCTCATTCTTAAGCAAACCCCATACTTGGTATTCCCAGTGTAGCTGTCATCCCCCTAAAATGATAAATGTGGTTTACAATGGTTGTATGAGATTAACTCTATTTTGGAGAATAGACATAAAAGATTTCTAGTTACTTCTTTCTTGGGAAATATAGCCCAAACAGCTATTGCTATTTCGGTAACAGCTGCACCTGTGACTCTAGCTTAGGAATTTCACAGGGCAATTTGACTAATTAGTTAATTAGGAATGTTTTCATAGCCTTAGCTATCCAAGAGATTATTGATTAGAAGCTAGAAACAGAGCTAATTCCTTACAAGAAGCATTTCTAACTGTAGGACAAGAACTTGTGACCTTAAAAATTAGGTCGGCTCTTTGATGTCACTCTGAGTTTAAATGTTTTGCCTCAATCCTTTAGAGAAAACTAAATGAGTCCACACATGGGAGAAGTTTAAAAATCATATTCTTGTAGTTTGGAATTATTCGGACTTGAGTATAGAACTTACTAAATTTCATCAAGAAATCCTAGACTTTTTGTTTGCTGGAAAGCAATTCTGGTCTACTGAATTGGCCCATTCTATATTTAATAATTTTTCTTCATTCATTAATCAAATATCCTTGATGTCTATATTCATCAGTGTGGGAATTTGTGGAGCAGTGACACTTTTGTTGCTTTGTCTACTTCCTATCATCTTCAGAGTGCTAAAGAATAGCATATCTCAGCTTCCCCTGAGTTCCATTGTTTTGTGCTTAAAAATGAAAAATGGGGAGATGTAGGCAACTGGCCTCATAGTCCCACTGAGCGTTAGGGATCCACGAGGACCATGGACAACGAGACCACTAGGATGCGTTCAGGAGCTGCTGAGTCCATTCCCACCCCTTTTCCCACTTGGCACAAGCAACCAGGAAAACTCCTGCTGGCTCTAACAGTGGACTCTGAAACTGGAATAAACACAGCTGACTTGGGAGTCTATTGTTCCCATATTCCATGGTTTATGTTCTTGTTTTTAAACAATTTATGCTTAACTTTGAGTCACACTGAGGAGCCTTAGTTCAAGTCCCAGGTTCTCTTGATGTAATTTTAGAAATGTATAGTTATAGGTCCTAGGAAATAGTTTATATAGATTAAGGAAAATTTAAGTAACCATTTTCTTATAGAAGTAATGTTAGTCCAGTTTGATTTAGGGAGGCCAGTGTGTTTTGAATTAGGCCAGCTGAGTGTAACCATAGCAGCAATTTTTAAAATAAAAACTATTTTAAATTAGTATAGAATATTAGAACTTAATGATTCACCATGGTGGTTTCAGGTTTTGTCAATGAGTGGTGTTAATTCATGGTGATGCAGATAAAATACTATTAAGGGCACAGAAGAAAGTTGTTTGGGGAACATTAAGGTAGCATAAGACACAAAAAGACAATTTGTGGTTGTTCCTCCTCGTTTCTTCCTTATAATCTTCTTTATGTAAGATAAAACATTTGCTTGAGAGTGGGTGGTGTTCATGTTCACCTGGACCTGTTTATGTGAAAGTCACATGCTACCTTTTGTTCCTGTGATGATAACTTTGCAGAGTATAGGGATAAAAGCTCTGGGATTACACTCATTTAAAGGCTGTTGCTTACTACGCAGGAGCCAGGTCCCTTTCACTCTCTCCAGTGTCTCCTTACTTTTGTAAATCACCGACGCTGTCACACCTGAAAGGGACCCAGACCCTTGCAGGGCAGGAACCCTGCAATTAGCACCCAAAGGTGGGACCCTGGATAGGTAAGCATTTTCTCATTTCAGGAGGACTAAGTTCTTATCCAATGGTGCTGCACACCCCTCTGTGGAGACAGCCAGAATGAGGATGGGTAAGGAATTATTTTTGTAATGCAGAACCATGACACAAAAATTGTTCATCAGTATACTAAAGAGTACTTTGTCTAAACATGGAACTAAATTTTCTTCTAATAATCTAGCTCTCTGTTTTGCATTTTGTGCTGAAAATAAGGTGTCCTGAGGTCAATACAGTGGATTTGATTCCCTGGGTCAAAGTTAGGAAAATACTAAAATTGTATTGCACACAGCATGTTCCTGAGAGTGTGCCATCAAATGCATTTGCATTGTGGAACTTAATTAAAGATGCTTAAAATCCACAGCAGGATTATGAAAACTTTCCTTCCAAAAGGGCCTCTAATGATGAGGATGAAGAAACATTTTGCCGCTGCTTTTGCACCTCCTTTACATGATGCCAATTTGTCTTCACAAAATAAGGCTGATTTAGTGGATGCATTCATAAAATACCATGAGCAGAAATATCCTAATAATGTTGCTGCACCTCTTTCTAAGGGTTTCCTTTAAGGGTTAAGAATACTGAAATAAAGCCTATACCTAGTTTCAGTTTTCATTTTAATAAAGGAATGCAGTGAGCCAGAGCTGTAAGAAAAAAAATATATGTTATATAATAGTAATATAAGTAAAATAAGGAATATAAGGAATATAAATAATATATATAAGCAATATATAAATAAAATAAACAAAAGAATATAAGTAATAAGCAAAAGAATATCTCATTACACTGCTTTAAATGTGGGCAATTCGGATGTATTAGTAGAAACTGGCTACACAGGGTATGGCTAGTTTACAAGGCACACTGTCACCACCTATTGGGGTTACTCAACCAAAAACACTGTGTCCTAAATGTCAAAAAGCCTGTCATTGTGGAAAAGATGTCGGTCTAAATTTTACCAAAATGGCACTCCCTTAATTCAGGAACATGTCCTCCTGGTTCAGGGAAACAGCGAGGGGGCCAGACGTAGCCCCAGATAGCAACAGGGCAGCTTCCACCATGAACCCATTCATTCCTTTTATTGCATTGCACAGCTCATCTGAGCCACCCAAAGGAGTGCAGGACTCGATATCTGTTTCACCACTGCAATAATATTAACACCGGATGTCCCATTAACACCAATCCCTATAGGAGTAAAGGGACCTCTCCTGGAAGAAATAGTGGGAGTAATACTAGGCAGAAGCTCCTTGTCTTAGCCAGGATTTTCCATTTTTCCTGGAGTGGTGGATACAGATTACACAGGGGAAATCCAGGTGCTTGTTGGTCCCCCTAATAAAACTTTACAGTTTAACAAAGGTCAGAGAATAGCCCACTTGCTGCTCTTGCCTTATCACAAGCAGGCAAAACTTTCACTAACCTGCCTAGAGGTGACTCTGGATTTGTCTCTAGCGATATTGATTTTGGGGTTCAGGAGGTTACTAATTCTAGACCTTTAAAAACATATATTCAAGGGGTTAACATTAAAGTCTTATTGGATACAGGAGCCAATGTATCTTGCATTGCTGGGAAAGATTGGACTGCTTCATGGTCTACTTAAATAGTCCCTTCAGGACTCATAGGCATTGGTCGATCACCCTCAGTAGTCAAAAGCTCTAAAATTTTCAATTGGACAGCCCTGAGACTTTAGAAACCTTTTGCCCATATGTCATTCCATGTATCCCCTTTACATTATGGGAAAGAGACATTGTTGCTCGAATGGGCATGCTTTTATATAGCCCTAATAACAAAGTTTCAGCACAAATTCTACAAATGGGCTATGATCCCTTTAAGGGACTTGTAAAAAATGGACAGGGAATGCAGAAACCTGTCCAAGTTAACGAAAAGACAAACCGAGCTGGTATTTCCTTCTCAAATTTATCCTAGAGTTCATTGTTCTCAAGACTGTTGACACTATTAGCAGGAAAACTGAAGAACCTGTTTATGTAGAACAATGGCCTATGCACTCAGAAAAGCTTAAGGCCACCAAAAAACTTGTCTAACAACAATTAGAGGTGGATCATATAGAGCCTTCTAATATCCCCTCTGAATGGCAACCACTAGCCTTTGAAACACTCCTATTTTTGTCATTAAGAAAAAAAAATCTGGTAAATGGAGACTTTTACAGGATTTAAGAGCTATTAATCCTACAATGGAAGCCATGGGAGTGTTACAGCCTGGATTGCTATCCCCAGTCGCTATACCTGTTAACTTTAACATTATAGTCACGGACTTACAGGATTATTTCTTTACTATACATTTAAATCCAGAGGATTGTGAAAATTTTACCTTCAGTTTATCCTCCGATAATGTAAAGCAACCATTTCAAAGATTTCAATGGAAAGTCCTGTCACAAGTAATGATAACAGCTCTACCTTGTGCCAGAAGTATGTGGAGACTGCTTTACAAGGTATTAAATGCCAACATCCTAATCTCTATTTAATCCATTATATGGATGACATTTTGCTGGCTCATGAAAATTGTGCATTTTTACATTAATTTCTTAATGAAACTGTGACTGCTCTCACTGATTGCGGTTTAAAAAAATCCCCTGAAAAATTTCAAACAAATTCTCCTTACACATACCTTGACTATGTGTTATACACAGAAAATGAAAGTCACAAACATTTACAATTATGAAAACATCACTTGGTGATGTTTAATGATTTCCAAAAATTGTTGGGAGATATTAGTTGGATTAGATCTTATTTACAGATCACCATGGCAGAGGAATTTTACGGGGGGGGGGTTCTTCCAATTCTAAGAGAATTCACACATCAGAGGAAGCCTTGTCTCTTGTTGAAAAGGATATTGAGTCTGAAATTGTTAAAAGAGTAGATTCCCACCTACTTTAGGATTTAATTATTCTGGCCACTCTCCACAATCTCACAGGATATCTGTGGCAAGAAGGAACAATTGAATGGCTCCATCTGCCAATACATCTAAAAAAAAATTGGATTTTATCCGTATTTTTTACGTTGATTAGTAACTAAGTGGAGACAATAATGGTTGAATTGTTTGGACATGATCTTGATAATATTTTTATTCCTTATGACAGATTTCAATTTCAAAATGTTTTAAACTAGTTTCTATTGACAAGTTGCATTAACTGATTATAGAAAAGCTTCTTTATTTTATGTTCAAACCAAACATGTTATTAATAATAATTTTTGCTATGAAATACACTCTTACTTCCCATTTGCTTTTGGGATAATTCAGTCTTTAATAATTATAAAGCTTCTTGCTATATGTCTTCTCAAGGTTTTAACCATTAACTGTCCAACCTAGAGCAATCATAGAAAAGATGGGAGGATTGAAATTCTGATGCCTGTAGAAGCTGATCCCAGCTTACCACAAGAACTGCACTACCTTTTAGTATATCAATCGGGTCTCCTAGTAACACTGAGAAAAACTGGTTGCTCCATTCACCAAGACACTGGGTATTCAAAATGGAGAGTGTGCATTTATGGATCCAAAGAAATCTTTTCCATACCTGTTGAAAATCTATAATAACTACTATTGGAGATAAACAAATTGTTTAACCCTTCATATGGAGGGCCCTTGGTGCCCTGAAGTCCATTGTTTTAGCCCAAACACTTGGGGGATTTCATACCTATAAAATAAGAGCTTGTTTACAATATTCATATGGTATTCTTTTATGGAATGAGTATCACACTGTAAAAATTAATCACTGCAATGACATGTATTCTATACCCTGTCAAAATTGCATTTTCAGAAATTGTTTAACTGATGTTTATTATAAAGATTTTCTCATTTTTAAACAAACCCCATACTTAATAGTTCCAGTGCAGCTGTCATCTCACCAGAATGATTAATATGGTTTACAAAGGTTGTATGAGATTAACTCTCTTTTGGACAATAGACATTAAAATATTTCTTGTTATTTTTTCCTTTGGAACTACAGTCCTAATAGCTATTGTTACTACGGTAACAGTTGCAACTTTGGCTCTAGCTCAGAAAGCTCACACGGCTACTGTTGCTAAATTCTTAATTAAGAATGTTTTTATACCCTTAGACACCCAAGTGTTTATTGATTGGAAGCTAGAGAGCAGAGTTAATAACTTGGAAGAAGCATTTCTAACTGTAGGACAAGAACTTGTGTCCTTAAAAATTAGGTTGACACTTCAAAGTCACTCTGAGTATAAATGACTTTGCATCACTCCTTTAGATCTAAAATCTGTCCACACATGGGACAAGATTAAAAACCATATTCTTGAATTTTGGAGACATTGGGACTTGAGTATAAACCTTACTAAATTTCATCAAGAAATCCTAGAACTTATGGTTGCTGAAAAGTATTTCCGGTCTACTGAATTGGCCCGTTCTATATTTAATACTTTTTCTTCATTCATTAATCAAAAATCATTGATTATATTCATTAATGTGAGAATTTGTGGAGCAGTGATACATTTGTTACTTTATCCACTTCCTATCATCTTTAGAGTGCTAAAGATGAGAATATCTCAGATCCACATG
Organism: Cephalopachus bancanus; assembly: GCA_027257055.1. NCBI lineage: Eukaryota > Metazoa > Chordata > Mammalia > Primates > Tarsiidae > Cephalopachus > Cephalopachus bancanus. Next base: position 40,901 of record JAPVLO010001178.1, read on the forward strand.
CAGTTCCACGGTTTCATGCTTAAAAATAAAAATGGGGCGATGTTGGGAGCTGGTCACAGATACCCACTGAGTGTTAGGGACCAGGGAGGACCATGGACCCCGAGTCCATTAGGATGTGTTTGGGAGCTGTTGTCCCCATTCCCTTCCCCTTTTTCCACTTGGCAAAATCAACCAGAAAAACCTCCCTCTGGCTCTAACAGAAGACTCTGAAACTGGAACAAACAGTTATAGCTTGGGAGTCTCTGTTCCCATATTCCACGGTTCGTGTTTTTTTGCTTTTACATAATTTAAGCTTAATTTTGAGTCACATTGAGAAGACTTCGTGTAAGTCACAGGGTCTTTTGATATGATTTTAGAAATGTATAGATGTAAGTCCTAGAAAATAGTTTATATAGATTAAGAAAATTTGAGTAACCTTTTTGTTACAGAGGTATGGTTAGAATAGTTTGACTTAGGGAGGCCAGGGATGTTTGAATTAGGCCAGCTGGTGCTAGGAGAGTGTAACCACAGCAGCAATAGTTTTAATATAAACTAGTTTTTATAAACTACTCTACTTATTGTTTTTATTTATTACTCTTCAATGAGAAGTAAATCTATATATATAATAGCAAGAGGAACGTATTTTATTTTTCCTGAGTTTTACCTCTGCATTTTCGCTTTTACAGAGGGGCACCTGCTTCAATAATATCACTGTATCTCCTAGGATACAAATTATGTTTTTGTATGGGATTCTATTTTCTCCTTATAGTTTCCACAAGCATGAGAACATTCTCTTTCTACTTTTAAAATATTGATCTAGCTACTTTGTTTGGAGGCGCAAATATTTCAATCCTGAAACAATGAAATATTTCGTTTTAAATTCTCTGGGTTTGCATACATTTTTTCTATGACTGTAATTATATGGAGTCAAAAACTGCAATTGAAATAACAAGCAAAACATTTAAATACTCATTGAGCCTATCTTTGTAACTTCTGAATTTTTAACCTTTGATCTTGATTGTCTGATGAGAAAATTAGAAAACAGCCTACAATTAAGTCCAGAATTATGTAGCATGCAGGTGTTTCTCTTTAAGCTTAATGATCTGTCTTTTCCTTGTGAATCACTTTTCTGGCAAAGGAATTCCAAAGCTGATTTTTGACTTTGCTGGTGTCCCACCATGCTTTTTCCATGAACTGACACAAATAATCACAAAACATTACTTATTTATTACACAAAGTGCAATCCACTTGCAAGTTTGTATTTTCTCTTTAATGTCACTGGAACAACTAAAGTTGCAATACCCCTTCCTTCAAAGGCAAATGTGCAGTCTCCTTTCTTTGTGACAGCCTTTTACTTACTTCCAAATAAATAAGTAGATAAAAAAATTTGTGATGTAGGATATTGTGCAAATAGTTTGAGTGGAATCATCTGCCATCTGTGGAATGACCAAAAAATGTTTGTAAGCTATGCTTAATGGGAATTCTGATATCTGCTTTACCAAAACCTTACCTAGAGAGAACCTACACAAATAATGTGAAAACTTCAGCAGGTAGCTTTGTATGCAATTTTCCACCAACCAATAAATACACTGAATACAACTGCACAAAACATCTGCAGGGCAGGAAAAAGTAAGCTACCTTTTAACTAGTTTTTTGCAGAATTTGCTTCCTTAAATTATTTATTTCCCAAAATATTTTCCAAAATGCACTTTGTTATTTTGTCATTGACATCACAGGAAACATCTCTTTGTCTTTCACTTTCCTTTTAATACAATTTTCAACTTACTTTTCTTGTGAAAGTGTTTTACATACTTCCAAATAAATAAATAGATTAAAAAATGAATAAAGATTTTAATGTTAGAATAAGCAGCTTATACAGCAAGTTGATTGAATTGGAGGAATCTGCCACCTGTCATTGTTTAATGAAGGAAAAAAAATTATATTCTTAAAAGAAATACTAATATCTGCTTTGCCAATATCTTACCTAGGGTGTACCTGCACTGAAAATGTAGCAGACTTTATCAGGTTCACATCAAAATATTTTAGTCGGCAACTGTGCCACTGAATAAAACTGGGCAACACACTACTGGGACCAATAAGGGAACACTGGATTTTATAATGCTTGTTGCTGAAAATGCTTCCTTTTGGGTAACTTCATGAAATAATATACATATACACTGATCCCTAGCAAACAAATCATATGTCTATATGGAATTAAATTCTCTCCTCATAGTTTCATAGGAAGTACTTTCTCTTTCTACTTTAAAAAAATTGACCTAGAAATTTTGTTTGGGGTTGCAAATATTTAAGTAACTGAAACAATACAATGTGTAGTATAACATATTATGAACTTGCTTAAATAATGCCTATGAAAGAATTATTTTAGAGTCTAAAGCTCCAATTAGAGTAACAAGCATGAGATTTTAAGACGTGATTGAGCCTATATTGTTACTTCTGACTTTTTCCAATTTGATATATATTCACCCTCAAAAGATAGGTAGGAAACAACCTCCAATTAAACACAGAAGCAGATGGCAGGCAGGTGATTCTCTTTGAAGTTAGTGATGATTATTTCCCTCTAAAGACTTTTCTTTAGGGAATTCCAAAGCAAGGGAATTCCAAAGCAGATTTTTACTTTGCTGGAGTCCCACATGTTGTTTCCTGAATGGACACAAATGATCACAGAACATTTAGATATTTATTACTGAAAGAGTTATCATCATGCACATTTGTACTTCTTTGACATCACTGAGAACATCCAAGAATTTCTCTCAGCTTCCCTCAAAGTTATGTTCTCTTTTCTTTATGAAAGTGTTTAACTTATTTCCAAATAAATAAATATATGAATAGATAAAATAATCATTTGATGTTCGACTCAGCATGTTACACTCTAAACTGTTTGAAAGGAGGAATTATCTGCCAACTGTTGGTGAAAAACTTAGAAAAAAGTTTATTTTATTAATCTCTGCTTAGAATAATTAGATATCAGCTTTGCCAAACTCTTAAATAGAGTGAGTCTACACAGATAATGTAGAAGCCTTTAGCAAGTTAACATCACAGTACGTTTGTAGGTGACTTTGCCAATATGTAATAAATGCAGCGAGTGCCACTGGGCAACATAACATTGGGATAGGGAAAGAAAAACTAGGGTTTAACTTGCTCCTTGCAGAAAGTGCTTCCTTTTGTAAACTCTATGACAAAATCATAACAATCTAGCTCCTAGAATGCAAACCATGTTTCTATATGGGATTGTATTTTCTTTTCTTTTCTTTTCTTTTCTTGTTTGTTTTTTTGAGTTGGAATCTCATTCTGCCGCCCAGACTGGAGTGCATTGGCCACTCCCGGCCACCGCAGCCTTGCCTGCTGTGCTCCGGCGATCCTTCCTCCTCAGCCTTCCAAGTAGCTGGAACTACAGGCACACGATACCACACCTGGCTGACTTTTTTTTTAAATTTATTGTAGAGATGAGGTTTCGCTGCCCAGGCGGGTCTCAACCCGCGGGCTCAAGCAATCCACTCACCTCAGTCTCCCAAAGGTGCGGGATTACAGGCTGAGCCACCGAGCCCAGCTTGTATTTTCTTCTCTTAGCTTTTATAGGAAAAAGCACAGAGAAATGACACAAACGATTACACAGTTTTCGGTTATTTATTATGAAAAGAGTTTTATAAAACACACATATTTTCTCATTTTTAAATATGTGGGATACAACTCAGGATTAGGTATAATTGTGGTCATAATAGAGGTAAAGTTTGGGCCTCAATTTTTCCTCATTTTGCCTGGTTTGAGATAAGGTAATATATTGATGTTTTGTGCCCCCTCCTGGCAGATTTTTCACTGCTGCCAATTCTTTTCTTATAGTATTATGCTAAATGTTCAGTGTTCACTTATGAGGGAGAAAATGTGGTACTCAGTTATTTGTTTCTGTGACAAATCACTAAGTATTATAAACTCTAAATTCACCCAAGTTACTGTGAAGTCCATAATTTTGCTTTTCTTTATGAGTGCATTATATTCCATCATGCACGTGTACTACATTTTTAAAAATCCAGTTCAATTTCAATAAGTAGCATAGTTGGTTCCATAATTTAACAATTGCAAATAATGCTGCAATAAACATGCATGTACAAGTACCTTTATTGTAGAGTCATTCAAATTTTTCCAGGTATATTTTCACAGGAGTAACTGATAAGTCCTAATGAAAGTCACTTTCTAGTTTTTTTGAGGAATCAACACACTGTTTTTCGTAGAGACTGAACTAGTTGGCACTACCATGAACGGTATATTAAATGTTCACTTTTCTCTGCATCCTCACAAACATCTGTTTTTTTGTTGTTTTATTAATTATGGTCATTCTTACTGGGTTGAGGTATAATCTTTTTTTTTTTTTTTTTTTTTTTTTTGAGTTGGAGTCTCACTCTGTCGCCCAGACTGGAGTGCAATGGCCGCTCCCGGCCACTGCAGCCTCGACTTGCTGGGCTCTGGCGATCCTTCCGCCTCAGCCTTCCAAGTAGCCGGAATTACAGGCATGCGCTACCGCCCGGCTGAGTTTTTGATTTATTGTAGAGATGAGGTCTCGCTGCCCAGGCGGCTCTCGAACCCACGAGCTCAGGCAATCCACTCATCTCGGCCTCCAAAAGGTGCGGGATTACAGGCAGAGTCACCGAGCCCGGCTAGAGGTAAAATCTTAATGTGATTTTGATTTGCATTTCTCTGACGTTTGAGGGAAACCCTTTTGTCTTATATCTGTTTGTTGCTTGTATGTCTTCTTTTTGAGAAATATCTATTCATGTTTTATGCCCAATTTTTTTTTATTTTTATTTTTTGAGTTGGAGTCTCACTCTGGTGCCCAGACTGGAGTGCAGTGGCTGCTCCCGGCCACTGCAGCCTCGACCTGCTGGGCTCCGGCGATCCTTCCTCCTCAGCCTTCCGAGAAGCCAGAATTACAGGCATGGACTGCTATGTCCGGCTGATTTTTTGATTTATTATAGAGATGAGGTCCCGCTGCCCAGGCAGGTCTCGAACTGGCGGGCTCAGGCAATCCACTCACCTCAACCTCCCAAAGGCCCGGGATTACAGGCTGAGCCACCGAGCCCGGCTTATGCCCAATTTTTAATGGAGCTTTCCCCCCCCCTTTTGGCATGTTTTATTTCCTTGTAGATCCTAGATCATTTTTGTCAGAAATGCGTTTGTCAAATATTTTTTTCCATTTTTGGCAAATGTGTTTGGCAAATATTGTTTCCCATTTTGTGTGTTGTCTCACTACTATCTTTTTTTTTTTGATTGTTCGTTTTGTTTATTTTGCTTTGCAGAAGCTCATCATTTTGATGAGGTCCTATTTGTCTATTTTACCTTTCATGGCATGGGATTTTTGACTTATGATCAGGAATTGATTGCCTAGTCCAATTTCTGTAAGGGTGTCTCCTGCATTTTCTGAGATTCCTATTGTTTGAGAACTTACATTTAGAGCTTTGATCCATTTAGAGTTGATTTTTGTGTATGTGATAGATAGGGGTCCTGTTTCATTCTTCAGCACGTGTTCAATGAGTTTCCAAGTGCAATTACTAAATAGCTTCTCCTCTCCACAGTGGTTGTTGTTGTAGGCTTTGTTAAAGATGAGTTGGTTGAGAAATTGAGGTTTGCTTCTAGTATCTCTAGCCTGTTCCATTGGTCTATATTCCTGTCCTTGTCCCAACATCAGGTTGTTTTGATTATTGTGGCCTCATAATAATGTGTAAAATCTGAAGGTGTGGTAATTCCCATTTTGTTCCTTTTGGTAAGGATTGCTTTTGATATTTGTTGTCATTTGTGTTTCCATATGAATTTCTGTATTGTCTTTCCTAGGTCAGAGAAGAATGATATTGGTAATTTAATGGCTATAGCATTGTATCTGTTGATTGTCTTTGGATGGATGAGCATCTTAACAATGCTTACTCTACCTATCAATGAGCATGGGATATTTTTTCCATTTGTTTGTGTTATCTTTGACTTCTTTGAGCAATGATTTGTAGTTCGTGTTGTAAAGACTTTTCACTTCTCTTGTTAGGAAGATGCCAAGATATTTCATTTATTTTGTGGCTATTGTGAAAGGAATTTGGTGTTTTATTTGTTTATCTGCCTGCTTGTTTTTGGTTTATAAGAATGAGACAGTCTCTTGCACATTTATTTTGTACTCTGAGACTTTCTCAAAGTCCTTTCTCAGTGCAAGGAAGATTTTGACAGACTTTCTATAATTTTCCAGATTTATGGTCATATAATTAGCAAAGAGGGTAACCTGACTTATTTTCCTATTTGAATACCCCTGATTTTCTTCTCTTGTCTGGTTGTTTAGCTAGGACTTCCAATACTATGTTGAGCAGGAGAGATAAGAGAGGGTGGGCAGCCTTGTATTATTCTGGATTTCAGGTGAAATGCTTCCAGTTTCTGTCCATTTAGCAATATGTTGGCTGTGGGTTTATTTCTGATAGCTTTTACTATTTTAAGGTATGTTTCTCTAGGTCAAGGTTTTTTATCAAGAAGGGATGCTGGATTTTATTGAAAGTTTTGTCTGCATCTAACGATATCTTGTGGTTCTTGCTTTTACATTTCTTGATGTATTTAAATACATTTATGATATTGTGGGTGTTGAACAAACCCCACATCCCGGGGATGACCTCTACTTGGTCATGGTGGGTGATTTTTAAAATGTGTTGTTGGACATGATTTGCTAAAATCTTGTTGAGAATATTGATCTGTAGTTCTCTTTTGTTGTTGGATCTTTACTTGGTCTGGGTATCAATATGATGATAGTTTCATACAACGATTTGGGAGTGTTCCATCTTTCTTGATTGCCTGCAATACTTAAGTAGGATTGATATTAGCTCCTCTTTGTTTGTTTTTAGTATTACCCTGGAAATCCATCTGTTCCAGAACTTTGTTTTGTGGGTAGTCTTCTCATGACAGAGTCAATTTCCTGAGTTGTTAGTGATCTAGTTAGGATCTCAGATTCTACTTTTCTCAATCTTGGGAGGTTGTGTAACATCAGAGAGTCCTCCATTTCATTAAGGTTATTGAGTTTGCTTTTATACAGGTGTGGATAATAATCTATCATAATCATTAGTGTTTGTGTTTGGTTATGACTTGGTTTTTGCATTTCTGATTGGGTTTATTTGGGCTTTTTCTCTCTCTTTCTTGGTCATTCTGGCTAGGAGTTTATCAGTATTGTTTAACCTTTCAAAGAAACAGCTTTTTCTTTTTTTCTGCTATGGTATTTTTGTCTTCTATGTTCCATTTTGAGTTTTTATTTTGCTTCCTTTGATTCTTCTGCTGAAGTTAGGGTTTTGGTGGTCTTGCCTTCCCACATATGTTATATAAGTTGTTATGCTGTTAACTTGTTCTCTTTCTGTTTTCTTAATATTTTAATAGGTTAATAAATTCCCCCTCTAGTACTGATTTTATAGCATCGCAGAGGTTTTGGTAAAATATTTCATCGCTTGCATTTTTTTCTGAAATATTTTAATTTCTATTTTGATTTCTGTGTGGACCTTGTAATTGTAAAATATCATGGTGTTTAGTATCCTTGTTTTTGTGTATTTGGGAGAATTTTGTTGGTGGTGATTTTTTTTATTCTACTGTTGTCTGAGAAGATGCATCACAGTATTTCAATCTTATGAAATTTGTTTTAGTATGATTTGTGACTGAGGATGTCCCTTGGAGTATGTTCCATGTGATGATGGGTAGAATGACTATTCCAAGGATTGTTGCATGGAGTGTTCTGTTGATTCTACTAGGTCTGTTTGGTCAAGCATCAAGTTGAGGTTCTGGATCTCTTTGTTGACTTTTTTGCCTTAATTATCTATCTTGGAATGTTAGTGGGGTATTTATGTTTTCAGCACTGATAGTGTTAGGGTCAGTATCAATTTTAGTATACTTAGTATCTGCTTTATATAAGTTGGAGCTCCTACATTGGGCGCACATGTGTTTAGGATGGATATTTCTTGTTGATGGATTGAATATTTTATTATTATGTATTGAATTCATTTGCCTGAAATTTGTTTTCCATACTCTTACTTTGAGTCTGTGGGCAACCTATGTGGTGAAATGAGTTTCCTGGAGGAAGCTAATTACTGGTTGGTGTTTCTTTTATCCCGTTTATCATTCTATGTCTTTTCAGTGGTGTATTTAGATAATTCACTTTCAGATGAATAATTGAAATGTGAGTGTTAGTCCCTGTCATAATGCTTGTATAAGACTGTTTGGTTTTTGTTAAGGTTTTATGTTCATATATGTGTGTTTTCATTTTTTCAGATAGGCTGTGTGTCCTGCTGCTTCTATGTTTGTAATCTTGTGAAGTATATAGTCTTTCTTTTTTTTTTTTGCTGTGCCCAGCATCTGCTGTAGAGCTGGTCTCAAAGCAGCATATTCTATTATGAATAAAATGTCTGGGTTGAATTTTAATTCTGCATCACTGTTGAAGCTTAGCTTGGCTGGGTAGGAAATTCTTGTTTGAAATTGTTTGTCTTTAAGACCATTAAATGTTGGAGTTCAATTCCTTTTGACCTGTAGTGTTTCTGCAGCAAGTATGATTGGTCTCAACAGGTAGGTAGGCTGATATTTTTCTCTTATTATCATTAGTATTTTCCCTTTTATGCCTGCTACATGACTATGTGACTAGGGGTTGATCTTCTCATAAGTTGTCTTGGAGGGATTCTTTGTGTTTCTTGTGCCTGTATAATCTCTGACAAGATGAGGGAAGTTTTCTTTACATGCATCATGGAAAGTATGTTCCAGGGTCTATTCTGTTTAATTTTCTACTTCAGGTATTCCAATCAGATGTAGGTGTGGTTTCTTGTTAAGTTCGCATTTCTCTTATAATGTTGCTACTTAAATTATTTCTATAGTCTTCAGAGTTTAGCTTGGTTCCATATTTTTGGTCTTCCAGCTCTGAGATTTTTTCTTCTGCTTGGCCAATTCTGTTTCTCATGCTTGTAAGTTTGATATTTATTTCTTCAGTGGTGATCTTTATTTCTGTTATTCTGTTATTTCTAATTGTGTTTCCTTGAGTTTGTCCAGTTCTACTGTAATTTTATTTTGTTTTAGCCTTTGTTTTTCTTGATTCTCATTCCTTTTATTCCATGACTCCCTAATCACCATAAGTACCTTCTGGGTACGCTCTTTCTCAAAGATAGCCAAGGTTTGTGCATCAGTAACTGTCCTTTCTAGCATTGACTCTTTGCTGGCTCAAATAGTTACCAGCTCTTCTTCTTTGTTTTTGTTCTTCATTTATGGCAGTTAATCTATCTTTCTCATTAATTCTGTTGCTAAGTGAGAAATGGAGGAACAGTCAATTCTGATAGTTGCTCTTTCTTTTGTCCTTCTTTAAGCTGAGGCTCCAGATTTGTTTAAGTATGAATTAGGGCAGGGGTAGGGCATTGTGTGTTCTTTTTACAATTTTGAGTACTTACTAGGGATTGGGTGCTGCAAGAATCTAGAATTTAGAAATTATTAGCAGGTTATAATGTTTACCTTGTGAATGATCCAGCTAGGAGTCAAGTTCTTCCTCTGCACACTATGATCTTACAGTGTTTATGCTTGCATAGTCCCTGAAATCAAGACAGAATATAACAGGGAAAAGAGAGGGGAGAAGGACAGAAGAGAGGGAAATGAAGAGAAGGGAAATGAAGAAAGAAAAATACAAAAAGAAATAAAAAGCAAAGAAAAAAGAAAGAAAAAAGGAGAAAAGACAGAAGAAAACCAATCAACAACCAAAAAACATCTGAGATAAATAAACACACACTGCCACCAGCCTCCTTCTTGGTCAGTTTCATTGTCTGTGTATATCATCTTGGAGCTGACTCAGGACACAGGGTGGATCATCTGGGCGTTCACATGTGCTGTTACTCACCAGGGTTTGTGAACTGGGAGCAAGATTCTCTGAAGTAACAAAAAGCATCCCCAGTGCAATGCAGAGTTCAGTGCCTGGTCCTAAAATGCAACTCTTCTGTTCTTCAGAGGACACCCTGGTACACTTCTCTGCCCACGCATAAGAGACTCTGCTCAGTTCATCTGAGAGAAACTGTTGCTCCCTTCCCACCAGTTACCAATCTCTGTACCTTGGGACCTGGTGGCAAGGCCTTGGAGCCCAGTGTGGGCTTGGGATGGGCTCTTCCCACTGATTCCTTGGGGGTCTGTCTCAGGCTCCCACTCTGCATGCCCTCTGTGACACTCACTGCCACCATTAAACTTTCTCCAAAGGTCATTCCCTGGAAAATATTCCAAGTTGTCTGCTCCTGGGTATGCCATGCCGATTGCATGTGTCTGTGCTTAGCCAAGTGTGGATCTCTCTGATGTCATGAACTTGGAGTATACTTTCTGTGCAAACAATGGTCAATTTCAGAAGGGTGTGGAGATAACCACTTGGTTTCAGGATAGAGGCTACTAAGGGTACATGCTGCCCAGAATTGGGAGAAATAATGTAGGTCTCAGTCCAGTACTGAGTTAGAGAAAATAGCATAAGACTGTATTTTTTTCTGTGGTAGGGCTCAATTGTTGGTTTCCACCCTGAGCTTTCTCTAGGGGCTCTTCTATTACCTGTCCTATTACCACAGGGGGTGGTGGTGTGAGTCAAATGTTAGATATTGAGAGGCAGCTAATCTCTTTTACTGTCTCCCTCTAAATTCTCTAGGAATTGTGAATATTTCTCCATGAAATAGATACAAACCATGTGTCCATGTGGAATCGTGTTCTTTCTGCATAGTATCCATTAGAAGTACTTTCTCTTTCTATTTTTACAAATTTGACCAAGCAACATTTTTTTGGGTTGCAAATATTTCAATTCCCAAACAATGCATTGTGTAGTTTTAAATTCTATGGGCTTGACTAAATTATTTCTATGAACAAAATCTGAAATGAGCTAAATCAGTTAATAAAATCAAATTGCTGGCATAATAATAATATTAACCAGCTTACTCCATTTTGTTTAAAACTTTCATCTTAGTTACCTTCCTAACCAAAAAATCAATGCCTTCATGTGACTACAGTTACATTCACATGACCACAGACCCCAGCTTTGTCTCGTTTGGGTAAGTCGTATTGAACATTTCCTGCTGACTGTTACAAAATCCTTAGCCATAAGTTCCATGTAATCATATGCTTTGTTAACTGAAATCACATATTACACCTTATATTCTTAGTTACCTAACCAAAGTGACTCCAGTGTGTAATGATTCTTCCTTGTCTCTATGTAACTACCTTAAACTATATCTTAATGGCAGAATGCCAGGGACTTGCTGAACAATGGCTATACCTAGGACATAAATTAATCAAAGCTCCCTCTCAATCAAAAGTTTCCATTTTGGTTGCCAAGTTGTTCGTTATTAGTTGCCATGGTCATAAGTTACTAAGTAACCATACTGCAAATTTTACCTATAAAACTTGTCATAAATTGCAGCAATTTGTCAAGAGTTATTTTCCTGGCATCTGCCTTCTCTTGACCCATGATATAATAAAACTCTATTTAATTAGATTCAGCTTGCTGGAGTGATTTCTTTTTGCTTGCTCAGTCATAACGTTTGGAGGCCCCAGAGAGATTTTGCCAACTTTGAGAGACAAGTGTCGTTTAAGCTCTCCCCAGTCTGATGGGGAGCTATTGGGTAGGTGCTGGCTGAGTTATTCAGGGACTCATAACCTTTCTTCTGGGTCAGAGTGGCTTGGAATGACTGTTGACTTCTCTTATCTCAAAGAAACCTGAACCCTTCTGCATCCTCCTGGGAGGTAAGAATTTGTTCTGTTTACGGTAAAAATCTGTTCTGTTTTGCTTGTGGTTACAATTCTGTTTAAGGGAGTCACGGTCTGATAAGGTAACCCTTTGGACAATATTCATTTGATCAAAACATTGGCTGAATAGAGTCCTATGGTTTTCTGCCCTGAAGCTATGCCAGGGGTCCATAACTTCGTTCACTTGGGGTGGACATGTTTTGTTTGTCACTGTGCTTTTGTTTTATGTGTTTGTCATTTCATATGAGGTCACAGATTTCTCAACCCTTCAGTCCCCTGAGTTATATATTAAGAATTTCCTCCTCTGAACAACAGAGGAAGAAAAAAAATGTTTCAGGAACCACACTTATGTCACTCCCTTCTGAAATGCCTGCAGGACTGGTAAGTTAATTTTGCTGACAGCAGTTTGTAATCGCTTATAATTCTTTTCACTGCCAAGTTACTTATGAATTTCTTTTTTTGTTGTTTTTGTTTTTTGGTTTTTTGGTTTCCTTTTTAGTTGGAGTCTCATTCTGTCTCCCAGAGTGGAGTGCAGTGACTGCTCCCGGCCACTGCAGCCTCGACCTGCTGGGTTCTGATGATCCTTCTGCCTCAGCCTCCTGAGTAGCCGGAATTACAAGCATGTGCTACCATGCCTGGCTGATTTTTTTGATTTACTGTAGAGATGAGGTCTTGCCAAGTTGCGCAGGCGGGTCTCGAACCGGCGGGCTCAGGCAATCCACTCATCTCAGTCTCCCAAAGCACGGGATTACAGGCTGTGCCACTGAGCCCGACTTGCTTATGGATTTCAAAATCTCTTTCTAGGCACAAGTATTATTAATGCAACACAGAATAAATACAAAATAACCTGGGCTTATCAATTATTGTAAAAGTAAAACTTGCCAATGTTTACCTGTTTAAAGTTCTCAATTTGGCCAGGCTCAGTGGCTCAGCCTGTAATCCTGTGCTTTGGGAGGCTGAGGTGAGTGGATTGCCTGAGTCCACGGGTTCGAGGTCTGCCTGGGCAACTTGGTGAGACCTCATCTCTCCAATAAATAATAATAAAAAAATAGCTGGGTGTAGTATCACGCGCCTGCAGTTCCAGCTGGAAGGCTGAGGTGGAAGGATCTCTGGAGCCCAGCAGGTCGAGGCTGCGGTGGCCAGGAGAAGCCACTGCACTCCAGTCTGAGCAATAGAGTGAGACTCTAACTCAAAAAAAGAGTCCTTAATTGGGTTACAACCTAATCACACATCTCTAATGTTTTCAATTTTTCTTCAGACTTTGTTGAAGTGGCTATGTTTCCTTACTAAAACACAGTTGTAAATGTTTTCCAGAAAAATGTTGAAATATTGAAGGTTTTGACTAGTCAAGCATGTAGTTTGCTGGACTACTTTCACTTTCCAGTATATTTTTAAGGCAACAACTTCTTCATCATTGCTTGCTTAATAATTTTGTCTATGCTGTCGCTTGATATTTTATTAAATTCAAGTAATATTCAGTTAAAGTCTCACTGTTTCCTATTTGTGCCCTTGGAAACAGATTTAAAAAAAAAAATCTCTACAGTCCACTTCTCAGGATTATAAGAATAATTGCAAAAGCAGGAATAGAATAATAAAAGAACAAACTGAGAGCCAAAAGCCATTTTTGTCTTGTTTTTAAACCATGCCTACATGACCAGTATTGCCACCCTCTCTCCATCATCTCCACCTTTGGCAACTCACCTCCACTCTTGGATGAATCCAGCCCCCCCATCTTCCCCTCTGACAAGTTCTGCAGGGGGCAGCTCGAGATAAGTGACACTTTCTGACGAATATTTTTTCATAATCTCTGATTTGTGTATGTGTGTGTGTGTGTATGTATATATAGCACAAAACCCGCCATTCTCAGAAAAATCATAGGTTTTAGTTTCTTTACTAGAATCAATCATGCACATTCATCACTTCACCTGGATTGACTACCAGAAGCTCCTTTTAACCCTGTTTACTTGTACTCAGAAAAAAGGTCAATAAATGTTAAGTAAAGGTTTTTCCCTCCTCTTGCCCAAACTGGGACTCTAACACTTTGGCAGGGTACAGGACATTAGAATTTTTTGCCGGATTCTACTAGCTGGGTTAAGGGAAGCAGTTCAAAAACCTATCAATCTTTTTTTTTTTTTTTTTGAGTTGGAGTCTCACTCTGTCGCCCAGACTGGAGTGCAGTGGCCGCTCCCGGCCACCGGAGCCTCGACCTGCTGGGCTCCAGCGATCCTTCCGTCTCAGCCTTCCGAGTAGCTGGAATTACAGGCATGCACTACCACGCCCAGCTGATTTTTTTGATTTATTGTGGAGATGAGATCTCGCTGCCCAGGCGGGTCTCAAACCCGTGGGCTCAGGCAATCCACTCACCTCAGCCTCCCAAAGGCGCGGGATTACAGGCTGAGCCACCGAGCCCGGCTTCTATCAATCTTTCTAAAACTACTATGGCATCCCAAGAAATTTCAGGGGCATTCATTAAATACCTCCAGAAGGTTTTTTATACTCATACCCCCTTAAAATCCTCGGCCCTTGAGAATGCTCAAGCTATTAATTTGTGGCACAGGAAGCTCTGGAGATCAACTAAATAAATAAATAAATAAATAAATAAATAAATGACAAAAGTTTAAAGGATTTGCAGGAATGAATATTTCTCAGCTACTGACAGTGGTCCAAAATGTTTTTAACTGTTGAAATGCTAAAAACAACAACAACAACAACAAAACCAGAAATGGACAGCACAGCCAATAAAGCTGCCAGGAGATAAGCTAAAATTCTGATAACAGCCCTCTAAGTCCCGTGAACTGACTTTAGGGGCAATTACTAGTTGCAAATTCACTTCTAACCAAACTATAAACTTAGGGCAAAAACGGGTTTCCCATTTGTTTCTCATAGCTCTGAAATTCCCATTCCTTCCAATGAGCTGAAACCTGCTTCAGAAGAAAAAAGCCACTATTGTGTTTTCACCTGACAAACTGAAATGTTTGTCACTATTATTAAACTTAAAGGTTGCCTTCTTCTTTATTGCCTTGTCTCCTGTTAGTGAACCCATCTTTGCATTTGAATGGACAAATCCTGACTCTGAGGACACCAATCAGTTAACCTAGATGCTTTTCAGAGAAGTTTTGCAACAGTATTTATCAGGGTTCTGTGCCTTACACCCTAAATGGCCTCTACTGCAGTATATAGACAATCTCTTGCTTGCAACTACAGGCTTGGACACTGTTTACAAAGCGCTAAGATTCTGTTACAGATTTTCCAAGACGTGGACTACCCTATGTAAGCAGAAAAAGCACAACTCTGTTCAACTGAAGTTGCCTACCTGAAATACCAGGTAAAAAAATTTACAAGTCCTAATCTTGTCCCAGAAAAAAGCTATTCTTCAGGTTCCCATGCTAACTACAAGGAACCAGGTAAGGGAATTCTGGGGGGTGGCAGAGTATTGTCAGGTATAAGTCCCAAGATTGTCTGAAATTGCCAAACCCTTGTACTCAGTCACAGCAGGGGGTCAACGCCTAAATTGAAATACTGATGCTGAGGAACAAGAATTTTAGCAGCTAAAAACAGCTTTAACTCAAGAACCAGTACTAGCCTTCCAGATGTTACCAAACCTTGCCACTTGTTCATACATGAACAATGAGGAATTGCTAAAGGGGTCCTCATTCAGACCCTAGGGTTATGGAAAAAAACCTGGAGACTATTTGTCAAAGAGAGTGACCCAGTAGCTTCTGGCTGGGCCTCTTCTCTTTGAGACATTGTGGCTATGGCTTTGCTGGTTAAAAAAACAAACAAGTTAAATTTTGGCCAGAATCTGGCTTTAACTGTTCCTCATTCTGTTGAGACTCTGCTCTGGGGAGCTCTGGTCATTGAATGTCAAACGCATGTATTACCAGTATCAACGTCTCCCACTAGACCAGCCCAGATTAACTTTCTGTCCTACTCAGTTCCTCAACCTGGCAACCCTGTTGCCTGATGACCATCCAGACACACCAGTGCATGACTGCAAGGATGTGTTGGACATCACCCAGACCAGCAGACCTAATCTTCAGGACACACCTCTGTGCCATGCTGATGCGGACCTGTTCATGAATGGTAGCAGCCTGGCACTAAACAAAGTCTGTAAGGCTGGTGGAGCAGTAACTACAGCTCATGATGTAATCTGTTCACAGGCAGTGCCTCAGGGTACTTTAATCCAAAACATTGAGTTAATCGCTTTAACACAGGCCCTTTGCTAGGGAGCACAAAAACGAGTAAACATTTTCATGGATAGCTGGTATGAATTTGCTACACTTTATGTACATGCCATGATCTACAAAAAATGTGGTCTTCTCACCGCAGCAGGAAAGATTATCCAAAACAAGTTAGTTCTCTTGGAAGCTCTTGAGTTCCCTAAAGAGGTAACTGTTATTCATTGTAGAGGTCATCAAAAATCTGACACTCTAGAAGCAATTGAAAACCACCTGGCAAACTGAACAGCTCGGGAAGCAGCAGAACTCCCAATTAAACCCCTATTTTACCAGGTAAAAGTTTTCCAGTTCTTTCTCTCCCACAGCGGCCCAGATATACACATAGGAAAAAAGAAAGTCTGCAGAACTGGTGGGATCTTACCAAAAGCTTGATGACTGGTGGGTAAAAATTCCTAAATTATTCTACCTGAAGTTATTCCAGAAAAATTAATAAAACAACTCCACTCTACCATCCACCTAGAAGGAACCAAAATGGCTAAACTGTTAAACCAACCACAATGCTCTAGACAGGTAAAACACATAAACTGGATTCTAAAAAAATGCTTTATCGAAATTAATAATCAAAATCAGTGATAAATGGGTAACTCTGTTACCTCTAGCTCTCCATTGAGCTAGATATACCCCATATAAAGCTGGGTTTACTCCCTATAAAATCATGTTTGAAAGACCCACCTCTGTTGCCCCATTTCCAGAATCCTCTTCTTGACAAGTTTACTAATTAATATATGTTATAATATCTCCAGTCTTTAGAGTGGGTGCAGGACCTTGTCCACACCAACGTCCGTGTTGTACTGCCAACTCCCTCCTGCACACTGTCGTGTCATCCATTTCAGCCTAGAAATTTGGACTACGTCAAGCAGTTCCCCCTCCCCCCCAAAAAAACCTAAGCCACACCGAAAAAGAACCATACGATGTCATGCCCACCACCCCAAGGTCACTCAAGTTTGGTGGAATACCAACCTTGATTCATCATTTGCAAGTCAAGGAAGCTGCAGACGTCAAGGCCTGGCTCAGCCAAGCATGTGGTTGGAATGCTGACATTCCCCTTCACCCTAACAACAGGACTATAAACCAACATTCTGATAATCCTCTCAAAACTAACCAACACAGAAGTAACCATAAAACTTTGACCATAACTAAATGCATTCCACTCATCCTTTGCCTCTCCTTTTTGTTATTCCACTTGTTCTAGGATTTGAATAAGCACTGCTTACTTCAGCTCCTCCAGAATGGCCATGCTGCAAAAAAGTTCTGTTAACACTGTATTATTTCTCAAGTACTTAATGAATTATTGCTTTATTATGCTTAAAATAAGTTCACCCTTTTATTATAGTAAGTACCCCTTTGGATTTAGCTTATAATAATTCTTATAATTTTACTTTAAGATCCTTGACTTCAGGACAAGGTTTAGGTGTTCAAAATTGGATCACTAACTCAAACCCATTCCAGTTTAAAGTAAATCTTCCAGATCTGGTACCTTGCATTTTAAACTGATTTGTTAACTTTTTCAAAAACCGAATCAACACAATATAACTTTTGTATACCAGAACCTATTATAATTCTCTTCCTTCAACTAAAAATCAATGAATTGACTAATGTTCAACTAAAAGGGGAGAATGAAATGAGTTAAATCAGTTAATAAAATCAAGTGGCCAGCAAAATAATATTAACCAGCTTACTCCATTTTGTTTAAAACGTTCACCTTTTCTTACCTGCCTAACCTAAAAATCAATGTCTACATGTGATTACAGTAACTTTTCAATGACCACAGACCCCCAGTGTTGTCTCCTCTAGGTAAATCGTGTTGATAATTTCTACTGACTGTTACAAAACTTCTTAGCCATATGTTCCATGTAATTTGTTAACTGAAATCAAGTGTTACCCCTTATATTCTTTTAGTAACCTAACCAAGGTAACTTCATTGTGTAATAATTCTTCTTCCGTGTCTGTATGTAACTATGTTAAACTATATCTAAATGGCAGAACTCTAGGGACTTTCTGAACACTGGCTGTACCTAGGACATAAATTAATCAAAGCTGCCTAACAATCAAAAATTCCCATTTTGGTTTCCAAGTTGTTAGTTAATAGTTACTTTGGTCACTAAGTTGCTACATAGACAATACAGAAAATTTTACCTACAAAACTTGTCAGAAACTGTACCAATTTGTCAAGAGTTATTTTTCCTGGGGTTTGTCTGCTCTTTCCCCATGAGTTCATAAAGCTCTACTTAATTAGACTAAGTTTGCTGGCGTGACTTCTCATTTTCTCGATCATAACACGTCATTTAGAGTTTAAAACTGCAATTAAAATAACAGGCACAAAGTTTTAACACTTCATTGAGGTTATCTTTGTTACTCATGACTTTTTATTATTATCCCAGATTGTCACAGGGTAACTAAGAGAGAGTCTCCAATTAAGTCCAGAAGTAGGTCACATGTAGGTGTTTAGGCTCATGCCTACAGATCTCTATTGCCTAGTGGAGCACTTTTCTGGCAAGGAAATTCCAGTGCAGGATTTTGCATTTGGCTGAAATGCCACCATACATTATTCCCTTAACTGAGACAAATAACCACACAGAATTCAGTTATTTATTATACAAAGCGTTTCCCAACATGCTCATTTGTATTGTCTCTTTAGCATCACTGAGAACATCTAAAGATGTCTTCAGCCTCCTTCAAAGGCAATTTTGCAATGGCCATTCCCTATGAAGGAATTCACTTACCTTCAAATAAATAAATAAATATTTAAATAAATGAAAAAAGAGTATGGTGTTTGACTAAGCAGGTAATGCAAAAAACTGTTTTAATGAGTAAACATCTGAAAACCATCAGTGGCAAATGATGGAAAAGCATTGTTGTTTTTATCTTTGCTTAAAAGAAATCCTGATATTGCTTTGCTAATTTCATTCCTAGAGTGAACCGATGCAGATAATGTGGAAATCTTACAGGGTTAACATCAAAGTACATTTGTAGGCAACTGTACCTATAAATGTACTGAATATCACTGGGCAACACATTGCAGAGACAGATAAAAACTATGTTTTAGCTTACTTGTTGCTGAAAGTGCTTCAACTTTTATCTCCATGAAATAATTATTACACCCTGGGCCTTAGGATACAAAGCATGCTTCCAATAGAACAGTGTTGCTTTCTCATAGCTCCCATTGGCATAAAGACCTTCCCTTTTTCTTTCACAAAATTGAGCTAGCAATTTTTTTGGAGTAGCAAACATGCCAATCTCCAAACAAATGAAATCTGTAGTTTTCAATACTATGTGCTTGCATGAATAATTTGTATTAAAAAATGATCTGTAGCTAAAAGCTGCAATGAGAGCAATGTACATGAATAGTTAACACTTCATTGAGCCTATCTTGGCTCCTTCTGACGTTTTCACCTTTTAACTAGATTCTACCTCATGAAGTAATTAGAAAACAGTTATCAATTCAGCCCAGAAGTAGGTAGCATGCAGGTGTTTCTCCTTATGCTTACTGATCTATATTTCCCAGTAAATTACTCTCTTCACAAAATAATTTGAAGGCAGGTTTCTGACGTTACATGAATCCCACTGGACTATGTTCCCAGAACTGAAACAAGTGATCTCACAACATTCAGTTATTTATTATGCAAAGTGTTTTCCAACATGCTTATTTGTATTTACTATTTAGTAACACTCTAAAAATTTAAGGTTGTCTTTCAGTTTACTTCAAAAGCAACTTTGCAATCTCCTTCTCTGTGAAATATTTTAGCTACTTCCAAGTTAATAAACAGATAAATAAATAGTGTTGTGTTAGACTCAATATAATTTCCCACTGAATTTTTTTATTGGATTGAATCATTTGCTTCCTGTATGTGGGAAATTAATAAAAACTTTTTTAATATTTGCCTAAAATAAATTCTGATCTCTACTTTGCCAAACTTTTACATAGATTGAATGTACATAGATAATATGAAAGTTTTCAGTGGGTAGTTATCAAATACTTTTGTAGGTGACTTTTCCAGTGTGATAAATGCACTGAATATCACTGGGCAACATATTTCTGGAACAGGGAGAGAAAAAGCACGTTTTAAGTTGTTTGCTGCAGAAAATGTTTTCATTTTGAACATCATGAAAAAATAATGTTCTTGTGCCTAGGATACACATATTGTTTCCATATAAAATTGCATTCTTATTTCATAACTTTTGTAGGCATAAGAACCTTTATTTTCTACATTTATATTGACCAAGAAACATGGATTTGGGTTACAAATATTTTAATCTCTGAAACAATGCAATGTGTGGTTTTAAATACTATGCACTTGGACAAATTATGTCTATAAATGAAATAATATAGAGGCTAAGGCTGAAATTAGAGTAATGGGTAAGAGTTTTTTAACTCTTAATTGAGATTGCTTTTGTTACCTTCTACTTTTTCACCTTCTATATAGATTCAGACTCAGGAGGTAATTATAAAGTTTCCAATTAAGTGAAGAATTAGGAAGAATGTAGGTTCTGTCCCATAAATTTATCTATTTTCAAGAAAAATAAACCCTTCTGGCAAGGAAACTCCAAAGTGGGTTTTTATTTTGCTTGTGTCCCACCACGTGTTGTTCCATGAGCTGACACAAATGATCACATAACATTTAGTTATTAATATTCAAAACGTTTTCCAACCTGCTAACTTACATTTTCTCTTTAACGTAACTGGAAACATCTAAGGTTTCCTTTCAACTTTCTTCAAAGGCAATTTTGCAATCTCCTTTCTTTGTGAAAGTGTTTTAGTTACTTTGAAATAAATAAATAGATACATACCTTAAAAAGTGTGTAGTGTTTGATTCAGTAAGACATAGTTTGAACTGTGATTGGGTGACATCATCTGCCACCTGTGAGCTGCAAGCAAAAGGAACATTTTCCTTTTTCTCTTCATTAAGCTATGCTTAAAATAAATTCTGATGTCTGTTTTGCCCAATTCTAACTTACAGTGAGCCTACACAGATATTGTGGAAGCCTTTAGGAGTTTAGCATCTGAATATTCTTTCATAGGTAAC
This sequence comes from Cephalopachus bancanus, assembly GCA_027257055.1. NCBI lineage: Eukaryota > Metazoa > Chordata > Mammalia > Primates > Tarsiidae > Cephalopachus > Cephalopachus bancanus. The sequence continues at coordinate 61,893 of JAPVLO010001178.1, forward strand.
TGTTTCCCTATCCAATAAATGGATTGAATACCACTCGGTCACACATCACTAGTATAGAAAGAGAAAAACTACTTTTTAACTTCCTTGTTGGTGATAATGTTTCCGTGTGTGAACTCCATGATATAGTCATAACACTCGAGACCAAGAATATTTAAATATGGAATTGTGTTCTCTCCTTATGATTTTCAGAGAAAAAGGGCCTTCTCTTTCTACTTTTGCAAAATTGACCTAACAACTTGTTTGTGGTTTCAAATATTTCAATCCATGAGACAATGCAATGTGGAGTTTAAAATACTATGGGCTTACCGAAATTATTTCTATGAATAATATAGCTCAGAGACTAAGGCTGCAATTAAGGGAATGGACAGAAGTTTTTGACACTCCATTTATCCTATCTTCTCTACATCTGAATTTTTATCTCCTACATCATGAGGCGATTAGGAAACAGCCTCCAACTAAGCACAGAATTAGGCAGCATTCAGGTTTTTCTCTTTAAGTCTAATGATCTCTGTTGCCCAGTGAAGCACTCCCCTGTTTGGGAGCTCCAAAGCATGGTTCTGACTTTGCAGGAGTCCCACCACTCTTTTTTCCCTGAACTGACACGAGTGATCACACAACTTTCAGCTAATTATTATGCATCAGGTGTTTTCTAGATCTTTACCCAGTTTGGGGTATCAGTGTGATTATAGTTTCGTAAAATTATTTGGGAAAAATTCCTTATTTTTTCAATTGCCTGGGATACGTTCAACAGGATTGGTATCAACTGCTCCCTTGTGGAACTGCACTGAAAAGCTGTCTGGTTCAGAACTCTCTAGTAGGTAGTTTTCTTATGATGGGATACGTTTCCTGGGATAATATTGACCTACTTAGAGTTTCCATGCAGTAGTAGCTGCTTTATTAACCCTAGTGCTCCTGGGTGCACATATGTTTAGGATGAATTTTTCTTGTTGATCAATTGAACGTTTTATCATTATGTAGTGTGCTTTTATATTGTTTCTAATTTTTAAAGCTTAAGAGTTGTTTCCCCGATATTAAGATTGTGACTATTGCTTTCCTTTCTGATCAATTGGATTAGAAATTAGTATTCCATTCTCAAATTTTAAGTCTATATACATTCCTTGTGTTAAGACAAGTTTCCTGGATGCAGCAAAATATTGGGTAAATTTTTTAAATTCAGTTTTTCATTCTGTATTTTCAGTGTTAAAGTTAGTCCATTCATATTCAGGTTGATTATTAAAATGTGATTGTTTTTCCCCATAATGAGGTTATTATAAGGTTTTTTCTTTGTTTTCTTTTAACTTTTGGCTTGATGCACGTGAATGGTTTTAAGTTTGCAGTTACAATGTATGCTTTATTCATTCTGTGTTCTCCTGTTTTCTTAGAAAGTGCATGGCTATTTTTGTGATATCTTCTGTGATTAAAGCATTCCTAAGCATCTCCTGTAGAGCTGGTCTGGAAACTATATGATCTCTTAGAGATTGAATGTCTGGGGAAGATTTTAATTCTCCCTCAATGATGAAGTTAAGCTTGACTGAGTGGGAAATTCTTGGTGGAAATTGTTTAACTCTGAGGACTTTGAATATTGAACTGCAGTATCTTCTAACTTGTAGTGTTTCTATCATTAGGCCTGGTGCTATTCTGATTGGTTTTCCACAGTAGATATTTTGACTTTTCTTTCTTGCTGCATTCATAATATTTTTCTTTTGTACCTGCTTTGTTTAGGTGAATTACTATGTGTCATGGGGGTGGTCATCTTATTAGTTGTCTTCAGGTGTTCTCTGTAACTCTTGTATTTGGATAGCCATATCTCTGATGATGGGGGAACGTTTTCTTGGATGACCTCCTGGAATACTTGGTCTATGATATTCTCCCTTTCCCATTCTTCCTCTCTGATAAAAATCAGGTATAGGTTTGACATCTTGATATAATTGCATATGTCTTGAAGCCTCTGCTCTTACAGAATTTTCTTTCTTTCTTTCTTTACTTTTTTTACAGATTAAGTTAATTCCATCTTTTGGTCATGAGATTCTGAGATTTCTACTTCTGCTTGATTTATTCTGCTTCTCATGCTTGTCATGTTAACATTTGTTTCCTGGATTAAGTTTTTATGACCCAAAACTCAGTTAATTTTTTTTTTCAGTGCTACATCTTGTCTTCCTTGAGTCTTATTCACTTTTTCCATCCATTCTCTTACCAGTGATTTGTTCTGGACTGAGTTTTTGGTGATTTCAAACGTTTAGCTTCTGAGGCCTAATTTTTCAGGGGTTTTCTCTTTGTGACTCTGGGAATTAGCTATGTTCTTCCTTTGATTTTTCCACCATTGTGAGAGATCTTTTTATTTTTTCTTTACTTCCATTAGTCAGTGGCAATGGGAGAGGATTTCACTTCTGATGTTAGCTCAGTCATCTATTCTTTCTTCCCCAGGGCTTTGAATATGATATATTTTGGAACAATGATGTGGGTGGGAAGCTTTGCTGACTCTTCTAGTTTTGAGGGTTGAATGAGATGGAGAATGGGGAGTAAGAATTCAGAAACTACTTGCAAATCACAATGTTCACTGATGGTGGAATCGGTTTCCTGAGATGCACTCCCCACCACCACTCTATATGTCAATGCAATGGTTACATATGTGTACTACTTATTCCAAGAAACAGTAATAGCAATGTTTAGAAAAGAGAAAAATAGAATGCAATAGGAGAGAAAGATAAAAAGTAAAAGTGCAAAAAACAAAAGCAATAATCAAAGTAAAAAAACAACAATTAAACACACACACACACACACACACAACCCTACACACATGCTTAAACCAAAACAAACTGGGAAAAAAGCAAAACTAAAGCAACCACAACAACAACTGAAATGCCTGTTAGCAAACCATTAGTTGAGACTCCAATTATAGTAAATCCCCCATTTTGTCTCTCAGTTCCCTCTCTCACCCCTCCTCCCTGTGACTGCCCCAACCTTTCATTAAGCAGCAGAGCATGTTCTGCTTGGTGAGAAATCAAGATAAACTGTTCTGTAACTGTTCAAGAAAAACTGTTTTGTAACTGTTACTGTTATGTTAGCTGTTCTGTAACCGAAATTTCCTGGTTGCACCCCACCCAACTCTGATGAAATTACAGTTTTGGCCTTTATAAAGCCCTTGCTTGCTCCATTTGGGGTTGAGAGTTTCTTTGTGGCATGAGTCTGTTCTTGACTGCTGGCAATAAAGGACTTAATATTTGACTATTAGTGTGCTGCAGATTTCTTACTCATAGTGCAGTTACAACATTTGGATACCCCAGAGAGATAACAAAGCTCTGGAAGTGACCTCACTCTGGCTCTCTCCAGCTCAGTGAAGAAGTTATAGGAGAGGCATCCTCTGAGATGTTCCAGGGTTCCATGACCTCTAATCTTGCCCAGAGAGAGTTAGAATGACTGCTGGCTTCCCATTGCCTCAAAAATACACGAGTCTGTCTGAATTCTCCTAGGAAGTAAGAATCTGTTCTGTTTGTGGTCATAATTATATTTAAGGGAGTCAGGGCCTGATGAGACTGTCCATTGGAAACTATCCATTATGCCAAGACATTGGCTGAATACAGTCTCAGGTCAGTTTCTGATTTCACTTTAAGTTTTTTTCACTGGTCTGACAATATGGGGTCACAGGCTTCTTGACGTTTAAGTCCCCTGGATTGTATTGTAAAGACTTTTTCTCCTGGATTAAGTAAGGACTACTGTGTCCACCTCACAAAAGTTAGGCTCCCAACTCTCTGTGAAATTGACTGTGCTTCATTTAATGTCAGATGACCCTCCACTGGGTCTCTGAATGTTCACGTCATTCAGTTTGTCTGGAAGGTCATTATGGGAACTCCTGGTCACCCTGACCAGTTTCCCTATACCGACCAATGATTGAATTTAGTCCAAAATCCTCCTCCATGTTTGAAAATATGTTCTCTTATAACTCAGGACCTTTCCCGTATACTTGCCTCCAAGTCTCTTTGTCCTTTCCTATTATACTCATCTACCCCACTGTCTTTCCCTGGATTGGCCCCTTCTAACCCTTCCCATAAACTCTATTCTATCTTTTCTCCCCCTCCGGGCGTTCCTCTGGAAGACTCAGTCATATCTCATTCTCATTCTGACTCAGGCCCTCACTTTCGTCCTCCCTACAGTCCAACTACCTCTCACACTGTCACTTCTTCCACCTCTCCTCTACCCTTCCCACATCTTACTTCTTGCCTTCAGTCCCCGACATAACAATCCTCTCCTCTTCCCTTAAGTTCTGAGGGATGGACCAGGAAGAACAACCCTTCTTGGTGTATGTTCCCTTTTCTACCTCTGATTTATACAATTGTAAACCCCCAAATCTGCCATTTTTGGAGAAACCTCAGGTTTTAACCTCCCTGGTAGAATCAATAATAGGCAATCATCGTCCCACCTGGGATGATTGCCAGCAGCTCCACTTAACCCTATTTACCACTGAAGAGCAAGAAAACATTAGAGCGGAGGCTAGAAAGTCTGCCTTAGACTTAATTGCTGGGGACAGATTAAGAAATTCAAGAAATTTTAAAGCAGAGCTTTCAGATCTTAAACCACCACTAGGACCCATATACAATAAACGAATTTCTGTTCAAGGGGTGACAGGTGCAAATGCAAATTGAAAGTTTATTTCTTATTTAATGGTTGATTTGGGTCAGAAATGACTTATTCCTAATAGTCCCTTTCTGCTCATACTCCCTCATGGACTAGAATTTACTTTGAAAACTAAGAGCAACCATTGTGTTTTTACATGACAAAAGTGAAATATTTGTTCCCACCGCTTATCAAATACTTTTAACCATACTGCTATCTGAAGAGTACCTTCTGACTTCTTCTAATTCCTCCATTGTGAATACCTTGTCAAATTTCATCAGCAGCTACAACAAGAGTATTCTTCAGTCTGGTTGAAAACAAATCCACCAGGATTGACACAATATCATCCCCCCTGATTGTGGTGAGTTGATTGGCATTAGCCACCCCAATCCAAGTATGTCAGTATTGTATGAGGCATGCTTGGGATGTGTGGGAATTGTTCCCCATATCAAAAGACTTTTAAAAAGTAATATACTGACACCATGCCAATCAGCATAGAACAATGCTTTCTTGCAGATATAGAAACTGGTAATCTCTGACTAACAACCAGTCCAGGACTTAAGAAAGGTTAATAAGCTGGTTGAAGCTATCCATCCTAGTGTTCCCAACAAATATTCTTTACTCAACTTGCTTCCTCTTCAACACCAGGTCTACACTGCTTTGGATCTGAAAGATGCATGTTCTCCATTCCACTGTCCCCTATCATTCAACCCACATTTGCCTTTGAATGGATGTATCCTGACTCAGGATATGCCAGTCAGCTGACTTGGACCTGGTTGTCACAGGGGGTTAGAAAACTCCCAGACTCTTTTCATGGAAGCCTTGCACCAAGACTTATCAAAGTTCTGTGCCTTACACCCTGAATGTACTTTACTCCAGTATGTAAATGATTGCTTGCTTGCAGAGACAGAAATGGAGACTTGCTTAAAAGGCAGTGAGGATTTGTTGCACCTTCTCAGGACCTTGGCTACGATGTATCAGCTTAGAAGGCACAACTTTGTTTAGCCTAGGTCTCCTATTTAGGGTTTCAGCTGAGAAAGGGTAAGCACTAGCCATGGCCCAGAAGGAAACTATTCTTCGAATCCTCACCCCACCTCGAAAAACATAGGTATGGAAATTCCTGAGGGCAGTGGGATACTTTCAGTTATGAGTCCCAGGATTTGCTGGGTTTGCTAAGCCCATATATTCAATCACAGCAGTTAAGCAAATTCTGACATAGAATGCCACTGAGGAATGAGCATTCCAGTTGTTAAAGGCAACTCTTACTCAAACCCTGGCTTTGGCCCTCCTGCATATTACAAAGCATTTCTACTTTTTTATTTATTAACAACAGGGAATCACAAAGTGGGTTCTTACCCAGACTGGTGACCGGTAGCTTATTTAAGCAAAAGTTTGACTATCCCAGCCTTCCAGTAAGCGGTAAACCACATCCTGCTTGGGGGGATGTCCAGATAAGCTGTTCTGTAACTGCTGGAGATAAAATGTTCTGTAATTTTTACTGTTCTGTTAACTGTTCTGTAACCAAAATTTTCTGTTTGCACCCCACCTGACACTGATGAAATTTCGGTTTAGGTATTCATAAACCCCTTGCTTGCTGCATTCGAGGTTGAGAGTTTCTTTCTGACATAAACATGCTTTTGACCACTGTTAATAAAGGAATAAATATTTGACTCTCAGATTGCTGGCAACTTTTTACTCATGGCATGGCTACAATACAAAATAAGAAAATAGAACACACATATACACAATCTCCCAACACAAAAGGAGAAGAAAATAGAAAAACAAACGAATTCAAATCTACTCCTCAAACACATTAAACTAAAAAAGGGATAATAAAACAAATCAAAGAAATAGACAAAAAACTTGAAATAGTAACACTCAATAATTCGTGTACACACATAAATAAAAAAGTCACATTGAGGTTATGGATCTTGTTGCTGATTTTTTTGTCTGATGATATGTTCAGGGTTGCGAGTGGGTTATTAAAGTCCCCAGCTATGATATTTTAGGGTCAATATCTTTTTTGAGTTTCCTTAGAAGCTGCTTCTAAAAGTTGGTGCTCTTAAGTTGAGTGCATATATATTGAGAAAGGATTGAACCCTTTATCATTATGCTGTGGCCTTCTGTATCTTTTTTAATTTTTGATAACTTAAGGTGTATTTTGTCTGAGATTAAGATCACGACTCCTCTTTGCTTTTGTGTTCGGTTTACCTGAAATTTTGCTTCCTATCCTCTTACTTTGAGTTTGCAAGTGTCCTTTCTAGTGAGATGTGTCTCTTGGAGGCAATATATTGTTGCCTGGTGATATTTTATCCATTTTGCCATTCAATGACATTTCAGTGGTGCATTTAGTCCATTCACATTCAGGCTGATTATTGACATGTGAGAGTTGATCCCTATCATGAAGTTCTTACAGAGTTGTTACTGTTACTGTTTGTTTATTGTCTTTCTTTTAGTTTTTGGGTTGTTTTATGTGTTTTAATCCTTTTCCTGTACTCTTGTGAAGAAAGATATTCTTTTTTTTTCCTTTTCTTCTGTGTTTAATACTTTCATAAGTGTTTCTTGTAGAGGTGGTCTGGTGGCAGTGGGAGTTCTTAGGGATTGAATATCTGGGAAATATTTTAATTCTCTCTCACTGATGAAGCTTTGTTTGACTGGGTAGTTTATTCTTTGTTGAACTTGTTTATCTTTCAGAACTTTGAGAATAGGTCTCCCAGTTCTACTAGATGGAAGATTTCTATAGATAAATCTGCTGCTATTCTCATTGGTGTTACATGGTAGTTAATCTGACTTTTTTCTCTTGCTGCCTTAGGGTTTTTTATTTTATACCACAGAGTTACCGTGTGTCTGAGAGTTGTCTTCTCATTTGTTGTCTAGCCTTGGTTCTCTGAATCTCCTGTGTTTGAATATTGTCATCACTGATCAGATGAGGGAAGTTTTCCTGAAAAATTTCCTGAAATGTTTGTTCCAGGGTGGTCTCTGTCTCTCTTTCTGCTCAAGAAGTCCAATCACTCTTAGGTTCAGTCTCTTGAAGTAGTCGCTCATCTCTTGAAAGTTGTTCTGTCTTTTTAAATGTCTTTTATTTGTTTTTCACAGTTTGGGTTATTTCTATATTTTGGTCTTCAAGCTCTGAAATCCTTTCTTCTTCGTCGTCAATTCTGCTTTCCATGCTTATCAGTTTGTTATTTGTTTCATTCACAGTACTCTTTACTAATGTTATCTCAGTTATCAACTCCTTTTTTTTCCTCTTGTGTCTCCTCAATCCCTTAAAAAATGCAATGTGTTGTTTTCAATACTATGGGTTTGCCTGAATTAATTCCAAGAGTGAAATAGTCTAGAGCCTATGACATCAATTAAATTGCAGGTCTTGAGTTTTAACCCTTCATTGAATCTTGGGTTATCTTTTTTCCTTCTGAGTTTTTAATCTTTGACCAAGATTCAGCCTCCTGAAGTAGTGAGGAAAAGGCTTCCAGTTATGCACAGAAGAACAGAGCATGCAATTGTTTCTTCTTGAGCCAAAATATTTATATTGCCCAGTGAGCCACTTTTATGGTAAGGAAACCCCTAAGCAGAATTTTTATTTACCTAGAATTCCACCACACTTTGTTTCATAAACTGACACAAATTATCAAAGCACATTCTGTTAGGCATTAAGCCAAGAGACATCCAACATGTACGTCTGTGCTTTCTTTTCAATGTTACTGGGGGCATTTAAGGTTTTCTTTCAGTTCCTTTAAAGGTACTTTGGCTACCGCCTTTTTAAAAAAAATGCTGTACCTCCTCCACATTTATAAATAGATAAATGAGTATATAAATAAATAAATATGGATATTGACACAATAGGTTTTACTGCAAAGTTTTTGAATGGGTGAATCCATGTTTCACTTGTGGCAGCAAATGAAGAAAATACATGGTTATTTTATTTTATTTGTTTCTTGTCATGCTTTAATGAAATTCTGAAATCTACTTTCCCAAATTCTTATCTAGTGTAAAGCTACACCGAAAGTGCGAAAGCTTTTAGTGTTTCGCATCAATGTAGGTTTGTAAACAACCTTACCACTCTCCAGTGAATGCTCTGATTGCCACTGGGAAGCACCATCTCTATGACAGGAAGAGAAAATCTGCATTTTATCTTGCATTTTGCCAAAAGGGTTTCCTTTTGTAAACGCTTTGAAATAATCTTACCACTTTAGCCCCCAGAATATAAATTAGGTTTCTATAATGGACTGTGGTTTCTAGTCATATCTTCCATAGGGAGAAGGACGTTCTCTTTGTAGTTTACAAAAATTAACCTAGCTACGTTGTGGTTTCAAATATTTCAATACTTTAAACAAAACAATTTGTGGTTTTAAATATTATGGGCTTGCCTAAATTAATTCCAGTAGCAAACTAATCTTGAGTCATAAGCTGTAGTTAGAGGGAAAGTAATGAGTTGTTACTTTTTATTGATTCTTGACCTTATATTCCTTTCTTGTGAGATTTTCACCTTTGACTTAGATTCAAAGTCTTAGTTTTTATTTATTTATTTTTGAGTTGGAGTCTCACTCTGTCACCCAGACTCGAGTGCAGTGGCCACTCCCAGCCACTGCAGCTTTGACCCACTGTGCTGTGGCTATCCTTCCACCCCAGCCTTCCAAGTAGCCAGAATTACAGGCACATGCTACCACGCCTGACTGATTTTTTTGAATTGTTGTAGAGATGAGGTCTCGCCAAGTTGCCCAGGCGGGTCTTGAACTCGCGAGTTCAGGCAATCCACTCATTCAAAGTCTTGAAGTAATGAAAAAAACAGCCTCAATTAAATTCAGAAATAAGTTGCATGTAGGTATTTCTCCTTAAACCTAATGAGCTCATTTGCTCAGTGAAGTGCTTCTCTGGCAAGGGAAACTGAGAGCCGTTTTTTTACTTTCCTGGAGTCTCAACTACTTTTTCCCTGAGCTGACACAAATGATCACACAACATCCTATTAAGCATTACACCAAGAATCTTCCAATATTCACCTTTGTGTTTTCACTTTAATGTCACTGGGAGCATCTGAGGTTTTCTTTCAGATTCCTTTAATAACAATTTGACAAACTAATTTTTTTGTGAAAGAGTTTTCCATACTTTCAGACACATAAATATTTAAATAAATAAATTTTGAAAATGTGATTTTTAAGCTGAGTTGATTTCACGCAATCTATTTGAATGAGTGGAACAATCTGCCACTTGTCAGTGGGAAATAAAGAAAAAACTGGTTATCATTTTTTCTCACTATTATTTAAATAAATTCTGACATCTGCTTTGCCAAGTTCTTACATAGGATGAAACAACGCAGATAGTGTTGAAGGCTTTAACAAGTTAGCATCAACATAGATTTGAAAACTCTTTTCCAGAATGAAGCTCCACAAATAATGTGAAAGCCAATAACCAGTTAGCATCAACCAAGGATTGTTTTCAACTTTGCCACCCTCTGATAAATGGCAAAATATCTCTGGGACAGAAAGGAAAACAACTTTTTAAGTTGCTTTTTGCTAAAAGTTTTTTTTTTACTAAGCCATGAAATGATCACAGCAATAGATCAATATCCAGCATGAAAGCATGTTTTTAAAAGGGACTGGTTTCTGTCCTCATTGCTTCTGTATGAAGTACCTGCTCTTTGTACTTTGCAAATATTGAACTAGCAATTTTTTTGTGGATTCACATATCTGAATCGCTGAAACAATTAAATGTGTAGTCTTAAATACTAAGTTAATTCAAAAAAGACAATCATCTAGAGCCTTTAGCTGTAGTTAAAAGCCATGCGTTTTTAACACTTCATTAAATCATGAGCCTTTGTTCCATCTCGCCTTTCTTTCCACATTTAACAGATATACAGACTCTTGAGGTAAAGAAACAATCTACAATTAAGCCTAGAAATAGCACTCAGGGTTTTCTCTTGACGCTAATGATCTTTGTTGTCCAGGAAACAATCTTCTGCCAAAGAAATTCCAGATAATATTTTTTACTTTGCTGGAGTCCAACAAGTTTTCTTCCCTGAAATGACAAAAATTATCAATGCACATTCTGTTATTTATAATGACAAAAATCTGCCAACATGCAGGTTTTTGTTTCTTTTTATGTAGCTGTGGATATATAAGGGTTTCTTTTAGCTACATTCGAAGGCAATTGGGCAACATCTTTTCTTTGTAAAAGTGTTTTATTTATTCTGAATAGATATTTAAATACATTTTTTAAATGAATGAGTCTTTTATTTGACTCAGTACGTTATATTGCAAACAAGTAGAGTGCTGAATCCTTCTGCCACCTGTTGGTGGGAAATGAAGGCAAAACCTAGTAAATTTTACTTTTTTTTTTGCTCTGTGCTTTAAATAAATCTTGCCATCTGCCTTACAAAACTCTTACCTAGAGTGAAGTTACACAGATAATGTGGATGACTTTAACAAGTTTTCATTAACATATTTTGGAAGCAGATTTGCCACTCATGATAAATGCACTGGTGACTACTGCACATCTTGTCTCTGGGACAGAAATAGAAAACACTGTTTTTACTAGTTTGTTGCTCAAAGTGTTTATTGTTATGAGCCCCATGAAATATTCATAAGACAACACATGTTTCCATGAGGGATTGTGTTATCTTATATAGCTTCCATGTAGAGAAAGACCTTCTCATGGGACTTATAGAAAAAATTGACCTAGTAAATATATTTTGGGGATTCATATATTGCAATTCTTTAAAATAATGCAATGTGTAGTCTTAAATATTTGGGCTTGTCTATGTTAATTCAAGGAGTGAAATAATCTAGAGCCTTAGACTGCAGTTAGAGGGCTTGAATTTTTAAGTCTTCATTGAACTGTAAACCTAACTTCATTCAATCTGACTTTTTCACATTTGACCTAAATACATACTGTCAAGAAAATTATAAAAATCCTCCATTTCAGTCCAGTGGGCAGTACACAGTTGTTCCTTCTAAAGCCTAAAAATCTTTATTGCCTAGGAATCAATCTTCTGGCAAGGTAAGTCTGAGCAGGTTTTTTTAATTTGCTTGATCTCAACCACTCATGGTTGAACTGACAAAAATTTGTGAATCTATTGGTCAACTGAAAGGCAGCAAATTTTATTTTATTAATTTTATTAATATGCCTTAAAGAAATCCTGATATATTTTTTACCAAACTCTTACATAGAGTGCAGTTACTCAGATAATGTGGAAGCATTTAGCAGGTTAGTATCAACATAGGTTTGTAGGTGACTTTGCCACTATCCAATGCTGCACTAAATATGAATGGGTAACACATCTTTTGCACAAGAAAATAAAAACTATGTTTGAGCTTGCTTTTTCTAAAAGTGTTTATTTTGTGAATCCTATGGAAAAAATCAGAACTTTCTATTCCCTAGGATAAAAACTGCATTTCATTGTGGAATCTCCTCATAGCGTCTGTAGTGAGAAGATCATCTCTGTGTACTTTTATATAAATTTAACTAATAATTGAACTAGTAATTTTGCTTGGAGTTTCACATATTTTCATTTCTGAAAAAATGCATTGTGTAATCTCAAATACTGTGTGCTTGCCTAAGTTAATTCAAGAATTTAAATAATGAGACATAAGTTATATTTAGAGTAAAATTCATAAGTGTTTGATAGTTCATGAACATTTGAACTTATTGTTCATTCTGACTTTTCAAATGTGACCTAAATTCAGTCCTCTGAGGTAATGAGGACCAGTCTCAAGTTCAGCCCAGAAGTAGGTGGCACAATGATGTATCTTTTTTATTTTTGAGTAGGAGTCTCATTCTGTCGCCCAGACTGGAGTGCAGTGGCCTCTCCCGGCCTCCACAGCCTTAACCTGCTGGGCTCCGGTGATCCCTCCACCTCAGCTTTCCAAGTAGCTGGAACTACAGAAGCGCTCTACCATGCCCGGATAATTTTTGATTTATTGTACAGATGAGGTCTCACCAAGTTGCCCAGGAGGGTCTCGAACCCATGGCCTCAAGCAATCCACTCACCTCAGCCTTCCAAAGTTGTGGGATTACAGGTTGAGCCACCAAGCCCGGCTTGGTATATCTTCTTAAGCTTAACAATCATTATCACCCTATGAAGCACCAAATGGCAACAGAAGCACCAAATGGCAACTGAACTCAAGAACAGGCTGTTGATTTTCTAGAGTCCCACCATGCTTTCTGCCCAAAATCAGCACAAAATATTACACATCCCGCTATTTATTTCGCCAAGTGTCTTCCAACTTGCGTGTTTGTGTTTTCTCTTTAACATTAATGGGAACATTTAGGGTTTCCTTTCAGTTTCCTTAAAAGAAAATTTGGCAATATCCTTTCATTTTGAAAGTGTTTTTCTGACTTTCAAACATATAAATAGATAAGTAAATAAGTAAATAAATTAAAACAGAGTGTGGTGTTTGACAAAGTAGATTTTACTGCAAACTTTATGAATCTGTGGCACCATCTTCCCACTGTGGGAGGCTAAATTTATTTTATTTTATTTTGTCTCTATGCTCCAAAGAGATTGTGATATCTGCTTTGCAAAATTCGTACCTAAAGTGAAGCTACATGAATAATACAAAAACCTTTAACAGGTTATAATCCATGTAGGTTTGTAGGCTACTTTTGCACTCTCTGGTGAATGCGTTGGTCACCAATGAGTAACAAACCCTAGCACAGGAAGACATAGGTAGATGCTAAAAATGCCTTCATTTTAAACCCCATGTAATGATCATAACACTCTTGTCCCTAGGCTACAAATCATGTTTCCACAAAGGACTATGTCCTCTTCTCATAACTCATAGAGAGATGATCAATCTCCTTGCACTTAAAAAAAAAAAAAAAAACACGTACCTAGCAACTTTTGTTTGTGTTTTCACTTCTTTCAATCACTGAAAAAATGCAATATGTAGTCTTAAATACTATGGGCTTGCTTATGTTAATTCAAAGTGTGAAATACTCTAGAGCCTTAAGGTGCAATTAAAAGACTTTTTTTTAGACTTGGAGTCTCACTCTGGTGCCCAGGCTGGATTGTAATGCCACCCTCATGTCTTCCCCCAAGTCAACTTACTAGACTCCAGCAATACTTTCACTTCTGCCTTCCAAGTAGCCGGAACTATAGGTGCATGTTACCACAACTGACTAATTTTTAAATTTTTGTAGAGATGAGGACCCACCAAGTTTTCTGGACTGGTCTCAAACTGTGGGTTCAGGAAATTCACTAACCTCCGTCCCCAAAGTGCTAGGATACAGGCTGAGCCACTGAGCCCAGCCAGGACATGAGTTTTAACTCTTTATTTAGCTGTGAGCTTATATTCACTGTGTATGAATTTCTTCACCTTGGATCTATGTTTAGCCTTCTGAGGTAATTAACTAATACCTTCCAATTAAACATAGAAATAGGAAGCATCTGGATGTTTTTCCTTAAGTCTAATGAACTCTGTTGCCTACTGAAGCACTTTTCTGGTAAGGAGAATTTTGACTTTGAGGGACTTCCATTATGACTTATTCCCTAAAATGACACAAATGATTACACCACATTTCATTATTTATTTAGTCAAGATTTTTCTGACGTTTACCTTTGTGTTTTCTCTTTGAAGTCACTGTAAACATTTAAGATTTTTTTTCAGCTTCTTTCAAATGCAATTTGGTAACTTTCTGAAAGTGCTTTAGTTACTTCCAAATTCATAAGTTTATTAATAAGTATAAAATAAAAAAGTAGTGTTAGACTAAATATCTTACAATACAAACTGAATAAGTTTTTCTATCTGCCACCTTTTGGTAGCAAATGAAGGAAAAAACCTAGTTAGTTTGTTTTACTTTTTTCTCGTTATGCTTTAAAGATATTTTGATATCTGTTTTGACATGGTCTTATCTAGAGTTAAGCTATATAGAAAAAGTAAAATCCTTTAGCATGTTAGCATCATCAGAGGTTTTGTGGGATACTTTTCCACTTTACAATGAATACACAGATTACCACCGGGCAACAGGTCTCTGGGGCATGAAGAGAAAAAGTACTTTTTAATTTGTATGTTTCTAAAAGTGCTTTCATTTGAGAACCCAATTAAATAATCATAAAACTCTAATATCTAGGATATAAACCATATTTTCATATGTAATATTGTTATCTCCTCATAGCTTCCTTGGGGAGAAAAACTTTTCTTTATACTCTAACAAAAATTGACAGGACAACATTCATTTGGGATTCATATATTTCAATCTCTGAAACAATGTAGTGTGTACTCTTAAACAATATGAGCTTTCCTAAATTAATTCCAGATTAAAATAATCAAGAACCTTAAATTGCAGTTAGAGTAAATGTCAGAAGTTTTAGACTCTTTATGGAGCCTTATTTTGTCTTCATTCCTTCTGACTTTTACAACTCTGACCCACATGCAGCCTTCTGAAGTAATACAAAAACAGCCTTCAATTAAGCCCAGAACGAGGTAGAATCAGGTGTTTTTCCTTAAGACTAAAAACTTATATGTCTCAATGAAACTTTCTTCGGCCAAATAAATTTCAGAGTAGAAGTTTGATTTGCTGGAATTCCTTCACACTTTGATCTCTGAACTGACAAAAATTATTACAGCACATTCCATTGTGTATTATATAAAGAGTCTTCCAACATGGACATTTGTGTTTCCTCTTTAACATCACTGGGAACATCTTAGATTTTCTTTCAGCTTACTTCAAAGGCAATATAGCATTCTCCTTTCATTGTGAAAGTGTCGTCTAAAAAATTGAACAGATAAATAAGTAAACAAATGACAGGAGAGTATGGTGTTAGACTCAGGTTACAAGGCAAACTGTTTAAATGGGTGGATTATTCCGCAAATAAAGGGGAGACCTGATTATTTTATTTCTTCTCATTATGCTTTAAATAAGTCCTGACATTTGCTTTACTACAGTCTTACATGAAATAAATCTATACATAAAGTGCAGAAGCCTCTTGCACATGAGCATCAATGTAGGTGTGATGGCTACTTTTCACTCTCCAATGAATGCACTGATTGCTACTTGAATACATGTCTCTGGAATAGAAAAAGGAAAAATATTGCATGTTTGACTTGCATGTTGCTAAAGTTCTTCCTTTGTGAACTTCATGAAATAAGTATAACACTCTTTCCCTAGGTTACAAGTCATGTTTTCATAAGGGTGTTTTCTTTCCTTATAGTTTCCCTAGAGAGAAGGATCTTTTATTTATACTATTGTAAAAATCGACCTATTGACATTTTTTAGGTTTTTACATATTTAAACCTTTGAAACACTGTGGACTGATCTAAATTAATTCTCGAAGTGAAATAATCAAAAGACTTAAACTTGAGTTAGAGAAAAGGACAGAAACATGTGACTTTTCATGGACCCTTGTGCTATCTTTATTACTTCCGACAATTTTAACTCTGACCTTGACTCAGTCTTATGAGGAAATGTCTCTAATTAAGCACAGAAGAAGATAGCATGCAGATGTTTCTCTTTAAGCCTAATGGTCTCTTTTGCCCAGGGAAGTATCTTAATGGAAAATGATTCCTAGTTTCTTCCAATGCGCATATTTCTGTTTTCTCTTTAATGACACTAGGAACATCAAAAATTTTATTTCAGCTTTATTCAAAGACAATTTGGCAATCGCATTTCTTTATGAAAGTATTTTACATACTTCTAAATACATAAATAGATAAATAAATACATACAAGAAAAAGTTTGATGCTAGACTCTGTTACGGTGAAAGCTAAATTGGTGGATTCACCTGCCACTAGTCAAGAAAAATCTTGGTTAGGTTATTTGTTTTTGCTCTCACTATGCTTTAAAAAAATCCTGATATCTATTTGCCAAACTCCCACCTAGAGTAAGACTAAATAAATAAATAAATACTTTACGGGTTGGCATTTATGTACGTTTGTGGATGATTTTATCACTCTCTGAGGAAATTACTAATTGCCACTTGGTAACATGAATCTGGGACAAGAAGGAAAAAATTTTATTTTACCTTGCTTAATGCTAAAGGTGTTACCTTTTTAAAACTTCATGAACAATCTGTACACTGTATCCACTAGGCTATGCACAATGTTTTCTTATGAGACTGGTTTCTCTCCTCATAGTTTTCATAGGAAGAAGAAATTTCTCTCTGTACTTTTACACAAATTGACCTAGAAAATGTTTTAATGGTTTCACATATTTCAATCACTCCAGAAATGCAATTTGTAGTCTTAAATAATGTGGATTTACCTAAGTTAATTGCAGGAGGGAAATAATCTAGAGCCTTAATCTGAAGTTTAAGGGCATTAATTTTTAAATCTTCATAGAACTTTGAGCCTATCTTAATTATTTTCAGAGATTTTCATATTTGACAAAGATTCAACCCTCTGAGGTAATGAGAAAATAGCCTCCAATTAAATCCAGGTAGTATGCGAGTGTTTTTCTCTATAAACCTAATGACATCTATTGCTCAGTAAATCACTCTTCTGCCAAGAGAACTCCAGAGAATGTTTTGTACATTTCTGGAGTCTCACCATGATTTGTTTCATGAAATTGTTCAAATAATTATTACACCATATTTCTTTATTTATCCTGCCAATGTAGCTGGAAACATCTAAAAATTTTCAGCTTCCTTCAAAGACAATTTGCCAATCTATTTAGGAAAGTGTTTTGCTTATTTCCAAAAATGTAAATTGATGAAAAAAATAAAATATGGTGTGGTGTGGGACCTAGTTGATTATGTAGCAAACAGTTTTAATTGGTGGATCCATCTACCACATATCAGTGGCAACTGAAAGAAAAATTTGATTATTATTAGTAGTATTTTCTAGCTATGCTTTAATGCTTTAAAAAATCTGAAATCTGCTTTGCCAAACTCTTCCCTAGAGTGAAGCTACACAGATAATGTGGAAGCCTCTAACAGATTATCATCAACATAGTTTTGTAGGCAACTTTGTCACTCTCTAATGAATGCACTGATGATGACGGGGCAACATGTCTCTGAAACAAAGGATGAAAATTACATTTAAAAGTGCATAGTACTAAAAGTGCTATCTTTTGAGGACATAATGAAATAATCATGACATTCTAGTATTCATGACTAGGATACAAGTCAGGTTTCCCATGTGGACTGTGATCACTCCTCATAGCTTCCACAGAAAGAAGGACATTAAGTCTGTACTTTTACAAAAACTTACCTAGCAATTTTTTTTTACAATTATATACATATTAAAATCCCTGAAAAAATGCACTGTGTAGTCTAAAATATTCTGGGCTTTCCTACATTAATTTCAGGAGTGAAATATTGTAGAATCTTAAGCTGCAGTTAAAGGGCATGAGTTTTTAATCTTTTTATGTAGCCTTGACTCTATCTTTGTTTCTTCTAACTTCTTCACCTTTGTCCTAGACTCAGCCTCTGGAACTAAGTAGGGAACAGCCTTCAATTAAGTAGAGAAGTAGGTAGTACATAGGTGTTTCTCACTAAAATTAATGATCTCTATTGATCAGCAAATCATTCTTTTGTAAAGAAAACTCAGGAACATGTTTTTGACACATCTGGAATGTCACCACAATTTATTCCATTAGCTGACCCAAATTATCTCAATATATTTTATTGTCTATCATACC
Organism: Cephalopachus bancanus; assembly: GCA_027257055.1. Classification (NCBI taxonomy): domain Eukaryota; kingdom Metazoa; phylum Chordata; class Mammalia; order Primates; family Tarsiidae; genus Cephalopachus; species Cephalopachus bancanus. The sequence goes on from JAPVLO010001178.1 coordinate 80,076, forward strand.
AAATGTATTCCAACTTTTGTATTTTTCTTTTCTTTTTTCTTTTTGTATTTTCTTTTTAGTGTCACTGGGAACATCTAAGATTTTATTGCCTTTATATTCAAAGGCAATTTGGCAATCTCATTTCTCTGTAAAAGAGTCTTTTTTACTTCCAAATATATAAATAGATAAATAAATATTACTGTGGTAAGATCAGTTGATTACACTGTAAATAATCTGAATTGGCGGATCCATCTGCAATCTGTCAGCAGCATTGGAAGGAAAAAATTTTTCTCATTATATATATATTTTTTAATTCTTTTTTTTTTGAGTTGGAGTCTCACTCTGTCACCCAGACTGGAGTGCAGTGGCCACTCCCGGCCACTGCAACCTTGACCTGCTGGGTTCCAGTGATCCTTCCACCTCAGCCTTCTGAGTAGTTGAAATTATAGGCATGCGCTACCATGCCCGACTGATTTTTTGATTTATTGTAGAGATGAGGTCTTGCCAAGTTGCCCAGGCAGGTCTCGAACCCGTGGGCTCAGGCATCATTATACTTTTAAGAATTCTGATATCTGCTTTGTCAAACACATAATGAGTGAGGATAAAAACATAATGTGAAAACCTTCGGCAGCTTGGCATCAACATAATTTTGTAGGTGACTTTGCCACTTTCTGATGAATCCCCAGTAGTCACTGGGGAACATGGCTCTGGGACAAGAAGATAAAAGTTACTTTTTAACTTGCATGTTGCTAAAAGTGCTTTTGTCAATCCCATGAAATAGTCATAATATTTTTGCTCCTAGGATACAAACCATGCTTGCATAGGGACTGTGATCTCTCCTCACAGCTTTCATAGGAAGGATCTTCTCTCTGTAATTTCACAAAAATTAACTGTTGGGAGCCAACATCTATAGCTACATGACTGAGGCCTGTAAAGGCCCATCTGGAAGATCGCCTCTGACATAGGATATCAGTTATACCTATAATATTGGCGTGTGATTAGTGACCAGTGTGCATACATGGCAGTAAAACTTATAAGTAAAATCTCTATACACCTAATGGGAAGTTGCACAGCAGAATTATATGACCTTGTCCCTCCTAAGTTGTATTTCTTTCTAGATATTTTCAAACTTCAATTTCCTGGTAGACTGGTGAGTCAGCTCTTGTTCCTGAAAGCAGTTTCCCCTAAAGCTAGGATGAGAAACTAAATTACCATAATAGTTATATCGCCCTGCCCCTAGCCAGGCAGAATGATTACTTTTGTTTCGTTACAGGCTATTCATTTCCTTGCTTTTGTTTCATTACATACCGAAACTGTTTGCTTCAGCTGAAACTGTTTGCTTCAGCCCAAAGCCATTAACCTGACGGCCATGCATTTCCTTGCTTTTGTTTCATACCAAAACTCTGCCCGAGGCCATGATGGTCATGCATTTCCTTATTCAAGAGTGTGACAGCTACTATTTGATTTCTAGAGTAGACTTGTTAGGATAAAATATATACATATACACTTATAGTTACATTTTAGAGTATATTTGAGTAAATTCATGCTTGCTGTTTTGTTTCCTTTGGCTACATTATTCAAATATAATAGTTACTATACGATTTATAAAAGAATTAATGATAAGGTATTAGCTTAATAGGATATAGCATAGTACTAAAGGTCAATCATTAGAAAAATTAAAGTTTCATTTAAGTCATGGTAAGGTTTTATAACTTAAGAATAAGTTTTAATCGCTATAGAATTACAGGAGACTACGTTGAACCCTAATAGATTAATAGAATAACTGAGTCATTTAAGTAAACTTATAGATTATAGTATAGTGTTAAGTTGATAATATTAATCGTTAAAAATATTAGGAGTCAGTAAACTAGGATTTAACTTAGAAAAGTTTTTGTATTAATCAGGGTCTGGAACAAAAAGTATAGTGTGAATGATTTATTGAACATTATGGAAAACACTTTGAACAATCTGTATTGAAATTGTACACCTGTGAATTTAATGTAAGTTTTGTGAAGCACGTCATGCATCGTGGAATTGTAATAGTTTGCTTGGAACTTGCAAGTCTCATGATGGTCTTGTAATGCATAATTTTCATAAGAATTTGTATGCCCCCAACAAGTGATTATCACACTAATGGAGGGTATAGAAAAAGGTATATAAGTTGGAAGGAGTCTGAATAAAATTTGGCTTCAGTCCTGATCAGACTGTTCCCACTGTTCCCAGAAGAACTGCCTCTGAGTGGTCTCTTCTCTCCGTCTTGATTCACCATTGCGGTCCTAACCCACCCTATTTGTCAGGCTGGCACCCCGACAATTAACCTGTCAGCTTTGTTTCTACTTTCATATATTTAAATCCGACAATGCATTTTCTACTCTTAAATACTATGAGTTTGACTTAATTAATTACAGGAATGAAATAATCTCAAGTCTTAACCTGCAATTAAAGTGTAAGCATTTTTAATGCTTTGAGAGTCTTGAGTGTATCATAATTTCATTTCCGATGCCTTCACCTTTGTACCTAGATTTACCTGTAGTAATTAGAAAACAGTTTCCAATTAGGCCCAGAGGTAGGATGCATAAACGTGTTTCTCTTTAAACCTAAAAACTGTATTTTCCAGTAAGCATTCTTCTGAAAAGAGAACTCCAGAGCAAATATTAAAATTTTCTGGCAGTCCCACTATGCTTCTACTCCTTCTTCTTTTTTTTTTTTTTTTGAGTTGGAGTCTCACTCTGTCACTCAGACTGGAGTGCAGCGGCCATTCCCAGCCACCACAGCTTTGACCTGCTGGGCTCCGGCGATCCTTCTGCCTCAGCCTTCCAAGTTGCTGGAATTACTGGCATGCACTACCATGCCCGGCTTATTTTTTGGTTTATTGTAGAGATGAGGTCTCTCTGTCTAGGGGGTCTCGAACCCGCAGGCTCAGACAATCCACTCACCTCAGCCTCCCAAAGGCACGGGATTACAGGCTGAGCCACCGAGCCCGGCTTTATGCTTATATTTCTAAACTTACCATATGTATTTATACAACATACCGTTATTTATCACATCAAGCATATTAAAACATGCACATTTATGTCTTCTCTTCAATGGCATTCGAATCATCTAAAATTTTCTTTCAGCTTCCTTCAAATACAATTTGGCAATCGTCTTGAAACCCTGAAGGCTAGGAGAGTGTGGAGCCCTATCTTCAAAGTCCTAAATTAAAAAACAAAACAAAAAAATTTTCAACCAAGAATAACCTGCCTGGCCAAGTTAAGTTTCATCAGTGAGGGAGAATTAAAATCTTTCCTAGATATCCAATCCCTAAGACCTTATGCTGCCACCAAACTACCACTACATGAAAAACTTAATAAAGTACTAAACACAGAAGAAAAGGAAAAAAGAACAGCATCCTTCACAAGAATACAGGAAAAATAATAAAATACACATGAACAAACCCCAAAACCAAAAGAAAGACAAAAAACCCAAGTCGAAAAACAACAATTGTATAAGAACTCTATGATAGGAACAAACTCTCACATTTCAATAATTAGTCTGAATGTGAATGGACTAAACGCACCACTGAAAAGACTTAGAATGGCAAAATTGATAAAATATCTCCAGGCAACAATATACTGCCTTCAAGAGACCAATCTCACTAGAAAGGACATGCATAGTGTCAAAGTAAGAGGATGAGAAACAAATTTTCAGGCGAATGGAACACAAAAGAAAGGAGGAGTCACGATTCTAATTTCAGACAAAATACCATTTAAGCTATCAAAAATTAAAAAAGATACAAAGCACCACCACATAAGGATAAAAGGTTCACTCCACCAACAAGAAATATCTATCCTAAACACATACACACTCAACATAGGTGTGCCAACTTTTATAAAGCAACTTATAGGAAAACTAAAGAAAGATACTGACTCTAAAACATCATAACAGGGACTTTAATACTCCACTCACAACCTTAGACAGATAATTAGGACAAAAAAATCAGCAATGAGATCCAGAACCTCAATGTGACCATTGACCAAATGGACTTAATCGATACCTACACGATACTCCATACAAAGACCACAGACTAAACATTCTACTCATCACTGCATGCAATGTATTCTAAGATCAACTTTATACTTGGCCATGAATCAAGCATAAGCAAATTTATAAGGACTGAAATTTTACCATGCACCTTCTCGGACCACAGTGGAATAAAAATAAACATTAACACCAACAACGTATGCCCAAATCCCACAAAGACATAGACACTAAACCCCATGATGCTAAACAACACCTGGGTCAATGATGAAATCAAAACAGATCATCAGCAAGGCATGGTAGTGCATGCCTGTAATTCTGGCTACTCGGAAGGCTGAAGTGGAAGGATCGCTGCAGCACAGCAGGTAGAGGCTGTGGTGGCCGGGAGCAGACACTGCACTCCAGTCTGGGTGACAGAGTGAGACTCTAACTCAAAATAAAACCACAAAAAAACAACAACAAAAAAAACAGAGATCAAAAGATATCTGGAAACAAATGAAAATGAAGAAACATCTTACCAAAATATCTGGGATGCCCTGAAAGCTTTAGTAAGAGGGGAATTTATATCCCTACAAACGCACTTGAAGAAAATGGAAGGATCACAAATTAACAGCCTAACAAGCCACCTAGGGAAGCTGGAAAAGCAAGACCACAAAACCCCTAATTTCAGCAGAATAATCCAGATCACCAAAATAAAAGCCCAAATCCAGGACATAGAAGACAAAAAGATAATAAAAAATAAATGAATGAAACAAAAAGCTGGTTCTTCAAAAGGATAAACAAGATTGATGGTCCCCTAGCTAGACCCATAACAAAGGATAACATAATCTGTGACTGATTCTATAAACTTTTTTCTATAAACTTTTCTGATTCTATAAACTTTTTTCATCCTAAACTGATTGATTTATGCCAAGTTAAACAATTCTATAGAAGCTTAAGTATTTACTTTACAAATGAAAGTGGATCATCCCAGAGTTCACAGTGGGCTATCTGCAAGTAACCAAGTCGCATTCTTTCAACAAAATGACTATCTTCTAAAACTACATTCTACAATTTACACCTTCAATAAATCCTAAGATCATGACCCAGGAACCTGTGACCAATACTAAGGCTCTTAGATGTGACACGAGTTTGAATTATAAATTGTGTGAAAGCCAAAATGGCAGTTTGTGGAAGAATGGGAGCAATGAGCTTCTAAAGTTAGCTTGTGTTCGTACAAGTCTGAGTTTTTATATTTTGAACTCACAGGAGCTTAATCTGGTTAGTACTGAGTAGAAAGGGGGAGGAAATGGGGTCAATCGCTCCCAAACGCATCCTAGTGGTCTCGGGGTCAATGGCCCTTTCTGATCCCTAACCTTCAGTGGGCCTCTGTGGCTGGCTCCCAACAATGGGATCCCTAGTAAATGGTTCTCCTGTGATCAATACTCCAGTGACTGGCCTTCTCTATAATGAGATCCCTTGTGTCTAATACTCATCCATCATGGTTGCCCCTTTAATCCATGGTTGTGTCACTCTCCTCTATTATGCATGGACTAGTGACTGACCCTCCATAATGTTGGGTGTCCCAATTACTGGCCTCCTCTGAATGGGTGTGTCAGTGATTAGTCTTTCTCCTTCTCTATGACCAAGTGACTGGATCTCCTCTGTAATGGGTTTCTAAGTAATTGGCCTTCTTCTGGGATGGGTGCCTCAGTGACTGCCCCTCTTCTGGGTAGGGTGCCTCAGTGGCTTTCTCTTCTCTGTGTTGTTGCCCAAGAAATTTGTCCTCCAGTGTGATGATTGACCCAGTGACTGACAATCCTTTTTGATGGGTGTGCCAGTGACTGGGCCATCTCATCGTTACCCTCTTCATTAATGGGTTCTCCAGTGACTGGGCCGCCTTCATAATGAGCGTCTCATTGACTGGTCCTCCTGTGTAATGGAAGCCCCAGTGAGAGTGTCTCCTCTATATTGTGTGACATAGTGATGGGCTCTCTTCTGTAATAGGTGCCACAGTGACTAGTTCTTCTCTCTGATGTATGTCCCATTTACTGGCTCTCTTTCTTGAATGGTGTCCAAATGACTAGTCCTAGTCTGTGTTGGATTCCCCAATGATTGGACTTCTTCTGTGATATGTATCGAAATGACTGACCCTCCTCTATGATTAGTGACAGTGACTGGCCTTCCACCTACTGGGTGCTCCAGTGACTGATCCTCCACTGTGATGTGTGCCCCAGTGTCCTCTGTGATTTGTTCCCCAGTGACTGGCATTTCTTCTAATGGCTGTCCCAGAGTCTGTTGTCTGGGATAGATGCATCAGTGACTGTCACTCCTCTGTTATTTTTGCCCCAGTGACTAGCCCTCCTTCAATTTATTTTTATTTTTTATTTTTTGAGTTGGAGTCTCACTCTGTCACCCAGACTGGAGTGCAATGGCTGCTTCCAGCCACCGCAGCCTCACCTACTGGGCTCCAGCAATCCTTTCACCTCAACCTTCCGAGTAGCCGGAATTACAGGCATGCGCTACCATGCCCGGCTGATTTTTTTTTTTTTTTATTGTTTATTGTAGACATGAGGTCTCCCTGCCCAGGCGGGCCTCAAACCCACGGGCTCAGGCAATCAACTCATTTCAGCCTCCCAAAGGCGTGGGATTACAGGCTGAGCCACCGAACCCGGCTGCCCTCCTATTGAATGCCCAGTGACTGGCCGTCAACTGGGATTGATGCCTCAGAAACCAGTTCACTTCTGTGGTGGATGCCTCATTTGACTGTCCCTCCTCTGGGATGGGTGCCACAGTGTCTAACCCTTCTTAGGGATGGGTAGCTCAGTAACTGATCCTTCTGATGGCTGTATCACTGACTTTTCCTCTTCTGTGATGGGGACCCCAAGGAATAGCACTACACTGTGACAGATGCCCCAGGGACTAATCATCTGTGATGGATTTCTCAGTGACTGGCCTTCCTCCTAATTGGTGCCCCAGTGACAGGCTCTTCTCTGTGATATGTGCCCCAGTAATAGGCTCTCCTATGGGATGAGTGAAAAAGTCACTAACCCCCTTCTGTGATGGGTGTCTCAGTGATTGACACTCTGTGATGTGTGTCTCAGTAACTGGTTGTCCTCTGTGATGTGCCCCAGTGGCCAGGCCTCCTCTATTATATTACCTAGTGATTGGACCTCCTTTTTGATCAGTTTCCAATGACAGGCTCTCCTTCTATTAGACGTTTTAATGACTGGCCCTCCTTTGTGATGGGTTCCTCAGTGACTGGGCCTCTTCTGTGATGGGTTACTCAATTACTGGCCCCCTCTGTGGTCGCACCTCAGTGGCTTGCCCTACTCCTAATGAGTTCTCCAGTTCTTGGCCTCCTCTGGGATGGGTGCTTTAGTGACTGGCTATCCTCAGGGTTAAGTGCATCTGTGACTGGTTCTCCTCTGATATTCTTAACCCAATGACTGACCTTACTTCTAATGGGTGCCCCAGTGACTGCCCTTCCTCTGAGATTGGTAAAGTAGTGACTAGCTCAACTCGGTGATGGGTGCCTCAATAACTGTACTTCCTCTGCGATTGGGCCTATGTGACTGACCCTCCTCTGGAATGCCCCTCCTCTGGGATTGGTGCCTAAGTACCTGACCCTCCTAGGTGATGGGTGCAGCACTGATTGCTCCTCCTTTGTGATGAGAGTCCCAGGGATTAGGACTCCTCTGTGATGAGTGCCCCAATGCCATGCTATCTTCTTTGATGGGTTTCTCAGTGACTAGCTTTTTGCTGTGATTAGTGCCTCAGTGACTTGCCCTCCTCCTAATTGGTGCCCCAGTGACTGACTGTTCTTTATAATGTGTGCCCCAGTGACTGGCTTTTCTATAGAATGAGTGCCAAAGTGACTGACTCACCTCTGTAATGGGTGAGTCACAGAAGAGAGCCAGTCACTGGGAAGAATAGCAGAGGAGAGATATTCACTGGGGCCCCTGATACAGAGGAGAGCTTGTCACTGAGCCACCCATCACATACGAGGAAAAGTCACTGGGGCAGCGTCAGCATCACAGAGTAGAGCCAATCACTGTAACACTCATCACAGAGGTGGGTCCATTACATTGGCTCACAGTCCATAGATGGGTGTCTCACTGACTGGTTGTACTCTATGATGTTACCACAATGAATAGTCCTCATATGTGATGGGTGCATCAGTGACTAACCCTCCTCTTTGATGGTTGTCCCGGTGATTGACTTTCCTCTGTGATGTATTTTCCTAGTAACTGTCTCTCTTCTGTGTTTCATTGCCCAGTCACTAGGCTTTTCCTTGGTTATTGCCACAGTGACTCACTCACCTCTACTATGGGTATTTAATGACTGCAAATCCTCTGTATTGGGTGCCTTAGTGACTGCCCCTCATTTGTGATTTGTACCTCAGTAACTGGCTCTCCTTCATAATGAGTGCTCTAATACTAGACATTTCTGTCATGGTTGTTTTAGTGACTGGTTATCCTCTATGAAGCATGTTCGAGTGATTGTCTCTCTTCTGTGATTTGTGCCCCAGTGACTGACTTTTCTATGGGATGTGAGCCAATGTAATGGGACCCCTCTGTGATGAGTGTTTCAGTGATTGGCTCTATTCTGTGATGTTGCCCCAGTGACTGCTCCTCATATGTGATGGGTGGCTCAGTGACAAGCTCTCCTCTGTGACAGGGGCCCCAGTGATTGTCTCTTCTCTGTTATTCTTCCCAGTGACTGGCTGTCTTCTGTATTTGGTGTCCCAGTAAGTAGGGTGTATCTTAATGAATGACCTGGTGACTCGCCGACCTCTATTATAGGTACACCATAACAAATTCCTCTGTAATGAGTGCTCTAGTGACTGAACCTCATTTGTGATCAGTACCTCAATGATTGGCTCTCCTCCATAACGAATGCTGTAATGATTAGACATCTCCTATCATGGGTGTTTCAGTGACTGGTTATTCCCTATGATGCATGTTTGAGTGATGGTTCATCCTTTGTGATGTGTGCCCCAGTGTTTGGAACTCCTCTGGATGGGTGCCTAATTGATTGACCCTGTTCTGCTATCAGTACTGCAGTGATTGCCCCTCCACATAATGGGTGCACCTATTACTGGCCTTATTCTGGGATACATTCCTCAGTGACTTGCCCTCGCATGGGAGGTGTCTCTGTGACTTGCACTTATTTGTGATCATTGCCCCAGTGACTGGTCTTCCTCCTAATGCGTGACCCATTGAATGACCCTCATCTAGAATGGGTGACTTAGTGACTGGTTTTCTTCTGTGATGGTGCCCTAGTGATTGATCTTCCTCTGTAATGCTGCCACAGTGACTATCCCTCTTCTGTGATGGGTGTCTGTGACATGTCTTCGTCAGTGAGTGCCACAGTGACTATTCCTACAATGATTGGTGTCTCAGTTACTCGTCCTATTCTGTGATGGGTATCCCAGTGTCTAACCCTCCTCTGAGATGTTTGTGTCAGTGACTGTCTATCTCTATTCTCACTGATGAGTAAATATGTGTCAAAGTACCTAGGCCTCTTCTGTGATTGGTGACTGGCATCTATTATCAGTGCACCAGTGATTGGCTCTGCTTTTAATTGGTGGCCTAGTGACTGGGCCTCCTCTATGAGGGGTGTCTAAGTGATTAGCCCTACTGTGTATTAGGTGTTCACTGACAGGTTATCTTTTGTGATGGATAACTAGTCATCTTCTGTTATGAGTGCCTCATTGACAGGGTCTCCTCTGAATGGGCGCTCCAGTACTGACCCTCCTTTTTAATGTGTGCTTAAATGAAAGACCCTCCCTGGGAGAGGTGAATCATTGACTGTGCCTCCTTTGTGATGGGTTCCTCAGTGATTAGCTCTCCTCTGTGATTGGAACCACAACTATTGGATCTCCTCTGTGATGGGTCCCCCAGTGAGAGGCCCTTTTCCATGTAGCATCAGTGACAGAGCTTCCTCTTAATGGGTGCCACAGTGGCTAGACTTCTTTTTTGATAGACTCAGTGCCTGACTCTTCTCTGTGATGAATGACCAGGTAACTGACAACTCTCTGTGATTGGTCCCCCAGTGACTGGTCTTCCTCCATAATGGGTGCCCCAGTGACTAGTCCTTCTTGGTAATAATTTTCTCAGTAATTGTCTCCTTCATATTGGATGACTCAGTGTCACGCTTTTCTTTTTGATGTGTCCCAGTTACTAACCCTTTTCCATGATAGGTGCCCAGTGACTAGCCCTCCCATATGATGGTAGTTCCAGTGACTGGCCCTCCTCCATAATGGGTACCCTAGTGGCTGCTCTATGGTGAAGGTCACTTTGACTGACTTTCCAGTGTGATAGATGGCCCAATAACTGGGCTTCGTGTATAATTGGTGCCTCTGTGACTAGCCCTCCTCCATGAGGGATGTCCAAGGAACTGACCACCCTTTGTGAAAAAGATACCCCAGTGACTGATTTTCCTTTATGATGGGTAATCCAGTGAGTAACTTTTCTTTGTGATCACTGCCCCAGTGAATAAGACTTCTGAAAAATGGTGGCATTAGTGATTAGACCTCCTCCACTATAGGTGTTCCAATAAATGTGCCTCTGGTGATTTGTTCCTCAATGACTGGACCTATTCCATAATGGATGCCCTAGTGACTAGCCCTTCTTTGTGATGTGTCCCAGTAATTGATCCTCTTCTATATTAGATTCCTCAGTGGCAAGTTCCCCTTTGTGATATGTGTCCAAATGATTGGCCCTCTCAGTGATGTGTGCACAATGATAAACGCTCTTCTGTGATAGTTGTCCAAGTGATTGGCACTTCACCATAATGGGTGCTCCAGTGACTGGACATCCTTTATCATCAGTGACACAGAGTCTAGCCCTTCTCTGTTTAGGTGTCCCAGTGAATATCCTTCCTTTGTGAAAGGTGCCTCCATGAACGGCTGACCTCTGTGATGGGCATCCAATTACTGGTCACTTCAGTTATGGATGAAAAATTAATTGCCCTTCTTCTGTGATGGTGCCCTGGTGACTCACTCTCCTCTATAATAGATGTCATTGACTGACTTTCCCCTGTGAAGCGTTTATCAATGACTGGACCTCCTTTTTTATTATGGCCCTAGTGACTAGCAATTCTCTCTGATGAGTTTCACAGTGAGTATCCCTCCTTTGTGTTTGGTAACTCATTGACTGCTCTTCCTCTGTTGTTGGCATTACACTAACTGACCTTCATCTGTAATTAATGCCCTAGCAAATGGACATCATCTGTTATGGGTAACTCAGTGACTGGTTTCCTCTGTATTGGGGTTCCCAGTGACTGGCCATCTACTGTTATGGATGTCCATCTGAATGCACTCATCTGGGATGGATACCCCAGGAACTGGTTCTACTCTATGATGGTGTCACATTTTCTCTCTTCTGTGATTCGTGTAACCATTAATAATCTTCTTCTGAGACGGTTGCCCCAGTTATTGGCTCTCTACCTTAATTGGTGCCAAGTCACTAGCCCTCCTCTCTTATGGGAGTCTCAGTGACTTGGTCTCCATAATAGGTGCACCAATGAATTGCCCTCCTTTGTGATGCATTCCTTGATAAGTAGTCCTCCTTTGTGGTGGGTGCCCCAGTGACTATTCTTCCTCTCTAATGGGTGCCCCAGTTACTGACTCTCATCTGAGATGATTGCCTCAATGTATAGCTTTTCTTTTTGATGAATGTCCCAGTGACTGGTTCTACTTTGTGGTGGGTGTCTCAGTGACTATCCGACCTCTGTTATGTATGATTGATTCAATTACTAGGCTTCCTCTGTGATGGTTACCCCAATAACTAGTCTTATTTTGTTATGGGTGCCCCAGTTACTGGACATTCTCTGTTTTGCATTCCCTAGTGATTTTCCCTTCTCTGTCATAAGTGCTCGAGTGACTTGCCCTCCTTTAAATATGTGGCCCAGTGACTGGACCTCCTCTGAGTTAGGAGTCTTAGTTATTAGCTTTCCTCTGTAATGGGTGCCTTAGTGACTGGCTTTCCTCTCTGAAGAATTGTGAATTTTGCCTGAGTGACCAGCCCTCCTTCTCCTCCTAATGAGTGCCACACTTACTGGTCCTCCTTTGTGATAATTAAAACATTGGCTGGCCCTTCCCTGTGATGGGTGTTCCAAAGAGTGACTCACCTCTGTAATCTGTATTCCAGTGGCATGCCTCTGTTGGGTCACAGTGACTGTGCCTCCTCTGTGATGACTGTCCCATGTACTGGCCCCCCTCTGTGATCAGAGCCCCAGTGACTGAGCCATCCTAGTGGGTGTCCCAGTGACTGATCCTCCTGTATGATGAGTGCCTCAGTGACTGGATCACCCTGATGGTTGTCCCAGTCATGACTCTCCTCTCTGATGGGTGTTCCAGTGAGTAGCCATCTTCTGTGATGAGTGCCCCAGTGAGTGACTCTCCTTTATAGTATGTTCCCAGTCACTGGCACTCCTCTCTGATGGATGCCACAGTGACTGGCACTCCTTTGTGATAATTGAAACATTACCTGGCCCTTCCCTGTGATGGGTGTACCAAAGAGTGACTCACCTCTGTAATCTGTATTCCAGTGGCATGCTGTCATATGTGATCCATCCTCCTGTGATTAGACTTTTCTGTGTTGAGTTCCCAAGTGTCTATTCATTCATTTTTGTGGGTGTCTAGTAAAATGTCGGCTCTGTGATGGGTTCCTCAGGGACTTGCTCTGCTCTGTGATGGATGCCCCATTTACTATCCCTCCTCTGTGATGGATGTCCCAGTGACCAACTCTCATTTGATATTGTTGTTCCAGTGACAAGCCCTCTTCCAAAATTGGTGCCACAGTTACAAGCCCAGCTCAGTAATAAGTGGCCATTTTTTAGATCTTTTCCAAAATGATTGCCCCAATGATTCACCATCCTCTGTGATGGGTGTCTAGTGATTGGTAATTCTCCATAATTTGTGCTCCAGTGATTTAGCTTTCTTCATACTGGTGCCTGAGTGACTGGTCCTCCTCCATTTTGTGGATTCCGGTAACAGCCTCCCCTGTGATTGGTGCCCTGTTACTGGCCCTATTCCATAATGTTTGCCTCAGTGCCTAGTATTCCTCTATGTTGGGTGTCCCAATATCTGGGTCTCTCTCGAAATGGGCGCTTCAGTGATTTCCTCTGCGTGGTGATGGATGTCCCAGTATTATCTACTATATAATATGTGCCTCAGAGATTGATGCCTCTGTGACTGGCTCTCATGTATGATGAATTCATCAGTGAATAACCCTCCTTTGTTGTGATTTTACAGTAATTAGGCCTCCTTCAAAATGGATGCCCCAGTGACTGAACCTACTCTGTTACTGATGCTCCAATGACTGACTATCCTCAGTGATGACCACAGTGAGCAGTCCTCTTCCAAAATGATGTGTGCACTAATAACTGGATCTCTTCAAAAATGTGTTCCCCAGTAACTAGACCTCCTCTGTGATGAATGCACCATTGACTATTCTTTCTTCATAATGGCTGTGTCAGTGACTGGTCCTCCTCCATTATGGGTTCCCAGGTGACTGGGTTTCCTCTATGATTGATGCTGCAATGACTGGTGCTCTTTCATAATCATTTCCAAGGGAAAATTTCTCTTCTGTGATCCGTTTGCCACTTACTACACTTCATCAATAATGGGTGCCTAAGTGACTAGTACTCCTTTGAGGTGAGAATCACTGTGACTAGTTCTCCTCCATAATGATGGAACTAGTGATGGAAACTCCTCTGTGATTGGTATCTCAATGACTGACCATCATCAGTATTGGTTGCCACAATGCCTTCTTCAATTATGAGTTTTATAGTAAAGGGATCTCGTCCAAAAATAGGTGCCCAAGTGAGTAGCCCTCCTTTGTGATGAATGTCCTTGTTTCTGAGAATCCTTTATAAGGGGTGCCGCTGTTCCTGTGAATGGGACTCCAACTAGGTGCTACACTGACAGAGCCTGCACTGTGATTATTGTCCCAGTGACTGGGATCCCTCCAAATTTGATGCCCCAGTGATTAGCCCTCTTCTGTAACGGATGCCACAGTTTCCATGTCTCTTCAATAATAGATGCCAGAATGACTGGCCCTGTTCTGTGATGGATAATCCAGTTACAGGCCCTCCTCTGTGATTGGTGCCACCATGATGGGCACTAAATCATAATGAATACCCTAGTAACTAACTCTACTCTATGATAAGTGCACTGAGCCTCTTTAATAATGGGTGCCTCAGTTACTGACTGTCCTTCACTATTGGTGCCCTAGTGACTAGACCTCATCCATAATGTGTGCCTCAGTGACTGGGTCTCTTTTTGTTGGTGCCTAAGTAACTCTCCTTCATATACAATAGGTGCCCCAAAGACTAGGCTTCATCTGTGATGGGTACCCACCCCAGTGACTAGTCATCCTCCATAATGAGTGTCCAGTGATTGGTCCTTCCTTGTGATTTGTGTCTCAAATTTGCTTTCAAATATGATGGACACCTCAGTGAATAGCCCTCCTATGTGATTGGTATCACAGAGACAGGGCCTCCTCTGTAACCGGTGCCCTAATTTACTTGCCATTCTCTGTGGTGGGTACCACAGTATGTAACCGTCTTCTGTGTGTTCCAATGACTAACCCTCCTTTGTAATTGCCACTGTGTCTGAACCTACTCCATCACGGGTGCCACAGTGACTGGGCCTCCTCTGTGATGGGTGTCTTAGAGACTTTGTCTCCCCCATAAAATGTGCTTCATTGACTCGGCCTTCTCTGTGATTGATGCCGCTGTGACTGGGCCTCTTCTGTAATTGGTGCCCCACTGACTGGATCTTCTCCATTATGATTGCCTCATTTGACTAAACTTCCTCTGTGATAAGGGCCCCTCCTCAATAATGCATGCCCTATTGCTTAGCCCTTCTTGGTGATGGGTGTTCCAGTGATTGGATCTTCCCTGTTTAAGGCCCAGAGATTGGACCTCTATTGCTATTGATGCACTAGTAAGTGGACTTCATAAATGATGGCTGAGCCGGGCTCGGTGGCTCAGCCTGTAATCCCGCGCCTTTGGGAGGCTGAGGTGAGTGGATTGCCTGAGGCCGCGGGTTCGAGACCCGCCTGGGCAGCAAGACCTCATCTCTACAATAAATCAAAAAGTCAGCCGGGCGTGGTAGCGCATGCCTGTAATTCCAGCTACTTGGAAGGCTGAGGTGGAAGGATCGCCCGAGCCCAGCAGGTAGAGGCTGTGGTGGCCGGGAGCGGCCACTGCACTCCAGTCTGGGCGACAGAGTGAGACTCCAACTCAAAAAAAAAAAAAAAAAAGATGGTTGTTCCCTTGACTAGCCCTCCTCTGTTATGGATGCCCAAGTGACTGAGGATTCTTCATGGTTTTTGGGTCAAAGTCTGGTCATCTTTGGATGGGTGCCACAGTGACTAACCTTCTTCTGTTATGGGTTTCTTAGTAAACAGACCACCTCTAAAATGGGTGCCCCAGTGATTGGCCCTCCTTTGTGATGGATGCCTCATTTTCTGGACCACCTCCTGCTGGGTTTTCCAATAACTAGGCTTCTTCCTTAATTGGTGCTCCTTTGACTGGTCCTCCTCTGTGATTTGAGCACCAGTGAGTGATTATTCCAAATTGGATTCCCATGTGATTATCCTTTAACTTTGATGTGTGTTCAGTAACTGAGTCTTCATAATTGGTTTCGCTGTAACTAGCCCTATTCTCTGATAGGTGTCTCAGGGACCAGCTCTCCTCTGTAACGCATGTACCAGTTACTGAATGTCTTCTGTGATAGATTCCACAGTGAAAGGGCCTCATTTGTAATATAAGTCCAATGACTGGCCCTCTTCTCTGATTGTACAACAAGGACTTACCCTCTTCTGGGAAAAATGTCTTGTAACTGATTCTCCTTGGTGATGGGTGCACAAGTGGCTAGTTTTCCTCTGTGATTGCTGCCCACAGTGATTGAGTCTTCTACATAAAGGGTGGTTCAGTGACTAGCCTCTTTATTATGGGTGTACCAGTGCCTGTAACTTCTTGGTGATTTGTTCCCCAGTGACTGTCAATTCTCCATGATGGATGCCCTAGTGACAAGATCTCCTTTGTGATGGGTTTCCCAGTAAGTGGACCTCCTCCATATTTGGTGCCCCTTGTGACAAGTGTCCCAGTGAGAGGTCCTCTTTATTGATTGGTACCCCGTGACTGGCCTTCACCTCTGTGATTTTTGTCCAAGTGATTTGTCATCATTCATAATAGATGCCTCAGTGACTGGCCTTACTCTTTTATCTTTGCCACAGTGACTAACCCACATATGTTGAGGTGTGCCATTGGATAGCTCTCCTTTGTGAGGAATAACCCCATGAATGCCCCGCCTCTATAATTGGTAACCCGATGACTGGTTCTCCTCTGTTTTAGGTGTCCAAGTGACTGCCCCTCCCCTGGGATGTGTGCCCCAATGATTGACCCTCTTCTGTGATGAGTTCCCCAGTGTCGGTCCTGCTCTATGATAGTTTTCCCAATGTCTGAGCCTCCTCTGTGATGGGTACCACAGTGATGGGCTCTCCTCTATGATGAGTGCCCCAGTGTGACTGGGCCTCCTCTGTGATCTTGTCCCTTGTATCTGGCTCTTACATGTGACATGTTCCTCAGTGACTCTGTCTTCCCATGTTTGACTGGCACTCCTCAGAGACTGGTGCTCTAGTGACTGACTCTCCTTTGTAATCAGTGGCCAAGTGACTAGTCCTCCTAGATGATGGGTTTCCCAGTGACTGGAAATTCTTTGTAATGTGTTCCCCAGTGACTTGACCTCCCCTTTTCTTAATTCCTCAGTGAATGTTCTTCATATATGATGAATGCCCCCAGTGAATTTCTCTCCTCTGTGTTGGGTGTTACAATGGTCGCACCTCCTCCATAGTGGGTGCCCCAGTGACTGAGTCTCCTGTGTAATTTGTGCCCCTATGACAGGACATCCTTCTTAATGAGTGCCACAGTGGCTGGATTTCATGTGTGATTGAGGTCACAGTGACCAGACTTCCTCCATAATGGAATCACTTGTGACTAAGCTTCCTCTGTGATTGGTGCTCCAGTGACTGTCCATCCTCCAAATAGACTACCTATTGACTAGCCTTCTTCTGTCATTTATATTCCAGTAACTGAGAGTCCTCTATAATTGGAGTACCAGTGACTAGCCCTACTCTGTGGAAGGTGTCACAGTGACTGGCTCTTTTCTGTGATGTGTGTTCCAGCAACTACTTCTCCTCTGCATTAGTTGTCCTGGTGAATTGGCCTCCTCTATAATGTTTGCCCCAGTAACAAGCTCTTCTCTGTGATGGATTCTACAGTGCCTGATCTTCCTCTTTGATGTGTACCACCCTAACTTTGAATCCTCTGTGATGGTTGCCCTGTTTACTAGTCCCCGTTCATGATGAGAAGTCCAGAGACTGAGACCTTCCTAATAGGGGACCCAAGGACTGGTTATTCTCTGTGATGGGTGTCTCAGTGGCTGGCCCTCATCTGTAATGTGATCCTCAGTGACCATCTGTCCTTTGTGATGGGCGCCCCTGTGACTTACTCTCCTTTGTGATGGGTGCCCCTGTGACTGGCTCTTCTCTGGCATGGTTATCTCATTATCTGTCTCTCCTTTAAGTTGGGTGCCCCAGTGAATAGCTTTCTTCTGTATTTGGTGTCTCTGTGCTTGTCCTTACTCTATAATATATGCTACAGTGACTGGTCCTCCTCTGTGATTGAATACCCTGTTATTGGTCCTGGCCTGTGATGGGTGCCTATAAGAAACCCTATTCTGCAATTGGTGACGCTGTGACTTATGCTCTTTAGTGATGCACAATTTTGTGGCTGGTTCTCCTCTGTGATTGTTGCCACCATGACTGGCCTTGCTCTGGGACGAGATCTTCAGTGACTGTTTCTCTTCTATGATGGGTGCCATGGTGACAGACTCTCCTTTGCAGTGGGTGCCCCAGTGACTGGCCCTCATCTGTGACGATTGATCTAGGTACCAATCCTCCTCCATAATTGGTGCCCCAATGACTAACTTCTGTAAAAGTTTACCAGTGACTGACCTTCCTGCAAAATGAGTGCTAACATGATTCACCCTCCTCTGTGATGGATGCCCAGTGACTGGCCCTCCTTTGTGATCAGTGCACCAGTGACTGGTTCCTCTTCATATTGGTACCCATTAATTGACCATCCTCCATTATGGGTGCACCAGTGACTGCGACCTTTCTGTGATTGGTGCCCAGTGATTTGTCCTCCTCCAAAATGGTTGATCCAGAATCAAACCTCCCTATCTGATGGACTAGGTCTCCTTCTTACCGGGTTTTACTTTACTAGGTCTCCTCCTTACTGGGTTTTTTATTAACCTGTCACCTTCTGTGATGAGTGTACCAGCTTCATATCACTTGTGATTGGTGCACCAGTGACTGGCCTTAATATATGATTGGTGTTCCAGAGAGTAACCCTCCTCTATGATGAAAATCACTGTGACTAGTACTCCTCCATTTTGGGTGTCCCATTAATTGGGTCTCCTCTGTGTTGTGTTCCTCTCTGACTAGCCATCTTCTGTGATGGTTTCCATAGTTATTAGTCCTAGTCTGTGATTGATGTTTTAGTAACTGAACCTCCTCCAAAATGAATACCCCAGTGATTGTCCCTCTTCTTTATGGGTGTCTCAGTGACTGAGATGCCTTCATAATAGGTACTCTTTTGACTGGGTTTTCTCTGTGACTAATACACCCGTGACTGGCCTGCCTTCAAATTGTTGTCCAGAGACTTGCCCTCCTCTGTTATGGGTGTTCCAGTAACAGGGTCTAATCCATATTTGATGTCCCAGTTACCAACCTTACTATGTGATGGGTGCCCGAGTGACTTACTTTCCTATTTGATGGGTGTCCTAGTAAATGACACTCCTCTATGATGTGTGCCACAGTGACTGGCATTCATCTGTGATGTGTACCAGCCTGACTGCCATGTCTACATGATAGGTCCTTCAGTGACTGTGCCTCCTCTGTGATAAGTGCTCCAGTAACTAGCCCAATTCTGTGACATGTGACCAATAACTGACCCTCTTACAAAATGGTTGCAAGAGGGACTTGATCCCTCTGTATTTGGTGTACCAGTGATTGACCTTCATCTGTGATCAGTGCCCCAGTGACAGTACCTCCTACATTTACTGGGTCTCTTCCATTGTAGCTACCCCACTGACTAAACCTCCTTTGTGATGAATGCCCCAGTGACTGGGCCTCATCTATAATGTGTGCTGCAGTGACAAGGTCTCCCCTTTGACTGGTTTTCCAATGACTGGACTTAATATATAATGGGTGATGCACTGACTCCCTGATGGGTGTCACAGGATCTAGGCCTTCTCCATAATGGATAATCCAGTGACTTGGCCACCTCTGTCATTCGTACCTCAGTGACTTGCCCTCCTCCAAATAGACTGACCCATTGATTAGCTCTCCTTTGTAAGGAGTCTTCCAGTAATGGAAATAATCCATAATTTGTGGCCCAGTGACTAGCCCAATGACATTGCTCTGATGTGGGTACCCAAGTGTCTGGTTCACTTCTGTGATAAACGTCATAATGATGGACTTTCCTCTGTGATAAAAGCCTCAGTGATTTGGCCTGTTTTAAAATGGGATGCCCAGTGACTGACTCTCCTTTTAATGTGTGCACCAGTGACTGGCCCTCATTTGTGAATAATTCCCAGTTGAATGATCTTTCTCTGTGATGGGTACCACACTGATATTTACCCCTCTGCTATGGCATCCCAGTTATTGATGCTCCTCTTTGAAGGAACACCCATCACACAGGAGAGCAAGTCTCTGGAAAACAATTTGGAGGCAGGCCAGTCACAGGTGTAGTAATCACAGAAAAGACCCAGTCAAAGGAGTACCTATTATGAAGGCATCTCCACCCCAGTGACATAGTCCTTTCTAATGGGTGCCCAGTGACTTACTCTAGCTCTATGAGAGGTGCCCTAGTGACTGGTTTCCTTCTTTGATTGGTGCCCCAGTGATTAGCCTTCTTCTGTGATGTTTTCCTCATTGTTTTAGACCTTCTACATAATTGGTGCTCCGGTGACTGGCATTCCTCTGTGATGGGATTCCTAACGATGTGGCTTCCTCAACAATGGGTGCCTCAGTGATTAGTCTACTCTTTTTGTGGGTAGTTTGATGACTGACCCTCCTCCAAAATATGTGTCCCAGTTAATAAGACTTGTCTGTGATGGATGACCTAGTAACTAGCTTTCCTTTGTGATGGGTGCCCCAGTGATTGGGCACAGTCACAATAAGCGCCCCAGTTACTTGTTCTCCTCCATAATGGGTTCCTCAGTCTCTAGCCTCCTCTATGATGAGTGCCAAAGAGACTGTTCCTCCTCAGTGATGAAGACCTCAGTGACAATCAGAATTCTATTATAGATGCCTCATTGGCTGGGCTTCCTCTGTGATGTATGCCCCAGTAACTTGCCCTCCTCTGTGATGGGTGCCCCAGTTAACAGGCCTCCACTGTGATGGGTAACCCGGTGACTTGTCCACCTCTGTGACCAGTGTGCCAGCTATTGACCCTTTTCAAACCGATACTTCAGTGTTTGGACAACCTCTAGGATGTGTGCTTCAGTTACTATCCCTCCTGTTTGCGGTTCCTCAGTGGCTTGTTCTCTGTGATGGATGCCTAATTGATTAACCCTTCTTGGGATATTTGTCCCACTGATTGGGTCATCTTCTTGTGGGTGCAGCAGTGATTAGTTCTCCTCTATAATGGGTGCCTCAGTAACTGCTTTGCCTCTGTGATAGTTTCCTTTGTAATTGTGCCTGCTCTGTAGTGTGTATTCCAGTGACTAGTTCTCCTTTGTGATGGGTATCACTCTGACTTTGGCTCCTCTGTAATAGCTTCCACATTTACTTGCCCTCCTGTGTTACCAGAGCCCCAGCAACTGAGCCCTCTTAAAGAATATCCCAGTGATGGTCTCCTCTTTGATAGGTGCCTCAGGAAATAGCCTTTGTCTGTTGTGTGTGCCTCAGTGACTGGTTTTCCTTTGTGACGGGTGACCCAGAGACTGGCTCTCCTCTGAGATGGTTGTTTCAGTTACTGGGTTTCCTCTCTAATGATTGTTCCAGTGACTTGCTCTCCTCTCTTCTGGGTGTCCCAGAGGGTAGACTTCTTCGGTAATTGGTGCCCCAGTGACTGGCTTCCTTTATCATGTGCGCTCCAGTGACTGGTTGTTATTCATAATGGATGACTTAGTGTCTAGCACTTCTCTGTGCTTAGTGTCCCCGTGCTTGACACTCACCCATAATGGTTGCACCAGTGATTAGTTCTTTACTGTGATGGGTGTTCCAATTACTGTGCTCCTTCATAATGGATGCCACACTGACTGGTCTAACTTTGTGATGAGTTTCCTAGAGACTTCCTTCCTCTGTGATGTGCCCCATTGACACACTTATATCAGTAATTGGTGTCTCTATAAATGGGCTTCACTTGTGATGGCTACTTCAGTGACTGATCCTCCTCAGTGATGTGTGCCTCAGGGACTGGTTCTCATTTGTGATGGGTATCCCAGAGACAGGACCTTTTCTGGGCTGGGTGCCTAGGTTACTGGGCTTCCTTTGTATATGGTTGCCTCAGTCTGGCCCTCCACTGTTATCAGTGCCCACTGGCTGGCTCTTCTACAAGCTGGGTGCTCCAGTGATTAGCATTACTCTTTCATGGGTCTTCCAATAACTAGACCTCCATATTTGGTGTCTCAGTGACTAACCCTCCTCTCTGCTGAGTGGCACTGCGAGTGGCTCTCCTTTATGATTGTTGTCTGAGTGACGATTTTCCTCTGTGATAACTGCCACTGTGACTAGACTTCCTTTATACTGAGTTCCCAGTACCTGGCAATTCTCCATAGTGAGTGTTCCAGTGACTGGACCTATTTTGTGATGGGTGTACCGGTGACCAGCTCTCCTTTTTGATGGGTTCCCCCGTGACTGGATGTCTTCTGTGATGTCTGACCCATTAATTGACCTTCCTCAGTGATGACAGCCACAGGGATAAGTCCACAACTTTGATGGGTACCAGTGACTGGGTTTTCTTTGAAATGAGTGCCCACCTCTGCAAATGTTGCCCCAGTGATTGTGCCTCTTCTGTGATGGGTGTCCCAGTAACTAGTTTTCCTCAGTGATTCATGCCCCAGTGACTATGCCTCGTCTGTGATGGTTGACCAAGATTATGTTCCTCTTCTGTGATCACTGCCCCAGTGACTGGCTATCCTCTGTGAAGGGTGCTGCATTGAAAATCCTTCTTCGGTAATGGGTGTCCAGTGACTGGACCTCCAATATAACATATGCCCCAGGACATGGCAGTCCTCTATGATTGGTGCCCCAGTGAGTGGACCTCTGTGATTTCTGCCCGTGTGACTGACCCTCCTCTGTGATGGGTTTCCCACTTACTGAGTTTTCTCCAAGATAGGTTCACGGGTGTCTAACTCTCCTATGTGATGATTCTTCCAATAATTGTGCCTCCTCAATAATTTGGGCACCAGTGACAGGATCTCCTATGTGATTGGTGCCCTGGTAACTTGCTCTCATATATGATGTGTGCCCGAGTGACTAGTCTGCTGTGATGGGTGTCATCGTGAGTGGGACTTCTTCATAGTGGTTGTACTTGTAACAGGGTCTCCTCTGTGATTGGTGATCCAATGACTGGCCATCATTTATGATAGGTGCCTCCAGATATGTTCTCCTCTTCTGTTATCTGTCTTTGTAACTGAGCCTCTTCCAAATTGATGCTCCATGACCTTCCTCTGTTATGGGTTTATCAGTTTCTGGGTCTTCTCCATAGTGCATGTCCTAGAGACTGACCCTCCTCAAGGATGGTTGTCCAAGTGACATGGCCTCCTTTGTGATGGGTGCCTAGTTACTAGACCTTCTTTAATATGGGTGCTTTACTTACTGGGGCTCCTATATGTTGGTTGCCTCAGTGAACGGACTTATTCAGTGATGGGTGACACATTGAATATTCCTACTCTATAAAGTATGACCCAATGACTGAATCTTTTTAGTGATGGGTGCCACAGTGACCAAGGACTTTTTGTGACTAGTGCCCCCATTGACTTGCTGGCCATTTGATGGGTTATTCAGTGACCATTCCTCTTCAGTAACTAGATGTTCATTGTAATTGGTGATCCAGTGAGTGACTTTCCTCTCTTATGGGTGTCCCAGTGATTCACACTCCTCCATAATGGGACTCCAGGAAACTGGCCCTTCACTCTCATGGGTGTCCCAGTTATTGCCTCTTCTCCATATCGTGTTTTGCACCGAGTCTTCTCTATGTTGGGTGACAAACTTACTGGGTCTACTCTGGGATTGGTGTCCAGTGACTGGCTGTCATATGTAAAGGGTACATCAGAACCATTCTGCCTCTGTGTTGGGTACCTCATTGTCTCATTTCTGAGATGGGTGTCCTACTGACTGGATAACCTCTGTAATCAGTGTTCAGTGAATGGCCTTCATCTGTGAAGGGTACTTCACTGGCTGGCCTCCTCTGTAATGAGTTCCTGTTATCTGGCCCTCAGTAACTCATCTCTTCTGTGATAGAAGTCCCAGTTAAGACTGTTTTCTATGATGGGCATCCCAGTATTTAGTCTTTTTTATGGTGGGTGCCCCAGTGACTGGTCCTCCTACATAATAGGTGTCCATGTGACTTACCCTCCTCTGTGTGGCAGTCAGGGTGCCTGAGCCTCCTCATTATTGGGTGCCCCAGTAACTAGCACACCTCTCTGAGACGTGTCCCAGTGACAGTTTCTCCTCCAAAATGGGTGCAACTGTGATTTTCTTATCTCTGTAATGTGTGTCTTAGAAACTGGTCCACCTCAGTGATGGGTGGTTGTGGTTCATAATGGGTGCCCAGTCAAGGCTCTCTCTTGTTATAAGTGCATCAGTGACTAGCCCTTCTCTTTGAAGGATACTCCAGTGAATGATTCTCATCTGTGATTGATACCCTACTGATTGACCCCCCTTCTAGTGGATTACCCACTGACTGAGCCTGCTCTCTGATGGGTGATCCAGTGATTGCCTTTCCTCTGTGATGGGAGTCTCAGTGACTGACTCACCTCTGTGACGGTTGCCCCAGTGGTTGGTATTGATCAGTGAATGTCCCAGTGACTGACTCTTCTCTCTGACCTTTGCACCAGTGACTGGTCCTACAAACTGGTGCCCCAGTGACTGACCCTCTTCTCTGGTGGGTGCCACGGAGACTATTCTCTGTGATGGGAGTCCCAGTGAGGGCCTTCATCTGTGACTGGTGCTCCAGTAACTGGGCCTCCTCCATAACAAGTGCCCCAGTGACTGACTCTCCTCCATAATGGTTTTCCCTCTGCCAAGCCCCTCTTAATGGATGGGCTCCCCAGTGACTGGACTTTTTGTGATGGGATTCTCAGTGACTAGGCTTCCTCTGACTGGGCCGTACCTGTGATAATGACTCAGTGAATGGCCTTCTTATATGAATGCTCCAGTGAAAATTCCTACTCTGTGATGGATGTTTCATTGACTGGGTCTCTCCTGTGATAGATGCCCCAGTTACTGGGTCTCCTTTATAGTGGCATTCCTCTGAGATGGGTTCCCTGGTGATTGACCTACAACTGAAAAATTTCCCAGTAACTGAGTCTCCTCTGTGATGATTTCTCCAGTGATTAGATTTTCTCTGTGATTGCTGACCCAGTGGTTAGTTTTCCTACCTATTATGTGTCCCTCTGACGAATCCTCCTTTATTATAGTTGCTGTGACGACAGGGTTTCCTTGCTGACTGATACCCCAACAACTGGACCTCCTTAATAATGGGTGACCTAGTGACTAGCCCTCCGTTGTGATAGGTATAAAAGTAACTGAGATCCTTTCTTATGCACTCCCCAGATACAAACCCTACTTTGTGATGGGTGTCCCAATGACTGGGTCTCCTACACAATAGATGCTACTAGTGACTGAGCCTCCTATGTGATTTTTGCCCCAGTAATTGGTCATCCTTGATAATGGGTACCTCAGCAAACAGTCCTCCTCTGTGATGGGTGTTTTAGTAAATGGAACTCCTCCATAATAGGTATCATTTTGACTATCCCACTTCTGTTAAGAATGCCCCAGTAATTGTGCCTCCCCCATAATGTGTGCCTCGGTAACTAACTCTCCTCTGTACTGTGTGCCCCCATTGACTGGACCTTTTCTGCTTTTGGTCCATCAGTGACTCACTTTCCTCTGTGATGGGTGCCCTATAACTTGTTCTCATCTCTGAAGGGTGCCCTGGTGACTTGTACTCTTTTGTGATTTGTGTCCCAGTGAATGTCCCTTCTCTGTTATGGGTGCTCCAGTGAGTAGCCCTCCTCTGGGATGGGTTCCCTAGTTACTGTGCATTCTCTGTGATGGGTGACCCAATGACTAGGCCTCCTGTGATGGAGACTCCAGTGAATGATTCTCCTCTATTAAGTCTGACAACATGATTTGTCTTCAGTTGTGATGGGTGCCCCAGTGACTGGGCATCCTTTGTGATTGGTGCCCCTTTGACTGGCTGACCTGTATGATGAGTGTGTCAGTGACTGTCCATCTTCTGTGAGAAGTACATCAATGACAGACTTTTCTTTGTGATCAGTGATGTAGTGACTGTCTCTCTTCTGTGATGGGTTTCTCAGTGACTGGCCCTCCACTGCAATGCTTGTCCCTGTTACTGTCACTTCTCCATAATGTTTTCTCCACGTACAGGGCCTTCTCTACAATGGTTGTCCCAATTACTGGGCAGCCTCTATGTTTGGTTTCCCATGATTGTTTACTCTCTGTTATGGGTTCCTCAGTGTCAGCCCCTTTTCTGTGTTGGATGCTCATTAACTGGCCCTCCTCTGTTTGGGTGAACCAGCCACAGGCCATCCTCTGTGATGGGTGTCCCAATGACTGTCTCTCCTCTGTGATAGAACCCGAGTGACTGAACTTCCTCTATCTTGGAAACCCCATTACTGCACCTTCTCTGTAATGGGCGCCCTAGTCACTGACCCTCCTTTGTACAAAATGACTCAATGAATGCTCCTCTTTGTGATGGATGCCCCAAGGTACAGCTTTCCTCTGTGAAAATATCTGTGACTGTATCTCAAACAAAATGCGAGGCCCAGTGACTATCCCTCCTTCATTATAAGTTCCTAGGAGACTGTGCCTCCTCAGTGATTGGTGGCTTAGTGACTGGTTTTCCTCTATAATTGTTACTTCAGTGACTAGACCTCATCTGTGAAGGGTGGCCCAATATTTGGGTCCCTTCCATAATGGATGACCCATTGTCAACCATGCTTTGTAATGAATGCCACAGTGACTGGTCCTCCTATAGGATGGTTGTCCTGTGTGACTGGTCATCCACCATAATGGGTACCCCAGAGAATGACCTTTCTCCATAATGAATGTTGCAATTACTGGCTATCATCCCTGATGAGTGCACCAGAGATGAATCCTTTGTGATGGGTGCCTCAGTGACTTCGTGTCTTCTGTGATGGTTTCCCCTGCAACTGGCTTCCCTCTGTGATTGGCGCCCAAGTACTGAAATCTTATATGTGATGGTTGAAGCTGTAAGTAACCCAGATCAATTTTTATTGTCCCAGTGATTGACCCACCTTCTAATGGGTATCTTCTAGTGACTGGGCCTTTTCTGTGTTAGATTCCTCAGTGACCAGCTCTCCTCTGTGATGGTTTTTTCAGTGATCACCTTTCCTGTGAGATGGGTGATAAGCTTTCCACTGTGACGGTTTTTCAGGAGATTATCTCTCCTCTGAGATGTGAGTCGCAGTGACAGGTTCTCCCCTGTGATCAGCATCCTATTGATTGTGCCTCCTCCTAATGGGTGTCCTGGTGACAAGACTTTCTCTGTGATAGTTTCCTCTGTGACTAGATCTGTTCTGTGATGGATGCCTCAGTGACTTGGCCTTCTCTGTGATTTGTTCCTCAATGACTGGCTCTCTTCATGATGAATGTCCTGGTGACTGGCACTCTTCTGTGATTTCTGCTTCAGTGATTATCGTTCTTCTGTGGTGGGTTCCCCATTAGTGGGTCTCCTCTGTAATATGTGCCTCTTTAACTTGGACTCATCTGTGATGGGTGCCCCAGTGATAGTTCACCCCTGTGATGGGTATCCTGGTGAATTACCCTCCTGTTTGTTGTGTGTCCCAGTGTTTGGCATTCTTTCATGATTTATGCCCCAATGAATGGCCTTTATTGATAATGTATGTCCTAGTGACTAGCCCTTTTTTTGTGATAGGTGCTCAAGTGACTAGCATTTTTTCTGGGAAGTGTTTAATACTGACTGGCTGCCTTTTGTTATAGGTACCCCAGTGACTGGGCCTCCTCCATAATGAGTGTTCCTATAATTTGCCTTCTTTTTCTGATAGGTGTGCCCAATGACTGCTCCTCCTCTGAAATGGAATACCAGTGATGGACGTCTCCATGATTTGTGCCCCAGAGACCATACCTCTTTCTTATTAGGTGCCCCAGTGACTGGATTCCTCCATTATGAGTACAAAGTGAAAGGGGCCTACCCTGTGACTGGTGTTTCAGTGATTAATTCTTCTCCATAATGTTTGTACCCTACTTTGTGTTGGATATCACCATGACTGGGTCTTTGCCATAAAGTGAACCACAGTGATTCTGCCTTCTCTGCGATTGGTGCCCTAGTTTTGGAAGCCAGCCATGGAGGCCCACTGAGGGTTAGGGATCAGGGAGGGCCATCGACCCCGAGACCACTAGGATGTGTTCGGGAGATGTTGACCCCATTACCTCTCCCTTTTCTTGGCAATAATGTCTTATGTTAGCTCTAACATGAAAACACCACGACTGGGACGAACACAAGCTAACATGAGAAACTCATTGTTCCCATTTCCCTTTGGCTTCGGTTTAGACTTCCAGAGAGGTCCTGGTTCAAGCCAGGACCACATTAAAGAGCCCTAGTGCTGAGAGCCCTGCATGACCTTTGGACTGGGTCACATTATGCAAAACTGATTTTAGTCATTTTGTTTAATTTCCATTGTGTGTGTTAGGATAATGTATAGGAGTAGATTGCTAATCATTAGGAAAGTTAGTCATAGGTAAAGTGTGTAGAATAAAATAAATATATAGATTAACATTGATAAAACGGTATAATATTTTTAGAAATTGTATTAATATTTCTGAGGGACATTAGTCAAGCATAAGGAAAAGAAAGACAATTTGGGGTTTGTTCTTCCTCATGCTTGAAGAAACATCTGGTGGGTGGGGGACACCCCCATGCACCTGGCTTTGTGTTCACATAGAAGACATGTGAGTCTGACTGTGCAAAATTAGGGCATAAAAACCCTCTGTATTTCTCAATAAAGGGTCTTCTGCACTAGACACAGTCCAGTCTCTTTCTTTCTCCCCCTTCTCTTTCTTTCTCTATATTTCTCCAGAATAACCAATGATGCCACCACATCTTTCCAGGGACCCTCAAATCCTGCAGGGGCTGGCCCCCAGCACCCCAGTGAATGGTCTTCAAGTAAGATGGGTTCCCCAGTGAATAGTCCTCCTCTCAGGTGGGTGTAACAGTGACTGGCTCTCCCAAAATTTTGGTGCCTCAGTAACTGGACCTTCTCTCTGATGGGTGGCTTAGTTTCTGGGCATTTTCCATTAGGGGGTTCCTGGTGACTGACCCTAATCGGTGAAAAATGTTCCAGTATTTTTTCCTCCTCTATTACGGGTGTATTATTGACTGGGTCACCTTCCACATTGGTGCCCCAGTCACTGGTACTGTTCCAAGCTGGAGGCAACAGTAAATAGCACTCCTCTGTTATGGGTTTCCCAGTGAATACAACTTCTCTCTGATCGGTGCTCCAGTGACTAAACCTCTTTTATTAGATGTGTCCCAGTGACTAGCCATTGTCTGTGATGGATGTCATAGTGACTGGGTATCCTCCATAATAGATGCCCCAGTGATTGGGACTCTTCTGTAATTGGTGACCTGGACGTCTTCTGTGATGGGTTTCCCAATCTTCCTCAATTACCAGCCCTCCTCTAGGTTAAGAAACTTTGAATTGTGCCTCCTCCAAATGCATAGCCAAGTGAATAGCCATCTTTTGTGATTGATTCCCTAGTGACTGGGTCCTCTTTCTTATGAGTGCCCGAGTGACTAGAATTTCTCTATGAGTGATGTCCTGCCTCTGTGATGGGTGCACCAATGACAAGGTCTTCTCCATTATGTGTGCTCCAGTGTCTATCTCTCCTCTGTATTGTGTGGCCAGTGACTGATCCTCCTCTGTAATGCCTATGCCAGCGACTGGTCCTCTTCTGTGTTGGCTGACCCAGTGCCTGGTCTTATACAGTAATGTGTTTCGTTGGAACTGTCCCTCCTCTCTGTTTATTGCCACATTTAATGGCACTCCTCTCTTATTGAAGCTCCAGTGCCTGGCTGTACTCTGTAATCAGAACCCCAGTTACTGGCCATTATATGTGATGGTTGCCCAAGTGACTGGCCTTCTCTAGAATGGGTTCACCAGTGACTGGATTTCCATTATTATGTTGGCCTTAGTAACTAGGCTTCATTTGTGATCATTGTCCCAATGAATAGTTCTCTTCAGTGATGAGTGTTTCAATGACTGTCCTTCCTCTGTGATCAATGGCCCAGTGCCTCCATAATGTGAACATCACTGACTGGGGGTTCCCTGTAAGTCACTGGGGGTGCCCCAGTGACTTGCCATTATATATGACGAGGCTCCAATGTGATGCGTGTAACAGTCATTGTACCTCCTCAATAATGGTTTGTTCTATGACTAGAACTTCTCTGCCTTTGCTGCCACAAGGACTGGCCATCATTTGTGATGGGTGCTGCAGTGATTAGCCTTCAAATGTGATGAGTGTCCTAGCCTTGTATCTGTGCTGACTCAAAAATTTTTGTCCCATTGACTAGCCATCCTCTGTGATGTTTGCCCCATTGACTGGTGGTCCTTCATAATATGTGCTTCATTGACAGGACCTCCTCTGCAATTGCTGCCACAGTGACTAGCCTCTCTCCAAATTGGGTACCTAGTGATTCATCCTTCTCTGTGATGTATGTTCCAGTAAATGGGCATTTCATATAATTGGTGTCTTAGTGATTAGGAGTCCTCTGTAATGGATGTCCCAATATCTGAACCTTCTTCATAATTGGTTCCCTTGTGAATAGCATTCCTCTCTAATGGGTGCAAATGAGACTGACTCTTTTCTGTGATTGGTGCCCCTAATGACTGGCTCTCCTCTGTGATAAATGCCCAATTGACAGAGACTCATCTATAATGGGTGCTCCAGTGACAAGTCCTTTACTGTAATAGGTACCCCAGTGACTACTCCTCCACTGTGAAAAAATACTAAAGTGACTGGCCATCCTCTACAATGTGTTCATCAGTTACTAGCTTTCCTCTGTGATTTCAGCCCCAGTGACTGGATGTCCTACTTAAAGGGATTAGCTTTAAGTGATTAGCTCCAGTGATTAGCCCTCTTCCATTATGGGTGCCCCAGTGACGTTTTCCTCAGTATTTATTTTCCCAGTGATTGGCACTCCTCTATAATGGTTGCCATAGTTGTTGGTCTCCTCTGTAATGGGTGTCACAGTAACTGGCCCTCTTCTATAATAGGTACAACAGTTACTGTGCCCCCTCCATTATGAGTGCTCTAGCGACTGTAACTCTTCTGAGATTGGTGTCCCCATGGTGTCCCCATTGGTGTCCTTCCTTTATAATGGTTTCCCCAGTAACTAGCCCTCCTCTGAGCTCAATATACCACTTACTGGGTCTCTTTCATAATGGGTTCCCTAATGACTAGTCATACTTTGTGATGGGTGTCATAGTTACTTGTCCTCCCCTGGAATGAGTGTCACTGAAACTGGTCTCCCCTGTGCTGGGTGCCTCAGTGAATTGACTCTTATGTGATGGGGGGCCCAGTGAATGACTCTCTTCTTTGGCGGGCCCACTAGTGATTAGCCTTCTTTGATGGGTGCACCAAAGACTGTTCCTTCTCCATAGTGAGTGACCAAGTGTCTGGTCCTCTTCTGTAATGGGAGTCCCAAATAAGATGCCTGCTTCCTAATGGGTGCCCAAATGACTTACTTTCCTCTGTAAGGGGTTCCCCTGTGAATGCCATCCTTTATACTGGTTAATCTATTCACTGACTCTCCTCTGTGAAAGGTATCTCAGTGTAGCCTTCCTCTATGATGTTCCCCCTAACTATAGGTCCTCTTCTGTGATGAGGGTCTCAGTGAAAACTCAGCCTCTCTTCTGGGTGCCCCAATGATTGGACTTTGGCTGTAATGGGTGACCCAGTGACAAGCTCTCCTCTGTGATCTGTGCCCCAGTGACTGGATCCACTTTGGGATGCATGCAACCAGTGACAGACTCTCTTCTATGATGAATGTCCAAATACTAAGCCTCCTCCACAATTGTTGCCCCAGTGATTAAGCTTCCTTTATGATAGGTGTCTTAGTGACTGGGTCTCCTACATAATGAGTCCCCCAATGAAGCTGTCTCAGTTCTGGTGTTATAATCACTGATGATCCACGAGATTATTGCTACCGTTATTAGCCCTCATCTATGATAGGCTTTTTAGTAATTGGGTCTTGTCAAAAATGGGACAGTAACTATCCCTACTTTCTGACGTGTGACCCAGTTTCTGAGCCTCCTCCATTATTGGGTTCCCAGTGACAGACTCTCCTCTGTTATTATGTCCCAGAATCTGTTTTCCTCCATGATATGTGTTCTATTGACTGTACCTCTTCTGTGATTGGTGTCCCAGTGGCAAACCCTCTTTCAAATTGGGTGCTCCATTGACTTGACTTGCCCTCTTCTGTGATGGGTGTACTGATGAATGGGGCACCATCATGTGATCTACAATGACTTGTCCTATCTTGCAATTTATACCCTAGTGACTGACCTTCATATATAACGGACGCCCGCATGACTAGCCCTCACCAGTGATGGGTTTCACAGTATCTTTACTGCCTCCGTATTTATTGCCCTAGTGACTGGGCCTCCTTTGAATTTGCTGTCCCAATGACTACCCACCCATAGTGACAGATGCCATGGTAAATAGTCCCCATCAATTATTGTTGTCCTAGTGACATAACCTCCTTCACAATGAGTGTTTCAGTGACTAACCTTACTCTCTGATGTTTGCACCTGTTTATGGTCTCCTCCCTAATGCACCAGTGACTGTGCCCACTCTGTGATGAGTTTCCTAATGACTGGCCCTCCTCCATAAAGGGTGCCCCAGTAACTGGGCCTACTCACTTTTGGTGTCACAATAACTGGCCATCCTCTGTGCTGAGTGTCTCAGTGACTGGTCATCTTCTGTGATGGGCATCTGAATAACTGGACCTCCTCCAAAATGGGTGCCCCAGTGACTATGACTAATCACTTTCTCTAATGAGTGGCCCAGTATCAGGTTCTCTTCCATAAGTCACTAAGTTTCCTAATGACTTGTCCTCCTCTGTGATTTGTGCCTCAATGACTGGACCATCTCTGTGATGGGTGCCCAGTGACTAGTCCACATCTTTAATGACTGTATCAGTGAATGGGCCTCCTCTGCTTTGAATGCCATAATGACTGGTCCTCCTTTGTTAACTGTGCTCATGTGACTGTCCCTCTTCTGTAATGGTTATCATAGTGACAGGCCCTACTTCTTTATGGGTGACCCATTGTCTACACCTCCTCTGTGTTCAGTGCCCAGGTGATAAGCCTACTCCATAATTTTTGTCTCAATGACTATCCCTCTTCTGTGATGTGTGCCACAGTGATTATACCTCCCTTGTGGTGTGAGACCTCATGACTAACCCTCCTGAGTGATGTGTGCTATTTTGATTGGACATTATCTGTAATGGGTCCCCCAGTGTCTGTCTGTCCAATGTGAAAATACTCCAGTAACTGACACTGCTCTGTGATGTGTACTGCAGTTATTAGACTTCCTCTGTCACCGCTTCTACAGAGACTGGTTTCCTATATAATAGGACTATATTGCTGGGAGCCAGCCTTAGAAGACTTCAAGTTAACAGAGTCAGGAAGGCCAAAGACCCTAGGTTTCAGGGCAACTCTGGGCAGCTGTTGTTCCTTCTTTTCCTACCTTCACTATCGATCTCGACACTGGAAACCTGAAAGTTTGAAGATGTAATTAGTCCTATATGGGAGAAATAATTCTTACCACATGATAATACTTAGTAAAGAAAGTATTTGTTTTGTTAGAAGTATACTCTTCCATTAAGAGCACACTTGGCCCTATTTTCCCTTTGTTAAGAAGGTCTGAAATTCTGGTTAGGAACTGATTAAGATACATTGAGCCTGGGGGATCCTTTGTTTTACAAATGTTGAAGCCCATTCTCCCTGACAAGGGATAATTGACTCATTGTAAATACCAGGTGTGACATTATGGAAAGTGAGTCAGGACAACATGTGATTAAGCAGCCTTAGAATGTTGCTTTACTCAGATATTGCAATTTGCTTTATTAAAGCTTACAAATCAATGTGACAACTGTAATAATTGAAACTGATTACCTTAAAAACGAAAAACATGTTTTTGCCCCAAGTCAAAATCTAGGGTATAAAAGGAGTTGAAAAAGACAATAAATCGGCATTTGTCCTGATTGCAGCAGTCAGGTGTCCCAAGTTTTTCTCTCTTTCTCTCCTTCAGGAAAATTTTGATTGGACATTATCTGTAATGGGTTCCCCAGTGTCTATCTGTCCAATGTGAAAATACTCCAGTAACTGACACTGCTCTGTGATGTGTACTGCAGTTATTAGACTTCCTCTGTCATCGCTTCTCCAGAGACTGGTTTCCTGTATAATAGCACTATATTGCTGGGAGCCTCTTCTCTCCTTCAGGAAACCTGGAGCTGCTGGAGCTGGTCTCTGGCACTACATAATAGCCCTCCTTGATTTTGGGTATGGGAGTGACTAGCCCTCTTCTCTGAAGGGTGTCCCAGTAACTGAACCTCCTCCAAAATGTGTCCCATTGTCATGACCTCAACAGAGGTGGGTTTACTAATGACTGCTCTTCCTCAGTGATGGGGGCCAAAGTGATTGGTCTTGCTTTCTGATGGTTGTCCTAGTGACCAGCCCAACTCCTTAAGGGGTGCCACAGTGACCATCCCTCCTTAATGACCTCCATGACTTTCCTGCCTTTGGGATGAGTTATGCATTGACAGGCTCTATTGTGTTACGGATACCACATTGTTTGTCTCTCCTCTGTGATGGATGCCCATGACTGGTCCTTTTTTCTGATGTTTGCTCCAGTGACTGACCGTTTTCTATGATGACTGTTCCACTGAGTGATCCTTTTCTGTGATTAGTTCCTTAGTAATTGTCCCTCCTTTTTGTTTCGTGTATAAATGGCAGGCTCTCTTCTGTGATTGGAGCCCCAATGCCTGGCAAACCTCTGTAAATTATGTTCCAGTGCCCATCCTCTACTGTGATTGGTAGTCCAGAGATTGTTCCTCCACTGTGTTGGGTGTCCCCATGACTGGCTTCTTGTGTGATGGTTGTCCCATGACTGGATATGTGTGTGATAGGTTGTCCAGTGACGAGCTGTCATTTTTGATGGGTGCTCCAGAGACTGATTCTCTTCTGTGATTGGTGTTCAAGAGATTAGCTTTTCTCTTGATAGGTGCCCCCATTGACTGGCCCTCCTCCCTATGGGTGTCACAGTGACTGTACCTCTTCTGTGAAGATTGTTGCAATGACTGGCCCTGCTCCATAATTTGTATCCAGTGATGGGCACTCTTCTCTTATGGTTTCCACAGTGATCAATCCTCTCTGTTGGGTGTACAAGTCGCTAACCCTCATCTGTAATGTGTACTCCTGTGACAGGCCTGCCTCTGTGATGTGTGCCCAAATGAGTGGCCCTGCTGTGTGATGAGTGGCACAGTGATAGGCCTTCCTCTGTTATTTGTGCTCCAAACACTGTCCCTTATCTGCGATTGATGTCAAAGTAATTACACCTTCTCTCCGATTGGTGCCCAGTGACTGGACCTACTCTATAATGTATGCTCCAATTTGTGGCTCTCCTCTGTGATATGTGCCTCAGTGGCTAATCCTCCTATCTGAGCAGTGCCCCATTGACAAGATTTTTTCCATGAATGCTGCCACAGTGACTTGTTCTCTTATGTAATGTGTGCTTCGGTGATTAGCCAATCTTCACAGTGAATTCACTAGTGACTTTCCCTCCTCTGTAGTGGGTGATCAAATAACAGATGCCCTTCTTAATTAGTGTCCCAGTGGGTGTCCTTCCACTATTATGATTGAAAATCCCATGATTGACCTTCCACCATAATGGTTGCCCCAGTGACTGGCTCACCTATCTGTGCGTGTCCCACTTACTGGGCTTCCTCCATAACACATGCCCTAGTGACTGACCCTCCTTTGTGATGGGTGCCAAAATGACTAGCCTTCCTCTTTTGTGTCCATTTGACAAGCCCTCATCTCTGAGGAGTGTCACATGCCTGGTCCACCTCTGTTGTGCATTCCCCGGTTATTGGTCCTTCTGTGATATGTGCTTTCCTGGCGCCTGAGTGCAGAGGTCAGGGACTCATGGATTTTTGCTCTTTCAGTAACCTATTCCTGGGAACCCAGTCCTTGTGGATATTCATCCTCCGAATGACCTGGGCCAGGGGACCCAAGCCTTGTGCCTTTTCACCCAACCTCAGCCCCATGCCTAGCAACTCAGGCCTCGAGCATTTTCACCTTTCAGGCATCCCAGGCCCAGCAAACCAGGCTTCACTCATTTTCACTCCTGTGGTTTCCCAGGCCCAGCACCCAGGACATCATGCATTTTTTACCTCGCCGCACCCTAGGTCCAGATCCCAGAGCCTTGTGAATTTTCATCCTCCCGATACTCAAAAGTCAGTGCCCCGAACCTCACACATTTTCACCCTCCTGACACCTCGGGCCCAGTGGCCTGAGTCTTGCACATTTTCGCTCTTCTGGGACCTCTGACCCAGCCTGCTGGTCCTTGCATATTTTTGCCCTTCTGTCACCTGTTGCCCAGCTCTCTGGGCCACACATATTTTCACCGTTCTATCACCCTGGGACCAGCACCCTGGGTCTCGCACATTTTTGCCTTTATGGCACCCAGACCCAGTGTCTCAGGCCTCACACAGTTTTGACCTCTGGATATCCTGATGCTAGCACCCTGGGGTCTATGCATTTTGCCCTCCTGGCATGTTGGGCCCAACGATACCCAGGCATGGTGAATTTTCTCCCTCCTGGTGCCCTGGACCCAGTACCCAGGCCTTGCACAGTTTTGTCCTCATGGCATACAAACCCAGCGCCCCTCCATTTCACCCTCCTGCATTTTCACTCTCCAGACACCCTGGGCCAGGAGACCCAGGCCTTGTGCATTTTCATCCACCCAGCTCACCAGGCCCAGGAACCAGGATCTTGCACATTTTCAAGCTTCAGGCACCCTGGGGCCAGTGTCCCAATCCTCATGCATTTTTGCTCTCTGGTCGTCTGTACCCAGTGTCCCAGTCCTCACAACTTTTGCCCTCCTGCCATTCCAGGTGCGGGGTCCCAGCCATTGTGCATATTCTCCCTCCCTGTGCCCCAGGCCCAATGCTCCAATCCTTGCACGTTTTGTCCTCCCACCACTCCAGAACCAACGCTCCAGGTTTTGCACATTTTTACCCTCCTGGTGCCCCAGGCCCAGTGCCCCCATCCTCAGGCATTTTTCCCTTCCCGCTGCACCAAGACCACTGCACAGGGCCTTGTGCATCTTCATCCCCCAAGGCCCAGAATC
This sequence comes from Cephalopachus bancanus, assembly GCA_027257055.1. Classification (NCBI taxonomy): domain Eukaryota; kingdom Metazoa; phylum Chordata; class Mammalia; order Primates; family Tarsiidae; genus Cephalopachus; species Cephalopachus bancanus. Next base: position 116,789 of record JAPVLO010001178.1, read on the forward strand.
CTGCACTCCAGGCATCAGGCATTTACTCACTCCCAGCACCCAGGGCCTGTGCCTGGGCCTCACGCATTGCAGTGTCCTGGGCCCAGTTCTCTGGGCCTTGTGAATTTTCGCTGTCCTTTCACCCCACCCGTTGTAGCGGGACTCCTGCATTTTTACCCTCCTGGCAAACAGGGTTCAGGTCCCTGGATCTCGTGCTTTTTCGGACTCCCAGCATCCCTGGCCCAGCACCTTGGGACTCAAGCATTTACACTCTCCTGGTGCCCCAGTCCAAACACCCAGGGACTAACACCTTTGGTCCTCTCAGCACCCCAAGCCCAGCATGCCAGGACACATGTATTTTTGTACACCCTGTGTCCTGGGCTCAGTGACCCAGTACTCATGCATTTTCGCCCTGCAGGCACCCTGGGTTCAGGTCCCAGGTCTCGACATTTTTGGCCTCCCAGTGCCCAGGCCCAGCACTAAGACCTCGCATATTTATGCTCTACTGGGGCGCCAGGGCCAGTGCCCCAAGATTCATGCATTTTGGCCCTCTGGTGCCTTGGGCCCAGCATCCCAGGTCTCCTGCATTTTCACCTCGCGGCGAAGTGGGCCAATGTCCTGAGCCTTGTGCCTTTTGGCCTTCCAGTGCCCTGGGACCAGTGCCCCAGGTCTCGTGCATTTTAGCCCTCCCCTTACCTTGGACCTAGCTCTCTGGGCATCATGAATTTTCAGCCATCCAGAGTGCTGAGCCCAGTGCACTGGGCCTCACATATTTTTGCCCTCCTGGCTGCCCAGGCCCAGTACCCCGGGCCACGCACATTTTTGCACTTTGGGAGCCCCCTTGTCAGCACCCTGGCCTTTGCACATTTTTGCCTTCCCAGTGCTTTGGGCCCAAAGTCTCAGGAATCATGATTTGTCCCCCCTCCCAGCCCCAGGCCCAGCACACTACGCCTCGCACATTTTTGCCCTATCAGTTTTTTGGGCTCAGCACCCCTGGCATTGAGCATTCCTGCCCTTCCAGCACCCCAACTTCAGGGACCCAGGCCTTGCACATTTTAACCCTACTGGCACCTCAGGCCCAGCGACCTGGGTCTCATGCTTTTTGTCCTTCTGGTGCCTTAGGACTAGCACCCCAGTCCTCATGCATTTTCATCCTCTGGTGACCCATACCCAGTACCCTGGGCCTCTCTCATTTTTGTCCTCCCTGTATCCTGTGTCCAGCGCCCCAGGCCTGGTGCATTTTCACCCTCAGGGCACACCAGGGCAAGAACCCAGGGCCTTGTGCAATTTCATAATCCCTGTGCCACAGGCCTGGTGAATTTTTGCTTTCCTGGAGCCCAGGTCCCAGCACCCCATGCCTCAGTCATTTTCACCTTGCAGGCCAGTCGGGCACAGAGCAATGAGCCCCATGCTTTTTCACCCTATCGGTGCCCTAGGCCCAGGACCCCAATTACATGCATTTTCACAATTACTTGCAGTGCCCTGGGCCCTGTGCATTTTCAAACTCATGGAGCCCCAGGCCCAGCTCCCAGGGCGTGAGAATTTTCATGCTCCCGCCATCCCTGGCCCAGCGCCTCTGGACCCATGCATTTTGCCCTCCCACAGCCTTGGTCCTAGCATCCCAGGCATCGTGCGTTTTCCCCCTCCTGGGACCACAGGCACAGCACCCCAAAACTTGTACATTTATGTCCTCCTGTTGCTTTGGGCCCAGTGCCCTTGGCTTTTTGAATTTTCACCTGCCTGGTGCTTCAGGCCCAGTGCCCTTGTCCTTGCACATTTTTGCTCTCCCAATACTCCAGGACTGGGCCCTGGGCCTTGCATTTTCACCTACCCAGTACTCCAGACCCAGGGACCGGGTTTCACACATTTTCACAATTCTGGTGTCCTGGGCCCCACACCACAAGCCTCCCACATTTTTGTCCTCTGATGCCCCATACCCAGCACCCGGGTCTTGGTCATTTTTGCCCTTCCACCACCCCAGGCGGAACGTCCCAGGCATCATGTATATTCTCCCTCCCAGTGCCCCAGGACCAATGTCCCATTCCTTGCAAATTTGTGCCCTCTTGCCTCACTTGTCCCATTCCTCACGCATTTTAGCCCTCCCGGTGACCTAGTCACAGTATCCTGGACCTCGTGCATTTTCACCCTCTCAGCGCATTGGGGTCAGCATCCTGGTCTCACATATTTTCACACTCTGAGCGCCTGGGGATAAGCAATGTGGGCCTTGTACAACCCGGGCCCAGCATCCCTTGCCCGCAGTTGTGCCATGCAGGCATTTTGGTCACAGCAGCTTGAGCCCCAAGCATTTTCACTCTCACAGCACCCTGGACCCAGGGCCCCAGCACACATGCATTTTCACCCTCCAAACACCCCAGGCCCAGGGACACAGGACCCACACATTTTCACCCTCCTGGAACCCAGGACTGACTCCTGAGCCTCATGCATTTTCCCCTCTCAATATTCCTGAGCAAGCACCTCTGGCCTCCTGTATTTTAGCCATCCTGGTGCCCCAGGTCCAGCGCTCCGGTCCGTGTTCACTTTTGTCCACCCAGTGCATTGGGTTATATGACCCAGGGCTCACGCATTTTCGCCATTCCAGCACCCCAGCACCAGGTCTGGCATCCTGGGCCTCATACTTTTTCACCCTCCTGAGTCCCCGGGTCCAGCTCCCCAGGCCTTGTGCATTATTGCCCTCCCATCGCCCCAGGCCCAGCATTCCAAGCTTTGTGCATATTTGCCCTCCAGGTTCCCCAGGGCCAGCACCCCAGGCTTTGTGCATTTTCGCCCTACCATCATCTTTTTCCCAGTGACCCAGTCCTCGTGCATTGTCGCCTACCGGGTGTCCTGGCCCCAGCGCCCTGGGCCTTGCGCATTTTTGCCCTCTTGGAACCCAGAGCCCAGTGCCCCAGGACTAGTGCATATTCATTCCCCCAGTGCTCCAGGCCTAGAACCCCAGGACTTGCTCATTTTCACATTTCCTGTACTTCGCTCTTGGGGACCCAGGCCTTGTGAATTTTCACACTCCCAATGACCCAGGCTAGAGGACCCCATACTTGTGCATTTTGAGCCTCCCAGTGCCCTGGGCCCACCAACTCGTACATTGAGAACTTTCACCCTCCCAGTACCCTGGACCCGGCACCCCAGGCCTCATTCATTTTTGCCCTTGGGTGTGACCTTGGCCCAGCACCCAGGGCCTCAGGCAATTTTGGCCTCCCAGCACCCTGGATCCAGCACCCAGGGTCTCATGCATTCTCACCATCCTAACACTCAAATGCCAGTGCCCCTGGCCTCATGAACTTTTCCCCACATGGTGCCCCAGGCCCACTATATTGGACCTTGCACATTTTCACTCTGCCAGTGCCCCTGGCCCAGCATCCTGGTCCTCATGTATTTTTGCCCTCACGGATAGACGGTCACAGTGCCCTGAGCCTTATGGACTTTCACCCTCCTGGTACACCAGGGCCAGCATCCCAGGACTCACGCATTATTGCACTCCCATCCCCTGGGGCCCAGTGCCCTGGGCCTCAAGAATTTTTGCTTTCCCACCAACCGGGGCCTGACAGCCCATGCCCAACACATTTTCACCCTGCCTGAGCTTTGGGCACAGCACCTTGGGACCTGCACATTTCAACCCTCTCAGCGCCCCGGGCACAGGGACCCAGGACCCATCCGTTTCACCTTCTGGGCACCTCAGGCACACCACTCAGGGCCCTGCATATTTTCTCCTGCCGGCACCCCAGGACCAGCTGCCAGGCCCTGTGCATTTTCCCGTTAACAGAGCCACTGGTTCAGCACCTCTGGCTCTGAGCATTTTCACCCTTCCGGCACCCTGAACACAACACTCTGGGCCCACACATTTTCGCCCTCCTGGTGCCTTGGACCCAATGCCCTGGTACTCATACATTATTGCCCTTCTAGTCCCCAAGAACAATACCCCGTGCTTCATGTATTTTATTCGTCCTGTAGGCCTGGGCCCCAAACTCCAGGCCTTGTGCCTTTTGGGCCTTCTAGCACCCTGGGCACAGCAACCCAGGTATGGCTGTATTTTCACCCATTCTGAGCCCCTGGCCCATCACCCTGGGATTCGTGCATTTAGATCCTCCCAGCATCCAGAGTCCAGCCACCCAGGTCTTACATATTTTGCTTTCCAGGTGCCCCAGATTCAGTTCCCCGGGCTTCTTGATTTTTTAGGCTCTCAGCGCCCGGATCCAGCACCTCAAGCTTTGTGCACTTGCACCCTCCTGGCACCCCGGGTACAGCACCCTGGGCCTCACGCATTTTCACCCCCTTGGTGAACCGGACCCAGGCCCCAGGACTTGTGCATTTTTGCCCTCCCAGCATCCTGGGCCCATCACCCTAGGCTTTGCACATTTTTACCCTCCGTGTACTCTGGTGCCAAAACCCTAGGCTTTGTTCCTTTTTGCCCTCATGAAGACTTTGTCCAAGAGACCCAGGTATTGTGAATTTGTCCCCTCCCAGCATCCCAGGCCAAGAGCCACGGGCCCAGTGTATTTTTCCCCCTGGTGCTTCAGGCCCAACGCACCTGATCGTTTCGCCCGTCTGACACCCCAGGCCCAGGCAAACTGGCCTTGCGCATTTTCACCCACCTGGCACCCTAGTCCAAGGGACCTGGGTCTTGTGCATTTTCACCCTTCTGGAGCCCCAGGCACAGCACCATGAGCATCGCAGATTTTCACCTTCTGCTGCCCCATAACCAGAGAACCGGGACTCACTCATTTTTGCACTCTTTCCTCCCCAGGTGTAGCGCCCCAGGTATTGGGCATATTCTCCCTCCCACCAGGTTGGGCCCAACACCCTGGGGCTTGTGCATTTTCACCATCCCAGCACACTGGGAAAAGTTTCCCAAGACTGGGAGTATTTTCACCCTCCCTTTGCCCCAGGCCCAGCGTTCCAAGCCTCAAGCATATTTGCCCTCCCAGTGCCCTGGACCCAGGGCACTGAAACTTATAAATTTTCATCCTACCTTCACCCCATTCCTGGGGAAATAGGCCTTATGCAATTTCATCTCTTGGCGCTCTGGGCCTAGTGCTCTGGGCCTCGTGTATTTTTGCCATCTAGGAACACACAGCCTAGCACCCCTACTCGCACATAGTGCTGTCCTGGCACCCTGGGTTCAGAGTCCCAGGTCTTGTGCATTTTTGTGCTTCCAACATTTGTTCCTGGACCCCAGACCTTGAGCATTTTCATCCTCCTGATGACCTGGCCCTGGGGACCCAAGCTTTGCGCATTTCTGCCCTCCCAGTGCCCTGGGCCCATCTCCCTGGACCTCACTCATTTTCACCTTTGTGGTGCCCATGGCCCATTGCCCAGTGCATCATGCATTTTTGGCCTCCGATCACCCCAGGTCCAGCGCCGTGGGTCTCGCACATTTTCATCCTGCTGATGCCCAAAAACCAGCAACCCTGACCTGGTGCATTTTTACCCTATTTGTGCCCCAAACCCAGTGCCCCATCTTTGTACATGTTTGCTCTGCTGGCGCCCCTAGCCCAGCGCACCTATCCTCATACATGTTTGGCCTCCCAGCACTCCAGGCACAGCCTTGTGTATTTTCACCCTCCGAAAGACAAAAGCTAATGCCACAGGCCTTGTTCATTTTGCACTCCCGGCACCCCAAGCCTAGTGTCCCAGGCTTTGCACATTTTTGCTCTGACGGAGCAGCCCGGTCCTTTCATATTTTCAACCTCCTGGTGCATGTTGCCCAGTTCCCCAGTCCTCATATATTTTTGCCCTTCTGGTGTCCCAGGCCCAGTGTCCTGGACCTCATGCATTCTCGCCCTCCTGTCTTCCTGGGCCCAATGACCTGGGCCTCATTCATTTTCACCCTCTGAGCGACCTGGCGCCAGCACCCTGGGCTTTGTGCATTTTAGTCCTCCTGGAGCATTGGGTCCAGAAGCCAGGGCATCATGAATTTTCCCCGTCCTTGTGCCCCAGGCCCAACACCCTAGATCTTGCATATTTTTGTCCTCCCAACATCCCACGCCCAGTGAGTGTCCTGAGCCTTGCGATTTTCACCCACCCAGCGACCCAGGCCCCGGGATCCGGGTCTCACTCATTTTTTCCTTTCTGGTGCCCTAGGCCCAGTTCCCAGGTCATCGCGCATTTTCGCCCTCTGACTCTCCATATGCAGCGCCCTGGAGCAACACTCATTTTTGCCTTCCCACCACCCCAGGCACAGCTCCCCAGACATCATGCATATTCTCTCTTCCACTGCCCCAGGTCCAACACCCCGGTTGTCACAAATTTTTCCCACCCACCACACCTCGACCAGCGCCCCAGTCTTCACACATTTTCACCATCCCAGTGCCCCAGAACCAACACCCCAGTCCTCGCACTTTTCTCCCTTCTGGTGACCCAGTCACAGCACCCTGACCCTCGTACATTTTTACCCTCCCAGAGGTGACCTAAGCCTGGCTCCCTGGGCCCATGAATAATACCCTTCCCACTACCTGACCCATCATCTCTGGCCCTGTGCATTTTCGCCTTCCTGGAGCCCTGGGCCCAGTGCCCTGGATCTCATCCATTTTCGCCCTCCTGATAGCTTAGATTCAATGCCCCATGGTTCGTGCATTTTTGCCATCCCAGCACCCCAGGTCCAGCACCCTGGGACTCATGCATTTTCACCCTCCCAGTGCCCTAGACCCAGCACCCCAGGCCTCATGCATTTTGGCCCTCCTGTCACCCAGTCCTGTGTTCTGAGCCTCGTGCATATTTGACCTCTTGAAGTCCAGAGTCCAGTACCCTGGGACTCATGCATATTCTCTCTCCCAGCGCCCTGGGCCCAAAGACCCAGTCTCGTGCCTTTTTGCCCTTCAGACACCTTGTTCCCAGAGCACCAGGACTTGTGCATTTTCACCCTCTCCATGACCCGGGTCATGGGACCTGAGACTTTCGCATTTTCACCCTCCCAGTGGCATGGGCCCAGCAATCTGGGTCTTGAGCAATTTCACCCTCCTGGTGCCCTGAACCCAGCTCCCTGGGCATCAAGCATTATCCTCTTCTCATCTCCCAGGCCCAGTGCAATGGATCTCATGTATTTTCATCATCCTTGTGTCCCAAGTCCAGCATACAGATAATACGGGTTTTCAACCTCCCAGCACCCAAGGCCTGGGGACCTGGGCCTCGCACATTTTCACCCTCACTGTGCTCTGGGCCCAACACCCCAGGTCTCACCCATTTTAGCCTTCCCAGGGCCCTGTGCCCAGCGACCTGGGACTCATGCATATTCACCCTAATCCCGCCCCAGGCCCAGCTTCTCAGGTCTCGTGCATTTTCGCCCTCCTGGCACCCCAGGCCCAGCACTCCGGGCCTTGTGGATTTTTGAACTTCCAGCACCCCAGGCCCAGTCCACAGGGCCTGGACATTTTCGCCATCCCAATGCCCCAGGCTCAGCGCTCTGGGCCTCATGCCTTTTCACCATCCTGACTCTCCAGGTCCAGCGCCCCAGACCTCGTGCATTTTCAACCTTTCAGCACACCAGACCCAGTTCCCTTGTCATGTGTTTTTCAGCCCCATAACACCCCGGGCCCAGCGACTTAGGCCTCACACATATACACCCTCCTGGCACACCAGGCTCAGCATCCCGGACCTCATACATTTTCGTCCTCTGAGATCCCAGGCTCAGCGCCCAGGGCCTCATGTATTTTCAACCACCAATGCCCCAGGCCCTGGCCCAGGGACTCATGCATTTTTTCACTTCTGGAACCCTGGGCCAAGAGCTCAGGCTGAGCAAATTTGCGCCCTCCCGGTGCTTTGGGCCCAGCATCCAGGGTCTCATGGATTTTTATTCTCCCTTATTCCTTGGTGCAACATTCTGGGCCTCATGCACTTTGGCCTTTAGGCGCCTTGAGTCAAGTGCCCCAGACCTCATGCATTTTTGCCCTAGGGGCACCCATGGCCCAGGGCCCCGGACCTCCTGTTTTTGCCATCCCAGTAGCCTGGGACCATCACACTGGGCCTCAAGAGGTTTCACCTTAGTGGCACCCCGGGCTCAATGGCCAGGTCCTCATGCTTTTTCATCCTTTTGGCATCCCAGGCCCAGCACACCAGACATTACATATTTTCAAACTCCTGGTGCCCTAGGTCCAGTTCACAGGTCCTCATGCATATTCACCCTCCTGGCCCCTCAGATCAGAACCCCATGACTCACGCATGTTCAACTTCCTGGCACCCTGGGTGCAGTGACCCAGGGCTCGTGCATTTTGGCCATCTCGGCTTCCCTGGCCCAGTGCCCCAGTACTCATGCTTTTTGCCCTCTGGGTCAAGCGACCCATGCAGAATGCATTTTCACCCTCCAGATCCCCAGACCCAGGGCATTTGGACTCGCAAATTTTCATCCTCCCGGTGACACATGCCCAGTGCCTCGGGCCTCGCAATTCTTCAAACTCCCAGCTCCCAGAATACCATATCCCGGGCATGGTGCATTTTTGCCCTCCAGGTGAATTTGGCCCAACACCCCTGTCCTCAATTATTTTTGCTATTCCTAATGCCTGAGCACAGTGCCCTGGGTCTCATGAATATTCTCTCTCCTGGTCCTGTGGACCCAGCACATCTGGACTTGTGAATTTTTGCCCTCCCAGTGGCCCAGGCCCAGCGCCTCGGTCTCCGCACATTTTCACCCTCCTGGCACCCCAAGCCCAATGCCCCAGGCCTTGCACATTTTCACTCTACTGGCGCCCTAGGCCCAGAAAACATGGACGCATATATTTCTGCCCTCCCAGCACCTCAGGCACAGTGTCCTGGGCCTCACACATTTTTAAACTCATGGCATCCTGGGCCCAGTCAACAAGGCCTTGAGCACTTTTGCCCTCCCTGCTCCTTAGCTCCAGCACCCCAGGACTCACACAGTTTTGCATTCTTGTATCCCAGGTAGGAGCGCCCTGTACCTCATGCATTTTTGCCCTCCAGGCACCTTGGACCCAGTGCTCTGGACCTCGCACATTACCACACTTGGTGCCTCAGGCCCTGAGGCCCAGGCCTCACTCATTTTCACCCTCCCAGCACCCCAGACAAAGCACCCCAGGCCTCGTGCATTTTCACCCTTCAGGTGCGCCAAACCGAACACCTTGGTTCTTGTGCATTTGCGTTCTCCCAGTGCCTTGGGCCCAGCGCCCCCAGCCTCATAAATTTTCACCCTTCTGGCATCCGGAGACTAGCAACCCAGGACTTGCCCATTTTTGCCCTCTTGGTGCCCCGAGTACAGTGCCCTGGGGCTTATGCATTTTTTTTTTTTTTTTGAGTTGGAATCTCACTCTGTCGCCCAGACTGGAGTGCAGTGGCCACTTCTGGCCACCGCAGCCTCAACCTTCTGGGCTCTGGCGATCCTTCTGCCTTAGCCTTCCAAGTAGCTGGAATTACGGGTACGTGCTACCATGCCCGGCTAATTTTTTTGATTTAGTAGAAATGAGGTCACGCCTGCCCAGGCGGGTCTCGAACCCGCGGGTTCAGGCAATCCACTCACCTCAGCCTCCCAAAGGTGCAGGATTACAGGCTGAGCCACCGAGCCTGGCGCTTATGCATTTTCAACCACTGGGCGTCCCTGGCCCACTGCACTGGGCTTCGTGCATTTTTGTCCTTCTGGTGCCCCAGGCCTAGTGCCCTGGACCCAATACATTTTCACCCTCCCGGCACTCCTGGCCCAGAGCCCTGGGCCTCACACATTTTGCCCTCATGGTACCCCAGTCCCAGTACCCTGGGCCTCACGTATTTTCACCCTGCTGGCACCCAGGGCCCAGAGCCCCAGGACCCCACATTTTCACCCTCCTGGCATCCCAGGCCCAGAGCCACGAACCTTGTGGATTTTTGCTTTTCCAAATTCATGGGCCCAATACCCTGGGCCTCATACATTTTTACCCTCTTATCGCCCTAGTCCCAGCATCCCAACCCTTGTACATTTTCACCCTCCCAGTGCCCAGCCACCAGGAACCTGCACATTTTCACCCTCCCGCTGTACCGACCCCAGCACCACAGGCCTTGCACATTATCTCCCTCAAGGCACCCCACATCCAGCATCCCGGGTCTTGTCTATTTTCACCATCCCAGGGCCCTGGGCCCAGGGCCCCGGGATTCCTGTATATTTGCCCTCCAGCCACCCTTGGATGAGTACCCCAAGATTGTGCATTTGCACCATCCTGGTACCTAGGGCCAGGATCCCAGGACACATGAATTTTTACCCTTCGAGCACCACCAGCCCATTGTCCCAGACTTGGTGCATATTCATTCTCCTGGCACCCCAGGCCCAGTGCCACAAGCCTCATGAATTTTCATGCTCTCAATGCCCTGGGTGCTGCACCCTTTGGTCTGGTGAATTTACAACTCTTGGAGCCCTGGGCCTGGCCCCCCAGGCATTGAGCATTATACCTCTCACCTCTCTCCAGCCTAGTGCCCAGGACCTTGCACATTTTCATCCTCACAGCATCCGGGGCCTACCACAGGACCTCTCACATTTTCGCCCTCCCAGCTCCCTGGGCCCACTGTCCTGGGCCTCACACATTTTCAACCTCCCAGCACCCCAGGACTGGGGACCAGGCCTTGCATATTTTCACCCTTGCTTCACCCCAGGCTTAGCAGCCTGGGTCTCACGCATTTTTGCCCTCCTGGTGCCCCAGGCCCAGGGCCCCAGGTCTCATTCAATTTTGCCCTCCCATTGCCCCAGGGCCAGCACCCCAGGCCTTGCATCTTTTGGTACGACTGGCGCCCAGGGACCATGCTCCAGGAATTGAACTTCTCCACCCTCTGTGTGCCCAGGATGCTTCACCACGGTCCTCGCATATTTTCACCCTGCTGGCACCATTGACCAGCACCCTGGGCTTTGTGCATTTTCATACTTCTGGTGGCCAGGGCCAGGCGCCCTAGGCCTCATGCATTTTCCCACTCTTGAAACATCATTTCCGGGGGTCTTGCCCTCGCACATTATCATGCTCCGGATGACCCAGGCCAGGAAACCCTGACCTTGTACATTTTTGTCCACCCGGCATCCAAGACCCAGCACCCAAGGTCTCGCACATTTTCAGCCTCTCAGTGACCCAGGACCACATCAATGGCCTCACACATTTTTGGTCTCTTCAGGCCCTGGGCTCAGCACCCTAGGCATTGAGCATTACTGTTTCTTGCATCTCCAGGGGGCAGGACCCCAATCTCAAGTATTTTCATCCTTCAGGATCTCAAGGTCTAGCGCTCCCGGCCTCAGGTCTTTTCAGCCTATTGGCATGCCAGGCCCAGGGACCTAAGGCCTTGCACATTTTCATCAAACTGGTGCCACAGGCCCAATGCTGAGGTCTCATGCATTTTTACTCACCTGCCTCCCCTGGTATTGGGCTCAGGGCCTCATGCATTTTTGTCCTCCTGTCACCCTGGGTTCAGCGTTCCAGGCATATTTGCACTCCTGGGGCCCCAGGCCCAGCACCCCGGGGCTCATACCTTTTTGCCATCCCAGTGCCCTGGGACTTACATCCTGAGCCACATGCATATTCACCCTCCCTGCACACCAGGGTAAGTGCCCTGTATACTGTGCATTTTTGCCCTCTCGGCGCCCTGGCCCCAGCACCCCAGACATCACACATATTCACCTTCCTGTGTCCCAGGCCCAGCGCCCTGGGCCTCACAAATTTTCACCCTCCCAGTACCCCGGGCCCAGTATGCCGGGCCTCATGCATTTTGGCCCTGCCTGCAACCTTGCACATTTTTGCACTTCTGGCACCCTGCAGTCAGTCCAAAGGGCCTCACGCATATTCTCCCTATGCCTCTGTCAGCCCAGTGCCTCAGAGCTAACACATTTTTGCCTTCCTGGCACCCTGGTCCCAGTGTCCCATGCCTTGTGCATTTTTGCCCTCTTGGTGACCCTAGCCCTGTGCTGTGGATCTCACACATTTTTGCACTCCAGCTGCCCTTGACCCAGTGCACCAGGCCTCGTGCACTTTTACACATCGGTCCCTTGGGCCCAGCAACCCAGGCCTCATGAATTTTTCCTGGTCATCCTGGGCCCAGAACCTTGCGATTAGTGCATTTTTGCTATCCCAATGCCTTGGGTCCATCACCCTGGACATCGCAAATTATCACCCTCCCAGTGCCCAGGGCCTTGTGCATTTTTACACTCACCAAGCTATGGGCCTGGCTCCTTGGGTCTTGAGGATTATGACCTCCCATTCCCCCCAGATCAGCACCCCGGGCATCACACATTTTCACCATCCTGACACCTCCTAGCATCCCGAGCCCAGTGTCCTGGCCTCATGCATCTTTGCCCTCCAGGCACCTGAGTCCCAGCGCCTCGGGCCTCACGCATTTTCCCCCTCCTGGACCCCCAGACCCAGGCCGTGAGAATAGCACATTATAATCGCCCTGGCTTCCCGGACCCAGTGCCCAGGCATCATATAGTTTCACCCTCTAGGGCTTCCTGGGTCAGCGCATCTGACATCACTCATTTTTGCCCTGCCGTCGATTCGGACCCAGAGCTTCTGGCCCCATGCGTTTTCACCTTCCAGCCACCCAGTGGCCAGTGCCACAGGACACATGCATTTTCACCCCCCAGAGCCCCAGGCCCAGTGCCCCAGGCTTCACATATTTTCACCCTTCCAAAGCCCAGGGTGCCCTGCCCCAAGCATTGTGCATTTTTGCCCTCATGGCACCCGGGGACCAGTGCCTTAGGCCTCACACATTTTCACCCTCCCATCGCCCAGGTTCTGCGTTCCAGGTTTTGTGCATATTTGCATTCCTAGTGCCCCGAGCCCAGTGCCCTGGGCCTCAAGACTTTTTGCCCTCCCAATGTCCCAGGCCCTGCCTCCTGAGCCATGTGCATTTTTACCCATATAGTGCACAGGGCCAGCACCTCAGGTCCCGCACATTTTCACCATCCCAGTGCCCTGGCAGTAGCGCCCCGGTCCTCACACCTTTTCGCCCTCCTGGTGCCCTGGGCCCAGCATACCGGGCCACATGCATTTTCACCTTCCCAGCGACCCAGCCCCAGCACCCTCGGCCTCGTACATTTTTGCCCTCATGATGCCCCAGGTGCAGCACACCAAGCCTTGTGCAATTTTTGTACTCCCAGCACCATGGTCCCAGTCCACAGGGGCTCGTACATTTTTGCCCTCCTGACACCCTGAACCCAGCGCCCTGGGTCTCGTGCATTATCTCCCTCCCAGCAACCTGAACCCAGTGCCATGGACTTTGCACATTTTCACCCTGCAGCCAACCTGGGTGCAGCATCCTGGGCATTGTGCATTTTCTCTGTCCCAGTGCCTGGGGCCCAGAACTGCGGGCCTCATAAATTTTTTCCTTCTGGCCATCCCAGGTCCAGCACCTTGGTCTTGCCCCATTTTTTCCCTCCCAGCATCCCCACTTGAGCATCAAGGACCTAGCGAATTATCACCCACCTGGTGCACAGGGCCTAGCTCCCCAGGCCTAGTGCATTTTTGCACTTGCAGAGCCCTGGTTCCAGCCCCCAGGGCCTTGAGCATTTTGGCCCACCTGTCTCCCCAGCCAAGTGCCCCAGACCTTGTTTATTTTCACTCACCTGGCACCCTGTTCCCAGAGCACAGAATGCTCACAATTTCCCTTCCTAGCTCCTCAGGCCCAGCAACACAGGCCGCATGCATTTTCTCCCTCCTGGCACCCGAGCTGTGCATTTTCACACTCACTGTGCCTGGGCTTGACATCATGGGCCTCGTGCATTTTCTCCCTCCTGGCACCCTGGGCCCATTGCACAGAAACTCAAATATTTTCTCCCCGGTTCCTCAGGCCAAGCCTCCCAGAACACATGTATTTTCTCCATTCAGCCACCCCAGGCCCGGGACGTGAGCCTTGCACATTTTCACATTTGCTGTGCCTGGGCCCAGTGTCCCAGGCCTTGTGATTTTCACCCTCCCGGCACACCGGGCAAACTCTCCAGACCTCGGACATTTTTGCGCTCCTGGTGGCCTGGGTCAAGTGCCCTGGTCCTCATGCATTTTCTGGCCTCCCAGCACCCTGGCCCCAATGCTTCTGACCTTTTCCCATTTATGCCCTCCCAGGTTTCCAGGCCTAGCACCCCAGACCTCACACGTTTTCACCTTCCGTACACCTTGGGCACAGTGCCAGGGGCCTCATGCATTTTCACCCTCCACAGTGACTGGGTCTCACGGATTTGTATCCTCCATGGCCTTGGGTCCAGCAACCAGGACCTCATGGATATTCATCCTCTTGGTGCCCTGGTCCCAGCATCACAGGTCTCACGCATTTTGCCCTCCTAGCACTCAAGGTCCAGCACCCTGGGATTCACACATTTTCACCTTTCCAGTACCCAAGGCCCAGCGCCCGAGGCCTCGTGCGTTTTCACCCTCCTTGCTCCTGGAGTCCTGCATACCAGGCCTCGTGCATTTTCACTCTGTTGGTGCCCCAGACCTAGTGCCCTGGGCCACTCACATTTTCACCCTCCCAGCAACTCATTCCCTGGAACCCGGACCTCACTTATTTTCAACCTCTGGAAGACCCAAGCCAGGGCATCCGTCCTCAGGCATTTTCACTATCCCTGCACCCCAGAACCAGCACCATGGGCTTCACATATTGTCCCACTCCCAGAGCCTCAAGCCCATCACCCTGGGCCTTGCTTATTATTGCCCTCGTGGTCCCCAGCACATTTTCACCCTCCTGGCATCCTGAGCCCAGTGTCGTGACCTCGTGCATTTTTGCCCTCCTGACACCCCATTCCAAGGGACCTGGGTCTCGTGCATTTTCAAGCCTCCAAACCACACGTGGCATCGACCTGACCCTTGCCATTTTCACCTGGGGACTTGCACATTTTAACCCTCCTGGCACCTCGGCACACTGCCCCAGAACTCACACATTAGCACTCTCCCGGTGCCCTGGGCCCAGCCCCCGGGCATTGAGCATTATTGCCCTCCCATCTCCATGAAACAGTGCACTGGACCTCTTGCATTTTCACCATCCTGGAGCCCCAGGAACAGCACACAGAGACTTGTGCATTTTCACCTCCCTGAATCCCCATGCCCAGTGCCCCAGTTTCATGCATTTCTGTACTCCTACCAATTGGGCGCAGCACCTCGGGCCTCACAAATTTTCTCCCTCCCTGTGCCCCAAACCCAGCATCTCGGATCTTGTGTATATTCACCCTCCAGTCATGCCTGGCCCAGCACTCCAGGCCTCATGAGTTTTCACTCTCCTGGCAACCCAGGCCTAGGCCCTAGAACTAGTGCATTTTTGCCCTTCCAGAGCACTGGGCTGAGCACCAGAGCCTCAAGCATTTGGTCCCTCATGATGCCTTGGGCCTAGCATCCCGGTCCTATTGAATTTTCATTCTCACAGTACCCAGGGGACAGTGCCTTGTCCTCGTGCATTTTCGCCCACCTGACTCCCCAGGCTTATTGCCGTGGGTCTCATGCATTTTCACACTCCTTGCGACCTTGGACCAGCACCCCAGGCTTTGTGCATTTTCACCCTCCGATCACCGTGGACTCAGCGCACCAGATCTCCTGAATATTCACCCAAGTGGCGCTCTGGTCCCAGTGCCCTGGGCCTCGCACATGTTGCCCTCCTGGCGCCCAGAGCCCACCACCCAGCACCTAGTGCATTTTCGCCCACCCAGTGCCTCGGGTCAAGAGCCCCAGCCTTGTACATTTTTGCCTTACTGGCACCCCATTCCTGGGAACCCAGGCCACAAATTTTCAACCTCCCAATGACCCGATCCAGGGGACTTGGGCCTCAAGCATTTTTGCCCCTCCGGGGCCCACAGCCCAGCACTCCGGGCCGTGCACATTTTTGCCCACCTGGTGCCCTGAGACCAGTGCCCGAGGACTCATGCATTTTTGCACTCCCTGTATCCCATTCCTGTGGACACGTGCCTTGTGCATTTTCACCCTCCCAACGACCTGGTCCAGGAGACCCAGGTCTCACGCATTTTCACCCTCCCTGCCCCTTGGGACCAGCACCCAGGGACACATACATTTTCATCCTCTTGGTGTCCCAGGTTGAGAGACCCAGGACTTGCTCTTTGTGGGCCTCCCAAGGCCCAGGCCCCACACCACAGGCCTCATGCATTTAGGCCCAAGCACCCCAGGACTTCCATGCTTTTGCCTTCTGGACATCCTGGGCCCAGTGACCCAGGCCTCATGCATTTTCACCCTGCCAGTGTACCAGTCCTAGGTCCTGGGGCTTGTGAATTTTTCCCTACTGATGCCCCAGGCCCAGCGCCCTGTGCTCAAACATTTGCACACTCCTGGTGCCTTATGCCCAGCACACTGGGCCTCATTAATTTTCACCCTTCTGGCGCCATGGGCCCAGTGCCCTGGGCCTCATGTATTTTCACCCACCTGGCTTCCAGGGCTGAGTACTCTGGGCCTCATTCAATTTCACCCTCCATGCACTTGTGGTCCAATGCCCCAGGCATCACACATTTTCTCCTACCAGTGCCCGAGGTCGAACGCCCCAATCCTCACAAACTTTTCCCCTCCCAGTGGACTGGGTCCAGCTCCCTGGACCTCATGCATTTTCACCCACCTGACTCTCCATGCAGCCTCCGTGCACCAACCTGACTCTCCATGGGGTTTGCAATTTTTCAACCTCCCAGCACCCCAGGCCCAGCGCCTCAGTCCTCATGTTTTTAATCCCTCCCAGGTCCCCAGGCACAGCAGCCCAGACCTCACATGTATTTGCCCCCTGGGCACCCTGGGCCGAGTGCCAGGGTCCTCAAACATTTTCTCCCTCCTGACAGTTGAAGCCCAGGACCCCAGGCCTTGATGTGTTTGCCCTGTTGGCACCCTGGACATAGTGCTTGGAGCACACACATTTGTGCCTTCCCAACTTCTTGTTGATAGAGACCTGGACCTCACACATTTTCACCCTCCTGAGGATCCAAGCCAGGGCACCCAGGCCTCACATATTTTCACCATCATGGAACCTGGGGCCCAGTGCCCCAGGACTCGTGAATATCGGCCCTCGAGTGCACCAAACCAGTGTCCTGGGACTTGCGCATTTTTACCCTCCCAGCACCCTGGGACCAGGACCTGGAGCCTCGTGTATTTTTGGCCTCCCAGTGCCATGGCCCCAGCATCTTGGGCCTCATGCAATTACACCTTCCCAGCACCCCAGGCCCATCACCACAGACCTGTTGCATTTTCATCCTGCAGGCGCCTTGGGCCCAGGGACCCAGGCCTTGTGCATTTTCACCCTCCATGTGCCCTAGATCTAGCACCCCAGGCTTCATGTTTTTTTGCCCTCCTGTCGCCCCATGTTCAGCATCCTGTGTCTTCCGAATTTTCACCCTCCAGGCACCACGAGCCCAGCACCCCAGGCCTTTTGGTCTTTTGCCCTGCTGGAGTTTTGGACCCAGCACCCCAGCCTCACGAATTTTACTCTTCTGACACCCCAGGACCCGGGCCCGTGACCTCATGCATTTTCACCCACCTGTTGTCCCAGGCCTGGAAACCTGGGTCTCGTATATTTTTGCCTTCCCTTCACCCCGATCCCAACACCCCGAGCCTTGTGCCTTTTGAGAGTCCCAACCCAGCAGTCCCAGCATCTCAGTCTTGCATATTTTCATCCTCTCTGTGACCTGGGCCCAGTGCCTGGTACTTGTGCATTCTGGCTCTCATGGTGCTCAGGGTTCAGGTCTCTGGGTCTTGTGCTTTTTTGGCCTCACAATGCCTGGGTACAGCACTGGTCTTCACGTAATTACGTCCTCCAGGTACTGCAGGTCCGGAGCCCTGGAACTCCCATGTTTTTGGACTCTGGGAGCCCTGGGAACAGCGCACAGGGACTCACACATTTTCACTCTCCTAATGCCCCAGGCCTCATGCATTATCACCCTGCTGGCACCCTGGGCCTAGCATCTTGGAACTCACACATTTTCACACTCCCGACATGGGTCCCAGGTCCCAACATCCTGGACCTCATGAATATTTGCTTTCACAGTGCCTGGGGCCCAGAATACTATACCCTGTGCATTTTCACCTTGCCGGCGCTTCAGGCATAGCACCTCAGACCCCGGGCATTTTCCCCTTCCCAGTGCCCCAGACCCAATGCCCAAGGCTGTGTGCATTTTAGCCCTCCTGGTGCACCAGGCCCAACACCCCAGGGTTCCCGTATTTTCACCCTCCTGGCACCCCGGCTCCTCCACCACAGGCTGCCAGAGTCCAGCTCCAGCAGGCCAGGGTTTTCTGAAAGAGAGATGGAGTCGGCGAAAAAGAGAAAAAAGCTTGGGACACCTGACTCTCTGCAAGCAGGACAAATGCCGATTTATTGTCTTTTTCAACTCCTTTTATATCCTAGATTTTGACTTGAGGCGGAAACATGTTTTTTGTTTTCAAGGCAATCAGTTTCAATTACTACAATTGTCACATTGATTTGTAAGCATTCACACAGCAAATTGCAATTATCCAAGGTAAAGCAACATTCCCAATGTTTCTTAATCACAAGCTGGCCTGACTTGCTTTCCATAATGTCACACCTGGTATTTAACTATCTTCATCAATTATCCCTTGTCAGGGAGAATGGGCTTCAATGTTTTTAAAACAAAAGGCTCTCTGGGCTCAATTTACCGTAATCACAATTCCTAACCAGAATTATAGACCTTCTTAACAAAGGGAAAATAAGGCCAAGGGTGCTCTAATGGAAGAGTATACTTCTAACAAACAAATCCTTCCTTTACTAAGCACTACCACTTGGAAAAAATTATTTCTCCAGATAGAACTCTTTACATCTTCCAACGTCCAGGTTTCCAGTGGCAAGATTGAGAGTGAAGGTAGAAGAAGCAGGAAAAATAGCTGCCCAGAGTTGCTGTGCAACCTGGGGTCTTTGACCTTCCAGACCCTGTCAACGTGAAGGCCTCTAAGGCTGGCTCCCAGCAACAGGCCTCATGCCTTTTCACCCTCCCTGCACCTGGGCCCCAGTGGCCTGGTACTCACGCATTCTTGCACTCCTGGCACCAAAGGTTCAGGACCCCGAGCCTTATGCTTTTTTGGCCTCACACTGCCTGGGCACAGTGCTGAGCTTGGCGAATTTATGCCCTCCCAGAACCCCAGATCCAGTGCCCTGGAACATGCACATTTTCAACTTCCGGGTACCCCATGAACAGCATACCCAGGTTTTGCACTTTTTCACCTTCCTGGAGTCCTGGGCGCAGGCACCGGAGCTTGTGCATTTTTGCCCTACCAGTTCCGCAGGTTAAGTAGCCTGGGGCTTGTGAATTTGTGACACCCCAGTGCCTTGAGCCCAGCACCATGGTCTTCATGAGTATTCACCCATCAGTTATCCTGGGCCAAGCACCCTGGGCTTCATGCATTTTTGCCTTGCTGCGTCCATGGACCTACTGACCCAGGCAATGTGCATTTTCACCCTCTGGGCTCCCAGGTGCCAATGCCCTGGGCTTTGCTCATTTTCCCCCTCCCAGCGAACTGGGCCCAGCATTTTTGCCTCTGGCACCCCATACACAGTGCCCCAGACCTAGATCTTTTTTGCCTTCCCAGTCCCCCAGGCTCAGAGCCCATCCCAGCAAACAGGCCTCATGTATTTTTGCCTCAGGAGCCCCGTACACAGTGCCCCAGGCCTAGCTCATTTTTGCCTTCCCATTCCCCCAGACTCAGAGCCCCAAACATAGTGCATATTCTCCCTCTCAGCTCTCCGGGCCCAACGTCCAGGCATTTGCAAATTATTGCCCTCCTGCCACACCGGAACCAGCACCCTGGGTTTTGTACATTTTCACCCTCCTGGCACACAGGGTCAAATGCACTGGGCCTCATGCACTTTCACCCACTGGGTGACTCGGGCCCAATGCTTTGGGCTCATGCATTTTCACCATCCAGCAACCTGGGGACAGGGCCCCGTGCCTCACACATTTTTGCACTACCAGTGTATAGGGTCCAGCACCCCAGACCTCATGGATTTTTATTTTCCCAGCACCTGGGTCCCAGCGCTCCATACCCAGAGCATTTTTGCCCCGCCAGTGCTTCAGGCACAGCACTTCGGACCTTATGCATTTCCTTCTCCTGGATCCCTAGACCCAGCGCCCAAGGCCTTGTGCATTTTAGGCCTCCTGGTGCCCTGGACCTAATTCCCTGGGGCTTGTGCATTTTGCCCACTCAGCACCACAGGTCCTGCACCTAGGGCCTGGTGTATTTTTTTCCATTCTGTGCTGCAGGCCCATTGTTTCAGGTCTCATGCATATTTGCAACCTCGGCACCCCGGGCCCAGTGTCCTGGGCCTTTGTGCATGTTTGCCTTCCTGGTGCCTTGGGCCCAGTGCCCCAAGCCTCGTGCATTTTCACCCTCTTGATGCCCTGGGGCCAGTGCCCCAGTCCCACACATTTTTGGACTCGGTCACCCTGGCCCCACCGCCCCAGGTTTCACATTTTTGACATCCTGATGCCCTGGGCCTCGCACCATGGGCCTCACACTTTTTTGCCCTCCTGGTTGCCTGGGGCCCAGAATTCTGGGTC
Source organism: Cephalopachus bancanus (assembly GCA_027257055.1). Classification (NCBI taxonomy): domain Eukaryota; kingdom Metazoa; phylum Chordata; class Mammalia; order Primates; family Tarsiidae; genus Cephalopachus; species Cephalopachus bancanus. The sequence continues at coordinate 137,205 of JAPVLO010001178.1, forward strand.
TTGTTCAATTTTGCCCTCTGCGGCCCCAGGCCCAGCACACCAAGTCTGTTGCATTTTCACACTCCTGGTACTCTGGGCCCAGTCCTCAGGGCTTTTTGCATATTCACTCACCAGTCTCCCCATGCTCAGAGGCCCAAACTCCTAAATTTTCGCCATCCTGGCACTCTGGGCCCAGTGCCCTGACCTCATGTATTTTTGTCCTCCTGGCACCTGAGCCCAGGGCCATGTACCTCATGCATTTTCACCCTCTGGCCACCCTGGGCCCAGTGCTCTGTGCCTCGTGCATTCTCACCCTCCTTGTGCTTTGGGCACAGTGAACCAGTCCTCGTGAATTTTTACCCTCCAGAAACACTGGGCCCAGGAACTTGGACTTGGTGCATTTTCACCCTCCTGGCGCCTGAAGCCCCATGCCCTGAGCCTCATGAATTTTCAGCAAAAGGGCCCTGGGCTCTGTGCGCCGGGCCACGTGCATTTTTGCACTTATGGAGTCCTGGTTCCAGCCCCCATATTTTGAGCATTATGGCTCCCTGTCTCACCAGCCAAGCACCGCTGACCTCGCATATTTTCATCCTCAAGGCTCCCCAGTGCCCTAGGCCTTGTGCAGTTTTGCCATCTGGGCACCCCTGGACCAGCGCCCCAGGCTTCATGCATTTTCGCCCTACCAGCACCTGAGTCCAGTGTGCAGGACCTCATGAATTTTCACCCTAGTGGTGCCCCAAACCTAGCACTTCAGTCCTCATGCATTTTTGCCCTCACAGTGCCTGAGGCCCAACACCCCGGGCCTCCTGCATTTTCGCCCTCCTAGTGACTTGAGCCCAGCACCCCAGGCCTCATGAATTTTTACTTTCCTGATACCCTGGGCCCAGTGACCCAGGCCTGGCACATTTTCATCTTCTGGGTGCCCCTGGACCAGCACACAGGCTTACACACATTTTTGCCCTCCTGGCGCCCCTGACCCAGCACCTTGGGCCTTGCAAATTTTCACCCTCCTGGTGCCCCAGGCCAAGTACCACTGGTCTCGTGCAATTTTGCCCTCCTATCGTTCCTTGCCCAAGGACTTGGGACTAGTGCATTTCCAGCCTCCCGGTGCCACAGGCCTCATGCATTTTTACTCTACTGGTACACCTGGCCCAGCACTCTGGGCTTTGCACATTTTCACCCTCCAACACTGTGAGCCCTGCACCCCAGGCCTCACTCATTTTTGCCATGTTGACACCCTGGACACAGTGCCCCTGGTATCATGCATTTTCTCCTACACAGCAACCCAGGCCCAATATCCCAGTCCTCGCAAATTTTCACCCTCCTGGCACACCAGGCACAGCTGCCTGGTCCTCGCACATTGTCACTCTCCAGAAACCTTGGGCTGAGCCCTGGAACTCGCACATTTTCACCCTCCTAACTCTCTGAACCCAGTTACCCAGTCCTTGTGCTTCTTCAGCCTTCCAGCACCCCAGGACTAGGCCTTGGGCCTCACTCATTTACGCACTCTGGCACCCAGTCTTGCCATCCCAGACCTTAAACATTTTTGCCTTCTGGGTACCCTGGTCCCAGCACCCTGGGTCTTGTACATTTTCACCCTCCTGTTGTCATGGGCACAGGCCCTGGGACTAGCACATATTTGCCCTTCTGGTGCCCTGGACTGAACATCTGACCAAATATATTCGTGCCCTCCTGGTGACATGGGCCCAGAACACTGGGCCTCATGAATTTTCACCCTCTCGGGACCATGGGACCAGTACCCTGGTCCTCGTGCATATTTGTCATCTTGGCTCCCCAGGTTCAGTGCCCTGGACCTCATGCATTTTCATTCTCCTTGTGCCCCCGGGCCAAGACCTCAGGCATTTTCACTCTACCAGCACCGCAGGCTCACCACTCTAGGATTTACGAATTTTTACCCTGTTGGCAGTCTGGGCCCAGCACCATAGGTCTTGAGCATTTTCGCCCTCCTGGAGCCCATCACCCTGTGCCTTGCATTTTCACCCACCAGTCACACCATGCCCAGTGCCCCAGACCTTGCACATTTTACCCCTCATGGAACTCTGTTCCTAGGGATCTGGGCCTCGCACATTTTCACCATCCGAATTACTTAGTCCAGGAGACCGGGGCTTCATGCATTTTCACTCACCCAGCACCCAAATCTCAGAACCCTGGACTTTGCACATTTTTGCCCTCCCAGTGCCTTGGGCCTAGCACCCTAGGCCTCATGCAATTTCATTCTCCCATTGCCCTGGGCCCAGCGCCCTGGGCCTGGTGAATTTTCACCCTCCTGGTGACCAGGGCTCGGTGCCCCAGGCCTCACATATTTTGACCTTACAGGCAGTCCTGGACCAGTGCCTTGGGCTTCAGGCAATTTCACCCTCCCACCACCCCAGGCCCAGAACCCTGGGTCTCATGAATCTTCATCCTCTTGGTACTCCAAGCCCAGGGACTGAGGCCCTGCACATATTTCTGATGCCGTCACATTGGGCCTAGGTCCTTGGGCCTCGTGCATTTTCATTATCCTGGTGCCTTGGGACCACTACCCCAGGTCTCATGAATTTTCACCCTCTTGGCACCCTGGGCCCAGTGCCCTGGGGTTGCCCATTTTCACCCTCCTGGTTCCCCAGGCCCAGTGCCTCAGACCTCATGTATTTTCACCCTCTGGGCACACCTGATCAAGGGCCTCAGGCTGTGTGTATTTTCATCCTCCCAGCACCCTGGGGATAGCATGCCGAGCTTCGCAAATTTCCACCCTATTGGCACCCCAAGTCTACTGCCTCGGTTCTCATGCATTTTTGCCCTGCCGGCATCTGGAGCCCATCACTCCGGGTCGCGTGTATTTTCCCCTGCCAATGGCTTGAGCCTAGAATCCCAGGCCTCATGAATTTTCACTCTCCCTGCACACTGGGCCCTGTGCCCTTAGCCTCAAGCATTTTCACCCTCCTAGAGTCCAGGGACCAATGACCAGGCCTCTTGCATTTTCGCCTTCTGGGTGCCCTGGGCTAGCACACCAGGCTTTACACATTTTCATCTTCCTTGCACCGCAGGCCCAGTGCCTCGGGCCTTGTGATTTTCACCCTCTTGGCACCAGGGTATCAGTAACCTGGGCCTCATGCATATTCATCGTCCTAGCTCCCTGGGTTCAGGGCACTGGACCTCATGCATTTTTCACCCTCCATGTGCCCCTGGGCCAAAGCATTTTTGCCCTCCCAGGACCCTGGGCCTTGCGCTCAGTGTTTCATAAAATTTTCCCATGGTAAAATTTTCCCATGGTAGCATCTTGAGCCCAGCGCCACAGGCCTCACGCATTTTTGCTTGGAGCACCTGGAGGGCAGCACCCTGGGCTTCGAGAATTTTCACTCACTTGTCACACCATGACCAGTGCTCCTGACCTTGCACATTTTTGCCCTCCCAGCACTACTTTCCCGGGGACCTAGGCCATATACAATTTCAACTGCCCAGTGATCCTGTCTAGGGGACATGGACCTCGCACATTCTTGCCCTCCCAGCACCTGGAGCCTGGCACCCCAGGCCCTGCATATTTTTGTCCTCCCAGTGCCTTGGGTTCAGCACCCGAGACCTCATGAATGTTCACCCTCTCATCGCCCTGGGCCCAGTTCCCTGGACATAGTGCATTTTTGTGGTTGTGGCATCCCAGTGCCCTAGGCCTCACATATTTTTACCTTACGGGCACCCATGGACCAGCGTCCCACGCTTCACGCATTTCACCCTCCCACCACCCCTGTCCCAACACACTGGGCCATGCGATTCTTCATCCTTTTGGTACTCCTGGCCCAGCACACCGGATCTCACAAATTATCACCCACCTGGTGCACTGGCCCAGCTACCCTGGTCTTGTGGAATTTCACCCACCTGACACTCCATTTCCAAGAATTCGGGCCTCACACATTTACACTCCTCTGGCATCCCAGGTTGGCACCACAGGCCTCATGCATTTTTGCCCTACCAGTATACCAGGCCCAGCACCCCAGGCTTCTCACATTTTCACCCTTGGGCGCCCTGGGCCCAATGGCCTGTACCTCACTCTATTTAGTCATTCTGGCAGCCATGCACTGCACAACAGACATTGCTCATTTTCTTGCAACCAGCATCCTAGGCCCAATGCCCTAGTCACCACATATTATCACCCTCCTGGCACACCGGGCCCAGTTCCCCGGGCCTCGCACATTTTCGCCCACCTGACTGTCTGCACCGAGTGCCCTGGGACTCATACCTTTGCAGCCTTCCAACACCCTGGGTCCTGTGCCTCGGTCCTCACACATGGCCCTCCAGCGCCATGGGCTCAGCACCCTGGAGCTCACATGCTTTCACTCTTCAGACATGCTGGGCCCATCATTCTGGACCTCACACATTTATACCCTCCTGGCACCCTAGGCCCTGGTCCTGGGACTGGTGCATGTTTTCTCCTCCGGCGCCTCGGGCCGAGCGTCTACGACTCATGCATTTGTACCCTCATGAACCTTGGGTTCAGTTCCCTGGGCCTCATGAATTTTTACCCTCCCAGCGTCCTGGGCTCAGCATCCTGGGACTCGTGCTTTTTCACCATCCTGGCTGCCTGGGCTCAGTCCCTGGGCCTCATGCATTTTCGCCCTCCATGCACCTCTGGGCCAGTGCTCCAGATTTGTTGCATTTTCACCCTTCCAGCACCCTGAGCCCAGCGTGCAGGGTCTCGTGAATCTTTCACCCTAGTGGCGCCCTGGCCTAGTGTCCCAGGCCTTCGTGCATTTTCTCCCTTCCAGCACCCAGAGCCCAGCACCTTGGTACTCACGCATTTTTACCCACATGGCACCTCGTGCCCAGTGCCCAGGGCCATGAACTTTTCTGCCCTCCCAGCACCCTGTTCCCAGGGACCCAAGACTTGTGCATTTTCACCTTCCTGGCCTCCAGAGTCCAGCATATCAGACCTCAAGTGTTTTCACCCTCCCACAAAACCAGTCTAAGGGATCCAAGTTTTGTGCAATCTTACCCACCTAGATCCCTGGTCACAGCTTCCAAGGACTCAGGCCTTTTCGCCCTCCCTGAGCTCAGGGCCCAGTGGCCTGAGATTTGTGTATATTCTCCCTCCTGGGGCCCCGGTTTGAGGACCCTGGGCCTTGAACTTCTATGGCTCCCACTGCCCAGACCCAGCACCTCAGGACTCATGCATTTATGCCCTGCCAGCAAACTGGGCCTAGCAGCCCAGATCTCACAAGTTTTTGCATTCTGGGCACCCCAAGCCCAGTACCCTGAGCTTTGTGCAATTTCACCCTCTAGGCACACCAGGCCCAGGCCTTGGGGATTGTGCATTTTTGCCCTAGTGGTGCCCTGGGCCAGTTCCCTGGGACTCCTGTATTTGTGCCCTCCTGATGCCTTAGACCCTAGGCCTCATGAATTTTCACCCTTTCGTTGCCCGGACCCAGCACCTAGGGCCTCACCCATTTTCACCCTCCTGGCTCCCTGTGCCCAGTGTCCCAGACATTGTGATTTTTGCCCTCCAGGTGCTCTGGTGCCAGCACTTCAGGCTTTGCTCATTTTCACCCTCCCAGACCCTTGGGCTCAGCTACCCGGGAATCACAAATTTTCCCTATTCCTGTGCACTCAACCCAATCCCCTGGGCCTCTCACATTTTTAACCTCTGGGACCCTGTATCCAACACTCCAAGCCTCGCTCATTTTTGTCTTCCCAGTGCCCTGGGCTCAGAGTCCCAGTCATTGTGCACATTCTCCCTCCCAGCCCCATGGGTCTAACACTCTGGTCCTCACAAATTTTTGCCCTCCTGAGGCAATGGCACCAGAACCCTGGGCTTTGCATCTTTTTCCTTCCTGGTGTCCTGGGTCCAGCACACCATGCCCCACATATTTTCGCCCTCCTGGTGCCCCGGACACAGCACCCCAGTCCTCGTGCATTTTCACTCTCCCGGTGCCTTGGGGACAGCACACTAGGTCATGCATTTTCACACTCCCGGCACCTGGGGTCTCAAGCATTTTTGTTTTCCCAGCGTCTGCGGCCCACCACCACTTGCCCCAATAATTTTTGCCCTTCCAGCTCTTTAGGCACAGTGCTTCAGGCCCCACGCATTTTCACCTTCCTGGCACCACAGGCCCAGCACCCTGGCCCTCACATATTTTCAACCCCCTAGGTCCCTGGGCCTGGGGACCTGGGTCTTGCCCATTTTCGCCCTTGCTGTTCCCCATCACAGCCCCCTGGACTTCGGGCAATATTGCATTTTGGTACTCAGGACCCAGTGACCTGGCATCTCATGTTATCACCCTCCCAGCAACCTGAGCCCAACACCCAGGCCTTCCACATTTTCAAACAACTGATGCCCAATAACCAGGGTCCTGGGTCTCAAGTTTTTGGGGGCTCCCAGAGCACTGGGCCCATAGCCTCAGATTTCATACATTTATACCCTCACTACACCCATGGCCCAGCACCATAGATATCACGTGGCTTCACCCTCCAGGTGCCCCAGACCTAGCATCCTGGGCTTTGTTAATTTTCATGCTCTCAGCGCCCCTGAACCAGGACCAGGAACTCATGCATTTTTGCCCTTCTGGCACCCAATCTCAATGCATGGGCCTAGTGCCTTTGCACCCTCCTGGTGCCTTGGGCCCAGCGCTGCGGACCTCATGAACTTTCACCCTCCCAGCACCCAGGACCCAGCACCCTGGGCCTCATGCAGTTTTACCCTCCTGGCATCTTGGGACCAGTACCCTGGACCTCACTCATTTTTGCTCTCCCGAGACCCCAGGCGCAGCACCCCAAGGATTACACATTTTAAACAACCCAGCGCCCTGGCCCCAATGTCCCAGCCCTAACAAATTTTTATCCTTCTGGAGCACTGAGTCCAGTGCCCCGGGCCTCGTATGTTTTGCCTTCATGGCACTCTGGTCCCAGTGTCACGGGTCTTGGACATTTTCACCCTCCTAGTGCACTGGCCCCAGTGAACTTGTGCATTTTTGGCCTCTTAGCACCCAAACTCAGTACCTAGGGACTCCTGCATTTATGCCCTCCTGGCACAACATGCCCAGCGCCCCAGATCTCACACGTTTATGCCCTATGGGCACCCTGGCTGCAGCACCACAGGGCTCATGCATTTCCACCCTTCTGGCACTCAACACCAGGCACTAGTGCATTTTTGCTCTTCTGGTGCCCTGCGCTGAGGGCCTGGACCTCATGCATTTGTGCCCTCTGGATGCCTTTAGCCCAGCACCTCGGGCCTCTGATTTTTACCCTCCCAGTCCCATGGTCCAGTGCCTTTTGCCTGGAGCATTTTTGCCCTCCTGGTGCCCTGACCCCAGTACATCGAGCCTCATGCATTTTCACCCTCCTGGGCACCCATGGACCAACGTCCTGATCTTCGTGCATTTATGCCCTCCCAGTGCACCAGGCCCAGCATGCGAGGACTAGTGATGCCAAGGGGCCAGTACCCCGAGCCCCGAGCATTTTTATCTTCGACCTCCTCATTACAGGGACCCGGGCCACGTGTATTTTCACCCTCCCAATGACCTGGGCTAGGGTACCTGGGCCTTGAGCATTTTTGTTATACTGCAGCCCTGGGCCCAGCACCCTGGACACATGTATTTTCACCCTCCTGGCACCTGGAGCCCAAAGCCCCTTGCCTCATGCATATTTGCCCTCTTGGCTCCCTGGCCCCTCCACACAGGGCCTCACATAATTTTCCACTCCCAGCACCTCTTTCCCAGGGACCCGGACCTTGCACATTTTCACTCTTGCTGTGTCCAGGCCCTCGTGTATTTTTGTGCTGTCAGCACCCTGGGCACAGCACCCCGAAACTCGCAAATTTTTGTCCTCCCAGCACTCCTTGCCAAGCACTGGGTCTCACGCATTTTCACTCTTCCAACACCTGGACCCACTGCCTTGTGCTTCTCTCAATTTTGTCCTGGGTCCTGGGCCTCGCACATTTTCACCATCCCAATGATCTGAGCCAAAGGACCCAGGCCTCACAAATTTGCTTTCTTGGTGTCCTGGGTCCAGCACCCCAGACCTTGTGCATTTTCACCCTCACAGCATCCTGCATGTAGCTCCCTGGGCCTCAAGCATTATCACCCTCCCATCTTCCCAGTCAAGCACCCTGGAACACATACATTTTCATCATCCTGGCACCCTGAGACCAGTGCACAGAGCCTCACGCATTCTCCCCCTCCCCCCGCCCCGCGGCTCCTGGGTCCCAGGGCCCTGGGCCTCATGCATTTTCACCCTCCCAGTGCCCTGGGGCTGGGAACTTGAGCCTTGCTCATTTTTGTCCTCCTGTCGCCCCGGGGCCAGCACCCTGGGCCTCGTGCATTTTCATGCATTCACCACCTGGTGCCCACTACCCCAGGCCTTGCACATTTATGCCAACCTGGTGCCCTAAACTTAGTACACTGGGGATTGTGTAAATTCACACCCCCAACATCTGGAGTCCAGAGCCCCAGATCTCATAAATTTTCACCCTCCTGTTGCCCCAGCCCAGTGCCCGAGGACTCCTGCATTTTCACCTTCCCAGCACTCCAGGCCCAGGTCCCCATGACTCATACTTTTTTTGACCACCAAGCTCCCCGGGTGCAGTGCCACGGTCCTCTCACATATATACCCTCCTGATCCCTGTACCCAACTCCCTGGGCCTTTTGCTTTTTGGGCCTCCTGGTGCCCTGAGCCCAGTACACGCATTTTTGCCCACACTATGCCCCAGGCCCAGCCACCTGGAACTCACACATTTACATCCTCTTGTGCCCTGGGTTCAGGGCCCTGGAACTCAACACTTTTGGCATCCATCCCAGTGCCCAGGAACAGTGCTCTGAACACACACATTTATGCTGTTCCAGTGCCCTGGAACTCATGTGTTTTCGCCCTGTGTGCCCTAGGCTAAGCACCCCAGGCCTCGTGCATTTTCACCCTCCCAGCAAGCTGGGCCAAGGTCCTGGGCCTCATGCATTTTTGCCCTTCCAGCACCCCAGGTCGAGACCCCACGCCTCGTGCATTTGCACCTTCCGCTTGCCTTGGGTCCAGCACCAAGAGCCTCGTGAATTTTCAGCCATGCAGAAACCTGGGCACAGTGCCCTGGGTCTCTTGCATTTTCACTCTCCTGGCACCCCAGGCACAGGACCCCAGGCCTTGCAAATTTTGCCCTCTGGGCACTCCAGTGCCAGCACCCTGGGCTTCACACATTTTTGCCTTTCTGGAGCCCTGGACCCAGGGACTCGAGCTTCGAGAATTTTCCTCCTTCCAGTGACCTGGGCCCAGTGCCCAGGACCTTGCACATTTTTGCCCTCTTAACTCTTTGGTCTCAGTGCCCCTGTCCTCATGCATTTATACCCTCCTGACATGCCAAACAAAAGGACCCGAGCCTTGTGCATTTTCACCCTCCCAGCACCCCAATCCCAGGGAACCAGGTCTTGTGCATATTCACCCTTTCAGCACCCCAGACCCAGTGTCCTGAACATTGCACCATTTCACCCTACCAGTGAATCAGGGCCACCACCCCAGGCTTTGTGCATTTTTGCAGTCCTGGCGGATGGGGCTTAATCCTTGGGCATCTTGCATTTTTGCTTTAGTGACGCCCGTGGCCCAACAAGCCAAGCACCATGCATTTTGGCCCTACCAGCCCATCAGGCACAGGTTATTGGCCCCTGCACATTTTCACCCTACTGGTGCGATGGGCCCTTGGCCATAGGACCCATGCATTTTCACCCTCTGGGCATCTGAGGCCCAGTGCCCTGGGTCCCATGCATTTTTTTCCCCTTCCATCACCCCAGGCCTGGCTCCCAGGCTCCATGCCTTATCCCCTTTCTGGCAACCTGGACCCAGCGCATCTGGCCCCATGCATTTTTGCCCTCCTAGCAACCTGGGCCCAGAGCCCCAAGGATCACACTTTTTCACCCTCCTTGCACACCTCAACCTGTGCCCCAGGCCTCATGCATTTGGGCCCTCCAATAGCCCTGGGACCAACACCCTGGGCATTGTACCATTTGGTCCTCATGGCGCCCCAGGCCCAGTGCCCCAAGACTAGCGCATTTTCAGCCACCTTGCACCCCAGGCCCAACACCCAGGACTCGTGCCTTTAGATCTGGCTGGAAACCCAGGCACTGGACCCCAGGCCTTCCTCATATTAACCCTTCCTGTGCCCAGGCCCAGCACCCTGGGACTCGAGTGTTTTCACCCTCCTGGTGCTGCAGGTTCAGGACCCTGGGTCTTGTGCATTGTTGGACTACCAGTGCCCGGGCTGAGGGCCTTGGGACTCATGCAATTACACCATCCCCACGCCCCAGAACTCACATGTTTTGACCCTTTGGGCACTCCGGGCCCGGCACACCAGGCATCACATATTTTCACCCTCCTGGCGAACCAGGTCCAGGTCCCAGGACTCATGCATTTTGCCCTCCCAGGACTCTGGGCCCAATGTCCCAGGCCTCATGACTTTTTGCCCTCCAGGCACCCCGGGGCCAACACCCAGGGCTTCGTCCATTTTTGCCATTCTAGAACCCTGGGCCTAAAGATCTGGGCATTGTGAATTTTCCCTCTCCCAGCACCCAGGCCCAGTGCACTAGGGTTTGCTCATTTTTGTTTTCCTGGCACTTTAGGCCCAGTGCACCTGGGCTCGCGCATATTCGCCCTCTTGGTTTCCTGGGCCCAGAGCCCAGGGCCTTGTGCATTTTCGACATCCTGGCACCCCGTTCCAGGGGTCTTATGCATTTTCACCCTCCTGATAACCTGGGCAAGGGAAACTGAGCCTTATGCATTTTCACCCTCCCAGTGCCCGGGCCGAACAACTCGGGCTTTGAGTATTTTTGTCCTCACGGTGCCCCAGGCCCAGCACACTGGGCCTCATGCATTTTTTGCCTCTGAGCACCCTGGGCCTAGTGCTCTGGGCCTTGTGCATTTTACCCTCCCTACGCCCAATAGCCAGCAACCCGGACCTCATGCATTTTCACTCACCTGGTGCTCCAGGCCCAGCCCTCCAGACCTTGTAAATTTTCATTCTGTTGGCAGCCCTGGCCCAGCGCCCAGTCCTCGCATATTTTCACCCTCCCAGTGAACATTGCTCAGTTCCCAGACCTCACACATTTTCACCCCATCAATGCCCCAGGCCCAGCACCCTGGGCCTTGCGCAAATTTGCCCTCCCATAACATTGGGTCCAGTGACCTGGGCATCATGAATTTCCTCTCCTGGCAATCCGGGCACAGTGACCTGGAACTCATGCATTTTTGTCCATCGAGTGCTATGGGTTCAGTGTCCCTGGGCTTGTGAAGTTTTGCTCTCCCAACTTCCCGGGTCTGGGGACTCAGGCCTTGTCCATTTTCACCCACCCAGCACCCCAGGCCCAGGGACCCAGGTCTTGTGCATGTTTGCCATTCCCGGGCCCTGGACCCAGTGGCCCACGCTTCGGGCATTTTTGCCCTCTGGCCCTCCATACCCAGCACCCTGGTCCTCACTCATTTTTCCCCTCTAGTCACCCCAGGCGCAGCACACCAGACATCATGCGTATTCTCCCCCCCATCACCCCGGACCCAATGCCCTGGTCCTCACAAATATTTGCCCTCCTGCTACACTGGGACAAGCGCACATATTCTCACTTCTGGCACCCCACACCCAGCTCCCTGGTCTACGTGTATTTTTGACCTCCCGTTGCATTGGGACCAGCATTCTGGGACTTGTGCATTTTTGCCCTCTCGAGGCCCCAAAACCAGTACCCAGGCATCACTCATTTTCACATGCCCAGCACCCAGTGACCAGTGCCCTGGGTGTCGTGCATTTTTCATCCTCCCAGTGATCCTGGCCCAGCACCCCAGGCCTCGTGAAAATTCACCCTAACCTTGCCCCAGTCCAGTACACTGAGACTCTTGCATTTTCTCCCTCCTGGCACCGTAGACCCAGGTCCCAGGTCCTCACACTTTTCGGCCTGTCAAGGCCTGGGCACAATGGCTCAGACCTCACACATTTATGCCCTTCAGGTGACCCACACCAAAAGTTCTAGGCCTTGCACCTTTTGGGCCTCTCAACACCCTAAGCTGACCACCCCGTGACACATGCAATTTTGCCCACCCTGTGCCCTGGGCCCAGCGCACAGTGACTCAAGCATTTTTGCCCTCCAGGCATTCAGTCTTCAGGGACCCAGGTCTCGACATATTTGGCCTCCCAGCGCCCAGGCCCGGCATTCAGACCTTGCATATTTATACCCTCCCACGGAGGTCCCAGGGGCCAGGGCCCCAGAATGCACACTCCAGGAATCACCCTCCCAGTGTACTGGGTTCAGGTACTGGGCCTTGTGCATTTTTGCCCTTCTGGCACCCCACTGCCTTGGGTCCCTCGCTTTTTCACTCTCCTGGCAAACCTGAGACAGCATACCAGATCTCATGCATTTTTTCACTCCTGGCTCCTGGGGCCTAGTGACCAAGGATTCTGTATTTTTGCATTCCCAGAGGCTAGGGCCCAGCACCCTATGTACCATGCATTTTCACCCTGCTGGCCCTTTGGGCACAGCACATTGGACTATGCACATTTTCACCCTAAAGGTGACCTGGTCCCAGGGCACTAGGACACATGAATTTTCAACCTCTGGATGCCTGGCCCTCAGCACCCTGGGACCCATGCTTTTTTGCCCTCCTGGTGCTCAAGGCACGGTTTCCAGGCACCACACATTTGCCCCTTCCCAGTGCCCTTGGCCCAGCACTTCTGTTCCTGCACATTTTCGCCCTCCCAGTGCCCTGGGCCCAAGAGCTATGGGCCTCCAGCATTTTTGCTCTCCAGCACATTGAGACCAATGCCATGAGGATTGTGCGATTTTGCCTTCCTGGCCCCCTGCAACCAGCACTCCTGCCCTCATGCATTTTTGCCCTCTCATTGCCCCAGGGGCAGCGCCCCATTCATCGAATATATTCTCCCTCCCACCGCTGTGGGCCCAATACTCTGGTCTTCCCCAGTTTTTTCCCATCCACCACAATGGGACCAACATCCCGGGCTTCAAACTTTTTTGCTGTCCTGGTGCCCTGGACCCAGTCCCTGGTCCACACACATTTTTGCCATCCCACCACACCAGGAGCAGCACCACGGTTTTTGTGCATTTTCACCCCCAGAGGCCCAAAAACCCAGCTCCCCCAGGGATTGCGAATTTTTGCACTTTCAGCACCTGGGAACTAGTGCCCCAGGCTTCACGCATTTTTCACCCTCCAGTGCTACAGGCCCAGTGCCCTGGGCTTTGTGAATATTTGCCCTCCTGTCACCACTGTGAGGCACCCCAAGACTCATGCATTTTCACCCTCAGGGCACCCTGGGCCCACATCCCCTGTCCTCTTGTATTTTGGCCTCCCAGTGACCCAGGTCCAGTGCCTGGGGCTTCACACATTTATGCCCTCTGGGCGTCTTGGGCCAAATGTCCCAGTTCTTGCACATTTTGGGCTTCGCAGTACCCCAAACTCAGCATCCTGGGACACATGCATTTACACCCATCCTGCACCCCGGGCCCAGGGCCTCAGACTTGCATATTTTCACTCTCCCGGCACTTTCTGCTCAAGGCCCCAGGCCTCAACATTTTTGGCCTCCCAGCACCCGGGACCCCAGCACTAAGACCCCACGCATTTATGCCCTCCCAGAGCCCAGGGTCCAGCGCCCCGGAACTCACGCTTTTTTGCCTTTTGGGCACCCTAGGCAAAGCACCCCAGGTCTAGCGCATTTCATGCTACTGGGAAACTGAGTCCAGGTCCCAGGCCTCGTGCATTTTTGCCCTTTCAGCCCACTGGGCCCAGCACCACAGGACTTGAGCATTTGAGCCCTCCCCTTGTCTTGGGCACAGCACTCCTGTCCTCATGAATTTTCAGCCATCTGGAGCTCTGTACTCAGTGACCCGGGCCTTGCACATTGGGCTTCATGGATTTTTGACCACCCAGAGACTTGAGCCCATTAACCCAGGCATCGTGAAGTTTCCTCTTCCCATGCCCCAAACCCTGCACCAAGGGACTCACACATTTTTGTTCTCTTGGCTTTTTGGGCTTAGCAACCCTGACTTCATGCATTTTCACCCTATCAACATCCCATTTCCGGGGACCCGGCTTTGTACAATTTTACCCTCCTGGCACCCCAGTCTCAGGGACGTGCTTCTTGTGCATATTCACACTTCTGTTGCCCTGGTACCAGTGACTCAGGCCTCACACATTTCTGCCCTCCCGTTCCCCCAGGCCTATTGCCCAGGGCCTAGTGCATTTACACACTCCCAGCGCACCACGTCCAGCACCCTGGGCCTCATGCATTTTTGCACTCCCAGTGCATGGGACCTCGTCCTCAGGCATCATACATTTTTGCTTTTGTGGTGTCCAGGGTCCAGCAGCCCATGCCCTGTGCATTTTTGCATTGCCCTTAGGACACTACACATAGGGCCCCACGCATTTCACCATACCGGTGTCCTGGGCGCAGAGGCCCAGGACCCATGCATTTTCACTCTCTGGACATCAGGGGCCCAGTACCCTGAGCCACACTCATTTTTGCACTTCCAGCAACCAAGGCCCTGCTCCAGGACCTGCGCATCTTTCCTTTAGCCTTGTCCTGGGACAGCGCCTCTGTCCCCGTGCATTTTTGTCCTCCCAGCACCCAGGCCCAGTGCCTCAAGCCTCATGAATTTTCACCAACCCGGCACTGTGGGTCAAACACCCTGCAGGCAATCCACTCACCTATGCTTGCCAGAGAGCTAGAACTATAGACTGAGCCACTGAACCTGGCCTCATTTCAGTTTTTATAAATGTATAAATAATTCTTTTTTTAGACAAATATGTAATTAATCCTAGAGAACTTTCTATGTGAATTTGAGACAAATGTGTATTCTTCTGTTGATGGGTGGATGTTCTGTATATGTCTGTTGGTTTCGATTGGTTTTCTTTTTTGTTCAAGTTCTCAATATTCTATCAAAATTTCAATTTTAAGTCACTTATTGAAGTCTCCAACTATTGTTGTAGAACTCTATATTTCTGTCTTCAATTCTGTCAATGTTTGCTTCATGAGTTTGGAGTTCTGATGTTTACTGCATATATGTTGCTGACTGTTACAGACTCTCGACTAATTGACTTTTTATTGCTATACAATTTAATATTTTATCTTTTGCTACAGTTTTTGATATAAGGTTTATTTTGATAAACCTGTTTGATATTGGTAAAAGGATTCCAGCTCTTCTTTGGTTATTATTTTCATGGAATATATTTTTCCACCTTGAATTTTCAACTTATTTACATCTTTAAATCTAACATGAGACACTTAGATATCATATAGTTGGATTTTTTTTTATTATTCAACAAACCATATCCTGTGTGAATTGGAGAATTTAATACACCTACATTATAAAATAATTACTGATAAGTAAAATTTACTACTGCCATTTTTTTATTTGTCCTCTGTATAGCTTAAAGATGTTTTTTCCTCATTTTCTATAACTGCCTTTTTTATGTTTAGTTTATTTTGTGTGTGTGTATTTGTGTGTGTGTGAGACACACTTTTAGTTCCTCTTCTAATTTATTTTGTTTATATTGTATAGATATTATATAGATATTTGATCATGGTTACTATGCAAATTATATTTCACATCCTAAAGTTATAGCAATCTGAATTGTATTAGATTCCTACTCCTTTTCAATTTCATTTAAAAAATCTACTTCTTTAAATTTCCTACTCCCTTTTTATGTTGATGTCACAAATTGCGTCTTTATGCATTCTGTGCTCAATCACATATGTCTATATGATTTGCATGCACTTTTTTCTTGTAAATTCTGCTGAAAATTAAAAGTGGAGCTATGAACCAAAATTACAATAATACTGTTTTTTAATATTATCTTATATAGTTACCTTTTCTGGGGATCTTTGTGTCTTCATATAGCTTTGAGTTAATATTTAATGTCCTTTCATTTTAACCTGAAGTTTAAATCTTTACCATTTTTTGTAGCCTTTCATAAACCTAAAAAATTTATTGGTTTGTGTTATCTGAAAATATCTCTATTTTCCCCTCATTTTTGTAGGACAGTGTTGCAGGATACAAAATTCTTGGGTGACAGGTATTTTTTTCTCTTGACACTTTAAATATATCAGCCAATTTCCTCTGAACTTCAGTGAGATTTCTAATGAGAAATGACTGACAATCTTATTGAGGGTTCCTTGTTTATGGATGAATCACTTCTGTTCAAGATTTAAAGATTCACTCA